>JAPQVY010000100.1:56605227-57205227 GCA_028535165.1 Quercus tomentella
AATTTGATTGTAATTTTATTCAATCTTTTGTACCCTGTATTTATTGTGGGATTTGATTGTAAGGGTTGTGTGATAGAGAGAGAGAGTGTGAAGACTCATGCAATTGAAGCCAGAAGGTTTCTCGCGGGTAGCTCGCAACTAAGCATCCTGCGAAGTAAAGCATGTGCCTTGCACATGACTGGAATGCATAAAGTCAATACAAATGGAGACAGTTGTGTTTCGCAAGTATCTCGCAGGTAAAGCCTTCCCGCGAGACACTCGCGAAATATTCTGTTCTGCCAGACTGTACTATCTGATACACACTTTCTATACCCACACTATATATACCCACATTACCCACAAATGATAAGGAGTGCTTCTAAGAGAAAACCCTAGCCAAACACCTTGAGAGTTAGAGATTATCATACCCATATATCTCTACACATGTGCTTGTGGATTTCCTCAACTCCTACCTCTCCATTTCCATACCATTGAGAGGTTGATAGCCCAAACACTTACCACACCCTTTCAGAGTGTCAAGTGAGGCTTTGGTGCTGCTGGGAAGCATTGGAAGAAGCCAAGGATGGCAGATGCAACATGGAGCTTGTTATGGGATCCGGAGAGCTAGACAAGACACGGTTCCAAGAAGTCTTGTTGGAGTAGGAGCTTGAAGGACTTAGGTACAGCGGGTAGATTAGACTTGGAGGGTCTCTTGCTAACCCATGTATCCCAACTGATTGTCTAGTGGATCGATTACCGCTTGGAGGGTGGCGGAGAGGTTTTTCATCGAGTTCTTCGGTTTCCTCTTCAATAACACATCGGCGTGTTATCTGTGTTTGCATTCTTCTTCCTACTCTTTTACATTTCATTTTACTGCTGTGTTTATATGAATATGTGTTAGATTAGCTTGTTTGTTTATCCACTCGCATTTACACTATTACGCACTTAGAATTAAGTTAGTGTAAAATCTATCAAGCCGTAACTTTTATTTGGGGGTCTAAACAGCTCTTGTGTTTTTAACACATTTTCGAGCTTTCAATTGGTATCAGAGCGGGTACACTCGCTGTGGTTTAAATACCTGAGTGTGTTCCTTGACCCTTTGTGATGGACCGATCACAATCTCTTAATGCCCCACCATTCTTTGATAGAGGCAACTATGCTTTTTGGAAGGTCCGAATGAGGGCTTTCTTGTGTGCTATAGATGAGTCCGTATGGGATTCTGTTAAGAATGGGTATGTTAAACCCATAACTGCCAAGTCCGAATGGGACAAGGCAGCTCTTGCATTAGCTAATGCGAATAGTAAGGCCATTAATGCTATATTCTGTGGTGTGTCCCCTGATGAGTTTCACAGGATATCGCACGTGAAGACAGCTAAGGAAGCTTGGACGATCCTTGAAACAACCTATGAGGGTACCAAAAAAGTCAAGGACACGAAACTTCAAATGCTTACCACCAGATTTAAAGAACTTAAGATGGAAGATGATGAGGCTTTCAACTCTTTCTATGGAAAGCTCAATGAAATTGTAATTGTCAAACTCAATCTCAGAGAGAAGATTGAAGATTCTAAGGTGGTGAGAAAGATTTTGAGGTCTTTACCGAAGAGTTTCCGATTAAAAGTCACAGCTATAGAAGAGAGTAAAGACTTGGATGAGATCAAAATCCAAGAGCTAATTGGATCTCTCCAAACATATGAGCTGGGACTTCCTTCTCATAAATCGAGCAAATCACTTTCTCTTAAAACCATCACCGAGAGAATGGACAACTCCTTCGAAGGGGATAATGTGGAGAAGGAAGTATCATTCCTTGCAAAGAACTTCTGAAAATTTCTGAAGATGAAAAACGGTGGGAAGCCTTTCAACAAAGGGAAGTTTTCATCTTACAAGGGTGATAGGAAGGAATTCAGGAAGAAAGATGAGAAGGAGCCTCAATCTACTCAAGGAATCACTTGCTTCGAGTGCAATGGACATGGACATGTCAAGAGAGAATGTCCTAATTATTTGAGAATGAAGGGCAAGGCATATGCCACAACTCTCAGTGATTCGGATTCTTCCAATTCAGATTCGGAGGATAGCTGTGATGAAGAAGGGAATTTCTTAGCATTTATGACTATTGCTCATGTTGAATCTTCAGAGGACTTGAATTTGCTTGTGCAAGAACTTGGGAAGCATAGTGATGAGGAAACCATAGGAATTGTAGAAGAATCAGATGCTGAAGTAGATGAAGATACAGCTGGTCTTCGAGAGAACTACAGCTCTCTCCTTGAGAACTCAGGAGAGTATGCAAGGGTGGCCAAGGCGGCTGTGAAGAAGATGAAGAAAGCAGAGGAGGACTATAGAAGTCTCCTAGTAAGATATAAGGAGGCCAAGTGTGAGATTGAGACGTTGAATGGTGAGTTAATCGAGGCTTACTCAAAGGTAAAATTTCTTGAGCTTAAGGTGATTCAAGCAAATGCCAAAGTAGACCGAGTCTCTACCAAGAAGCTTGATGATGTCATCTCTTCTCAAAAAACTTTCTCCGACAAAACCGAGTTGGGATATACTAGAGAAAGTAGTTCGGGTGTTAAGGTAACCAAGGAAGTAAAGTTTGTGAAGGCCAAAGAACCAAAAGAAGTTGTCCCTACTGTTGAGAAAACAAATGTGGAGAAGAAGAAGAATATGGCTGACCAACGAGTGTTGAATAAGCCTCGCAACCAATCAACGGTCAGGTCTGAAGCCAAAGGGAGATCACCTCTAAAATCACAAAAAGGTCCGAGAATGAACCATGTATGCCATCATTATGGACTTCAAGGACACACCAGACCTAATTGTCATAAGCTGAGAGCATTGAATAATGCTAGGGATCAAAGGTCAAGAGGACCAAGAGATGACAAGAGAAATTGGGCTGTTGGACAACCAAGAAGTCAAAATGGAGATTCTAGTGTGATGGATGTAATGAAGATGATTGAGGCATTCACCACATGTTTGGCAAACTTCAACAGCAGGTTTAAAGGTCACAATTCACGTACCCAATCCTATAGGGATATCACCCCAAACGCACGTGACGTGTGGGTGCAGAGGGGTGCTCATGCATGATTATCTCCTATATCCATGCATCAATACTTCCAATGCTTAGGATCATAGGTTCATGCATCATATCATGCATTACTTTCTATTTATTGCATGTTTCTTTTACAAGTTTTGCTTTTACTTGTTGTTATTGATCTTACTTTTCTTGTTCTGTTTTTGAGTATGTTCAAAATTCAAAAACCCATAAAATTGAAAAATCTTCAAAAAGTTTGATCGCTTGTGTTGTGTATATCACATGAGAGTTTGGCCTAGTACCTTCGTACTAATGGCGTAGTGCATTTACGAGCCTAACTTGTTATGTATGCACATTTATCTATGTGGGAGAAATCTTGAAATCTATGTGTGATTGTTGTAAATAGATCTTCAAGTTTGTCATGAATGATTGGTCAATAATCTTGATGGTCTTGATACTTGCATAGACTTGTGCCTATATCTCTTCCCACTTTGTTTTTATGTTTTTGCTATAGAGCTCTCCAAATGTAAATCTCCAAATGAAAAGAGATAATGAGCTGCAAAAACCTGTCGCACACACTAGTATTTGACTAGGAAAAAGAGAAAGCGACTTTTGTATTAAAATGTATGGTGCTCAGAAAGCCAAAGGCTAAATCTAAAAGTTGAAATATCAAAATTTCAAGCACCAATCTCAAAAAAAGATGTATTATCCAAAAAAGGATCAATTGTTATGATTTATGCAGAAGCCAAATGAAAAGCTTCTAAGTTTTGTAATCATTCTCTTGTGGGAGGTCATATATATTCATTTCTATAATTGAGATTGACCACTTGATTTCGTACTATGAGAGACCGCACCCCTGGCCCGTTTTATGATGTTGGGCCAAACCCACGTGAATGAGTGGAGTCGTGTTATTACCTCTCAAAATGGAGGTTCGACTAGTTATATTTTTCCCTTTAGATTAAGGGTTTTACAATGAAGTCGCCACTTATTTAATTATTGGAATAAATAAGAGAACAAAAAATTGAAAATTTCCTCATTTTATTAATCTGTAATTGAATTTACATTGATCATAGGAAAATTATATGGCTTTGGTCCTAGATACAATTTAAGATAAAGTACATGGCTTTATTTCCTAGTTACAATCTAAAAATTGAAAATTACATGGATAAGTATTTGATCTACTAACCCTTGATCTAAGCTCGGAGGCTATGTTCCAAGGTGAGAAGGTGTTAGGCACCCACCTTACCCGGTGAAACCAGTCTTCTAGACTATGGTGGCCAACATTCATATCATATCATCCAATATGTCAATCAATTTGCATTTTAATGTGTGTGCATGTGATAAACCTTAATTCAATTTATTAAGCATTGCATTTGGATTGAAAAATAAATTCTAGTGAATGTGTGTGGATGGTGATAACCTAAATTCAAGGATTTGAAAGAATTATTAAACAAACATGTTTTTCATATTTTTGATGTGGATTTAAGATTAAATCTAGTGATATGCATGAACATGTGATGAACAACCAAGAATATGTGAAGAACACATAAAAACAATTAAGAAGATTCAAACATATTCAAGGAAATTATCATGCTTTAATCTTAAATTCTCATCATGGCAACATAAACAAACAGTTAGGGAAGGGGATTATACCTTCATGCAAGATCCATATGGTGGAGGAGAGGACTCTGATGGAAGTCAAAAGGGTGGAGGAAAAGAAGAGCTAGGAGAGGGAGAGTGAGTCTCACTCAATACCTTGAGTCTCAGGAAGACCAAGATATGACAAGACTACTCAACTTCACTAGAACTCAAGAGAAGAGAAGAGAAGGGGGGATTTTGTCCTTTGAAATGAAGGAGATGAGAGGTTTATATAGTAGTGGTGAAGAAAATATGAATGGAAGACCATTTAATGAGGGTTGACAAAGAATCATGAACCTAGACCTCATTTTAGCCATTGGGAAAATTTGGTGCATTAAATGTAGAGATTGATGAAAGTGAGGAGCATGCAAAGTTTAGTTTTCCCGTTACTGCTGTAATAGCCTATAGAGCTAACTTTGAAAAATCATATCTGACTCAATTCTAATCAGAATTGTCTCATTCTTGTGCTCAAATTGAAGCCCCGTATGTCTAGTTTCTGGGAAAATTAACCTCATTCATAGATTCAAAATATTATGAGATCGATGAAATAGTGAGCAGAAGTCATTTGTTAGAAAATGGTTTCAGCACAATTAAAATTAATAGGTCCCAAATTAGCTCCCAATTAACATTAAATGGCTCCAATCACTCCCATTTCAGACTTAATTGGTTCCAAATTTACCCTAATTAAAAGATAATTGCACAAATTACTCATTGAATAATTAATGTTTAACTATCTAGTTAATTAGGCGTGTGCAACCCTACCATAAAATGTAGTGCTAACCAATCAAATTATGACACATCATCGTTCTCAAATTGATTATACTTATAACCAATTGAAATCAATTGTTCATAATCACATATAATAGAATTCAATTTGTGATAGTGCATCTCGGCCATTAGAACTTGATTTGATGATAACTTTCAATCTGATGGTCTGATTAAGGCTTATGACCAGTCGATTTAATCGTTACAACATCAAGATCATTTTGGTGAAATGAGATTAAGGATCTAGTGACCAGAATCAAAATGCATATTTTCAAGGTGAAATTACCCTTTTACCCTCTATGTGAGGTTAAATGCGAGTTGCAAAATGGGGTGTCAACAGAATGCCCCTCATTGGCAGAGCTTGAAAAGCGAATGTCAATGAATGAAAGAGACACCTAATTTTGCAATCAGTATTTAACCGTGGTGAATGCATGTAGATAAAAATGCAGATGGTCATATTGTGAACCAAAATGTGGATCGAATCTCTAGGGAGATTGCCTACATACCTCTTGATGGGGGGATCAGGCCCAAACGTAGTTCATGCATGCAATTTTTTTTTTTTTTTTGAATGAGTACAAGACATGCTTACCTGAGGTCAAGAAAATATGGAGATTCTAGTCATGTGTTTCTCAGGACCAAAGGTTCTAGATCCTGGCTCATGTTTTCAGAGGACCTAGGATTTTTGAGCTTTGGCTCATGTTTTTAGAGGACCAAAGGTTTGGGATCTTAGCCCATGTTTTCAGAGGAACAAAGGGTTTCTGGATCCTAGCTCATGTTTTCAGAGGACCTAGGATTTTTGGGCTTTGGCTCATGTTTCCAAAGGACCAAAGGTTTGGGATCTTGGCTCATGTTTTCAGAAGACCTAGGATTTTTAGGCTTTGGCTCATGTTTTCAGAAGACCAAAGGTTTAGGATCTTGGCTCATGTTTTCAGAGGACCAAGGGTTTTTGGATCCTGGCTCATGTTTTTAGAGAACCTAGGAATTTTGGGCTTTGGCTCATGTTTTCAGAGGACCAAAGGTTCTGGATCTTGGCTCATGTTTTCAGAGGACCAAAGGTTTGGGATCTTGGCTCATGTTTTCAGAGGACCAAGGATTTCTGGATCCTAGCTCATGTTTTCAAAGGACCTAGGACTTTTGGGCTTTGGCTCATGTTTTCAAAGGACCAAAGGTTCTGGATCTTGGCTCATGTTTTCAGAGGACCAAGGGTTTCTAGATCCTAGCTCATGATTTCAAAGGACCTAGGATTTTTAGGCTTTGGCTCATGTTTTCAGAGGACCAAAGGTTTGGGATCTTAGCTTATGTTTTTAGAGGACCAAGGGTTTCTGGATCCTGGCTCATGTTTTCAGAGGACCTAGGATTTTTGGGCTTTGGCTCATGTTTTCAAAGGACCAAAGGTTTGGGATCCTGGCTCATGTTTTCAGAGGACCTAGGATTTTTGGGCTTTGGCTCATGTTTTCAGAGGACCAAAGGTTTAGGATCTTGGCTCATGTTTTCAAAGGACCAAGGGTTTCTGGATCCTTGCTCACGTTTTCAGAGGACCTAGGATTTTTGAGCTTTGGCTCATGTTTTCAGAGGACCAAAGGTTTGGGATCCTAACTCATGTTTTCAGAGGACCTAGGATTTTTGAGCTTTGACTCATGTTTTCAGAGGACTAAAGGTTTGGGATCTTGGCTCATGTTTTCAGAGGACTAAGGGTTTCTAGATCCTGGCTCATGTTTTCAGAGGACCTAGGATTTTTGGGCTTTGGCTCATGTTTTCAAAGGACCAAAGATTTGGGATCTTGGCTCATGTTTTTAGAGGACCAAGGGTTTCTAGATCCTGGCTCATGTTTTCAGAGGACCTAGGATTTTTAGGCTTTGGCTCATGTTTTCAAAGGACCAAAGGTTTGGGATCCTAGCTCATGTTTTCAGAGGACCTAGGATTTTCGGGCTTTGGCTCATGTTTTCAGAGGACCAAAGGTTTGGGATCTTGGCTCATGTTTTCAGAGGACCAAGGGTTTCTGGATCCTAGCTCATGTTTTCATAGGACCTAGGATTTTTGGGCTTTGGCTCATGTTTTCAGAGGACCAAAGGTTTGTGATCCTGGCTCATGTTTTTAGAGGACCTAGGATTTTTGAGCTTTGGCTCATGTTTTCAGAGGACCAAAGGTTTTGGATCTTGCCTCATGTTTTTAGAGGACCAAGGGTTTCTGGATCCTGGCTCATGTTTTCAGAGGACCTAGGATTTTTGGGCTTTGGCTCTTGTTTTCAAAGGACCAAAGGTTCTGGATCTTGGCTCATGTTTTCAGCGGACCAAGGGTTTTTTGGATCCTTGCTCATGTTTTCAGAGAACCTAGGATTTTTGGGCTTTGGCTCATGTTTTCAGAGGACCAAAGATTCTGGATCTTGGCTCATGTTTTCAAAGGACCAGGGGTTTCTAGATCTTGGCTCATGTTTTTAGAGGACCAAGGGTTTTTGGAAGGTATTATTCATGCCGAAGTGCGTGGGCCTTTTACCCTAGTACCTACAAAATAAATATTTTCAATTAGTAACAGAGTTATTCATTGAAAAGAATTTGGCATACTTGGCAAATGCCCCTAGTTTGGGACATATTCCATGCATCAATGAATGCTGTGAGTAGACAATTGACTTGACGTTGCTCCACTGGAGAATATGGAAAAAGGATCATTGCTTTCTGTTCCCAAAGAAGAATTTAATGAAGATTTTTTTTTTTTTTTAGGACTTTTGAATTTTTTTTTTTTTTTAAATTTGGAACACCTGAATTTTTGGAAGGAATCGAAAATTTTGATTGATGAATTTTTTTTTTTTTAAATTTGGAAATCTTGAATTTTTTCAAGGAATTGAAAATTTTGATTAATGTTTTTTTTTTTTTGAAAGCAACCTAAGAAGTACGAGCCCAATGCCCCTAGTCCCAAGCCCTTTTTGAAAATTTCCTTCTTCTCTTTTCTTTTTCTTTTTTTTTTTTTGGAAAGGTTTAGAATGAATTTAATTTTTTTTTTTTTTTTTGAAAATTTTGTCTTTTTGTCTTTTCTTTTTTTTTCTTTTTTTTTTTTTTTGAAATATGAAGATTTGTTCATTATCAAAAAGTGAAGAAGATGAAGATAAAGATGGAGTAAAAGTGATGAAGATTTATTCATGACGATGATTTTTTTTTTTTTTTTTTTTTTTGGGTTGAAAAACCTATCCTTTGAATGAGAATAACTTTGGCTAGAAGTTGATGCAGATTGCAAAGTCCTTGCTTAATTCCTGCAAAGGGATAATTTCAATTTAACAATGGATTTATTCATTGAAATGAATTAGAAGTACTTAGCCAATGCTCCTAGTTTGAGGCATATTCCATGCTTAGATTGAAGCTATGTTCATTTGACGTTGTGACTATTAAGGAACATGAAAGAAGATCACGGTTCGTCATCATTGGTTTCTGCAAAATGACTTTCTTTCTCTAGCTTTTGGAAACCAATTATCATGAAAACATTTTTGGCCATTGCCATTAGCGTAGACATGCTTGCAAAAAATGGATTGATGCCTCAAATGAAAACATGCTTTCATGCGACAAGGACGTATTCGCATACAATATAAATAGGCCAATGCCCCAAGTTTAAGCACGCTTGATGCAAAACAAATGAGCTTAGCCTAACATACACCCAAACAATTTTGTCACATTGTTTTGAATTTGTTCCCCAAGATTGTTTAGGTGATTGGGACCGGGCCTTTGAAAGGCTGCCTACGTACCTCTTTCATAGAGGATCAAGTCAAGACGTAGTTCAAGAGAACTGGATTTTGGAAAAGAATGATTTTTTTTTTTTTTTTTTTTGAAATGAGATTTCTCTGTCTTTCTTCTTCTTCTTGTTTTTTTTTTTTTTTAATTATTATTGTGAACAATAGGTGATCCTTTGAACAATCATTTTGGCAAATCAAAGTGTTTAAGAATCAAACAAATCTCTTTGATTAGGAAGGATCAAGATCATTAAACTCATGTAATCAAATTTGCTTCTTCCTTTTGAACATTGTCAGATGAAGTCTCCAAAGTCAATCAAGAAATGAAATGTGATAATATTTATGAATCACATTGTTGGGTGCAAACAAGGAGAGTGCTCCAAGTTTGGAAGTTCTTTTGAGTCATTTTGAGGATTTGAGAATTTGAGAAATTTTTTCTCGAACATGTCATCCTGTGGGGTTTGAAAATTTTAAGCATTTTTCCTTTTCAATTCAAGAGAAAATATTATTAGAGTTTAAGATGCGCCTACAATTAGCAAGACTTCAAGGAGGTCTTATTCATAGGTTATAATGTAGGCTGGGTTTGGGTTATGAAATGAAATATATAAAAGGCTCAAAATTCCCTATGATGTTTCCCCAAAGTATGCATTACTCAAAAATCAAGTATTGGAGGAGTTTTCCTATTTCTTCTTTGTCATTTTTTCACTAGTCTTCATTGGTCACTTGTATCAACAATTGTTTTTATGCTCATTCCTCTTGAATCATACCTCTAGACTTTCATCTTGTAAAATTATTTTCTTTTTAGATTGCATCTTCAAGTTTCCAACTTGGTAAGATCTTCCAATTATTTTTCTTTTCTTCTTATTCTTTTATTTGGCCCTAACTTTTGCCTAGACCGTCCTTTTGGGTTTTCAACCTAGCGGGCTTCTTTTTTTTTTTTTTTATTCTGTTGACACCTCATTTTACAACCCGCATTTAACCTCACTTTGAGGGTAAAAGGGTAATTTTGCCTTAGAAATATGCATCTTGATTCTGGTCATTAGATCCTTAATCTCACTTTACCAAAATGATCTTGATGTTATAACGATCAAATCGACTGGTCATAAGCCCTAATCGGACCACTAGATTAAAAATTATCATCAAATCAAGTTTTAATGGCCGAGATGCACTATCACAAATTGAGTCCGACTATATGTGATTATGAACAATTGATTCCAATTGGTTATAATTATAATCAATTTGGATTAATGATGTGTCATAATTTGATTGATTAGGACTACATTTTATAGTGAGGTTGCATACACCTAATTAACTAGATAGTTAAACATTAATTATTCAATGAGTAATTTGTACAATTATCTTTTAATTAGGGTAAATTTGGAACCAATTAAGTCTGAAATGGGAGTGATTGGAGTCATTTAATGTTAATTAGGAGCTAATTTGGGACCTATTAATGTTAATTGTGCTGAAATCATTTTCTAACAAATGACCTCTGCTCACCATTTCATCGATATCTCTCAGAATATTTTGAATCTGTGAATGAGGTTAATTTTTCCAGAAACTAGACATCCGGGGCTTCAATTTTAGCATAAGAACGAGACAATTCCGATCAAAATTGAGTCAGATATGATTATTCGAAGTTGGCTCTACAAGCTGTTATAGCAGCTACTGGAAAACCGAATTTTGTCTTGCTCCTCACTCCCACCAATCTTTCCATTTAATGCACCAGATTTTCCCCAAGGCTAAAATGAGGTCTAGGTTCATGATTCTTTGTCAACCCTCATTAAATAGCCTTCCATTCATATTTCCTCCACCACTACTATATAAACCCCCCCTCTCTTTCATTCAAAGACACAAAAAAACCCCCTCTCTTCCCCTCTCTTGAGTTCTAGTGAAGTTGAGTAGTCTTGTCATATCTTGGTCTTCCTGAGACTCAAGGTATTAAGTGAGATTCACTCTTCCTCTCCTAACTCTTTTTTTCCTCCACCCTTAGGACCTCTACCAAGAGTCTCCTCCTCCACCATATGAATCTTGCATGAAGGTATAATCTATTTCCCTAACTTGTTTTTTGGTGTTGCCATGATGAGAATTTAGGATTAAAGCATGATAGTAACTATTTAAATTATCTTGAATATGTTTGAATGTTCTTAAATGTTTTTATGTGTTCTTTATATGTTCTTGGTTGTTCATCACATGTTCATACATAACACTAGTTTCGATCTTAAATCCACATCAAAAAACATGAAAAATATGTTTGTTTAATAATTTTTTTAAATTCTTGAATCTAAGATATCACCATCCACACACATTCACTAGAGTTTATTTTTCAATCCAAATGTCATACTTAATAAATTGAATTAGGATTTATCACATGCACACACATTAAATTCAACATACAAATTGATTGATAACATATTGGATGATGTGATATGAATGTTGGCCACCATAGTCTAGAAGACTGTTTCACCGGGCAAGGTGGGTGTCTAACACCTTCCCATCTTGTAACGTAGCCTCCGAACTTATTTTAAGGGTTAATAGACCAATGTTTATCCTTGTAATTTTCATTTTTTAGATTGTAACTAGGAAACAAAGTTATGTACTTTATCTTAAATTGTATCTAGGACCAAAATTATGTAATTTTCCTATAATCAATGTAAATTCAATTGAAAATTAATAAAATGAGGAATTTTTCAATTTTGGTTTTCTTATTTATTCCAATAATTAAATAAGTGGCGACTCCATTGTAAAACCCTTAATCTAAAGGGGAAAATATAACTAGTTGAATCTCCATTTTGAGAGGCAATAACACGACTCCACCCATTCACGTGGGTTTGGCCCAACATCCTATAAATACGGGCCGGGGGCGCGGTCTCTCACAATGGCGACTCCACTCCTCTTAAAATGGAGGTTCGACTACTTATATTTTCCCCTTTAAATTAAGGGTTTTACAATGGAGTCGCCACTTATTTAATTATTGGAATAAATAAGAAAACCAAAATTGAAAAATTCCTCATTTTATTAATTTGTAATTGAATTTACACTAATCATAGGAAAATTACATAACTTTGGTCCTAGATACAATCTAAGATAAAGTACATGGCTTTGGTTCCTAGTTACAATCTAAAAATCGAAAATTACATGGATAAGCATTTGATCTACTAACCCTTGATCTAAGCTCGAAGGCTATGTTACAAGGTGGAAAAGTGTTAGGCACCCACCTTGCCCGATGAAACCGATCTTCTAGACTATGGTGGCCAAGATTCATATCACATCATCCAATATGTTATCAATCAATTTGCATGTTGAATTTAAAGTGTGTGCATATGATAAACCCTAATTCAATTTATTAAGCATTTAATTTAGATTGAAAAATAAATTCTATTGAATGTATGTGGATGATGATATCCTAGATTCAAGAATTTAAAAGAATTATTAAACAAACATCTTTTTCATGTTTTTGATGTGGATTTAAGATCGAAACTAGTGTTATGCATAAACATGTGATGAACAATCAAGAACATATGAAGAACACATAAGAACATTTAAGAATATTCAAACATATTTAAGAGAATTTAAATAGTTACCATCATGCTTTAATCTTAAACTCTCATCATGGCAACACAAAAAACAATTAGGGAAATGGATTATACTTTCGTGCAAGATCCATATGGTGGAGAAGGAGACTCTTGAGGGAGGTCCTAAGGATGGAGGAAGAGTGAGTCTCACTCAATACCTTGAGTCTCAAGAAGACCAAGATATGCCAAAACTACTTAACTTCAAGAGAAGAGAAGAGAGGAGGTTTTTGTGTCTTTGAATGAAGGAGAGGGGGGGTTTATATAGTAATGGTGGAGGAAATATAAATGGAAGATCATTTAATGAGAGTTGACAAAGAATCATGAACCTAGACCTCATTTTAGTCTTGGGGGAAATCTGGTGCTTTAAATGGAAGGATTGGTGGGAGTAAGGAGCAAGCCAAAATTCGGTTTTCCCATAGCTACTGTAACAGCCTGTAGAGCCAATTTCGAAGAATCATATTTGACTCAATTCTGATCAGAATTTTCTCATTCTTGTGCTCAAATTGAAGCCCCGAATGTCTGGTTTCTAGGAAAATTAACCTCATTCACAGATTCAAAATATTCTGAGAGATATCGATGAAATGGTGAGCAGAGGTCATTTGTTAGAAAATGATTTTAGCACAATTAACATTAATAGGTCCCAAATTAGCTCCCAATTAACATTAAATGGCTTCAATCACTCCCATTTCAAACTTAATTGGTTCCAAATTTACCCTAATTAAAAGATAATTGCACAAATTACTCATTAAATAATTAATGTTTAACTATCTAGTTAATTAGATGTATGCAACCCTACCATAAAACATAGTCCTAACCAATCAAATTATGACACATCATCGTTCTCAAGTTGATTATACTTATAACCAATTGAAATTAATTGTTCATAATCACATATAGTCGGACTCAATTTGTGATAGTGCATCTCGGCCATTAGAACTTGATTTGATGATAACTTTCAATCTGATAGTCCAATTAGGACTTATGACCAGTCGATTTGATCGTTACAATATCAATATAATTTTGGTGAAATGAGATTAACGATCTAGTGACCAAAATAAAGATGCGTATTTTCAAGGTGAAATTACTCATTTACCCTCCATGTGAGGTTAAATGCGGGTTGCAAAATAGGATGTCAACAGAATGCCCCTTATTGGCAGAGCTTGAAAAGCGAATGTTAATGAATGAAAGAGACACCTAACTTTGCAATCAGTATTTAACCGTGCTGAATGTATGATGCATGTAGATAAAAATGCAGATGGTCATGTTGTGGATCAAAATGTGGACCGAATCTTAAGGGAGATTGCCTACGTACCTCTTGGTAAAGGGATCAGGTCTAAACGTAGTTCATGCATGTAATTTTTTTTTTTTTTTTTTTTTTTTTTTTTGAATGAGTATGAGACATGCTTACCTGAGGTCAAGAAAATATGGACATTCTAGTCATGTGTTTCTGATGACCAAAAGTTCTGGATCTTGGCTCATGTTTTTAGAGGACCTAGGATTTTTCGGCTTTGGCTCATGTTTTCAGAGGACCAAGGTTTGGGATCTTGGCTCATGTTTTCAGAGGACCAAGGGTTTCTAGATCCTAGCTTATGTTTTCAAAGGACCTAGGATTTTTGGACTTTGGCTTATGTTTTCAGAGGACCAAAGGTTTGGGATCTTGGCTCATGTTTTCAAAGAACCAAGGGTTTTTGGATCCTGGCTCATGTTTTCAGAGGACCTAGGATTTTTGGGTTTTGGCTCATATTTTCAGAGGACCAAAGGTTTGGAATTTCAGAGGACCTAGGATTTTTGGGCTTTGGCTCATGTTTTCAGAGGACCAAAGGTTTGGGATCTTGGCTCATATTTTTAGAGGACCAAGGGTTTCCGGATCCTGGCTCATGTTTTCAGAGGACCTAGGATTTTTGGGCTCTGGCTCATGTTTTCAGAGGACCAAAGGTTTGGGATCTTGGCTCATGTTTTCAGAGGAACAAGGGTTTCTGGATCCTGGCTCATGTTTTCAGAGGACCTAGGATTTTTGGGCTTTGGCTCATATTTTCAGAGGACCAAAGGTTTGGGTTCCTGGCTCATGATTTTAGAGGACCTAGGATTTTTGGGCTTTGGCTCATGTTTTCAAAGGACCAAAGGTTTGGGATCTTGGCTTATGTTTTCAGAGGACCAAGGGTTTCTAAATCCTGGCTCATGTTTTCAGAGGACCTAGGATTGGGATCTTGGCTCATGTCGATGTGTGTGGGCCTTTTACCCTAGTACCTGCAAAATAAATATTTTCAATTAGTAACGGAGTTATTCATTGAAAAGAAGTTGGCATACCTGGCGATGCCCCTAGTTTGGGACATATTCCATGCTTCGATGAATGCTGAGGGTGGACAATTGACTTGATGTTGTACCACTGGAAAATATGGAAGAGGATCATAGTTTTCTGTTCCTGAAGAAGAATTTGATGAAAATATTTTTTTTTTTTTTTTTTTTTTTGAAAAATTTGGAAATCTTGAATTTTTTCAAGGAATTGAAAATTTTGATTGATATTTTTTTTTTTTTGAAAGCAACCTAAGAAGTATGAGCCCAGTGCCTCTAGTCCCAAGGCCCTTTTTGAAAATTTCCTTCTTCTTTTTTTTTTTTTTGAAAGATTTAGAAAGAATTGATTTTTTTTTTTTTTTTTTTTGAAAATTTTGGCTTTTGTCTCTTTTTTTTTTTTTCTTTTTTTTTGAAATATGAAGATTTGTTCATTATCAAAAAGTGAAGAAGATGAAGATGAAGATGGAGTAAAAGTGATGAAGATTTATTCATGATGATTTTTTTTTTTTTTTTTTGAAAAACCTATCCTTTGAATGAGAATAATTTTGGCTGGAAGTTGATGCGGATTGCTGGATAAGTCCTTGCTCAATTCCTGCAAAAAGATAATTTCAATTAGCAATGGATTTATTCATTGAAGTGAATTGGAAGTATTTACCCAATGCCCCTAGTTTGAGGCATATTCCATGCTTAAATTGAAGTTGAGTTCATTTGATATTGCAACCATTGGGGAAAATGAAAGAAGATCACGGTCCGTCATCATTGGTTTCGGCAAAATGGCTTTCTTTCTCTAGCTTGTTAGAAACCAGTTATCATGAAAACATTTTTGGCCATTGCCATTAGTGTAGACATGCTTGTAAAAAATGGATTGATACCTCAAATGAAAACATGCTTTCATACGAGAAGGACATATTCGCATACAATAAAAATAGGCCAATGCCCCAAGTTTAAGCATGCTTGATGCAAAACAAATGGGCTTAGCCTAACATGCATCCAAACAATTTTGTCACATTGTTTTGACTTCTAGCCCTAAAGTTGTTTGGGTGAATGAAACCGGGCCTTTGAGAGGCTGCCTACGTACCTCTTTCATAGAGGATCAGGTCAAGACGTAGTTCAAGAGAACTGGATTTTGGAAAAGAACGATTTTTTTTTTTTTTTTTGAGATGAGATTTCTCTTTCTTTCTTCTCCTTCTTCTTCTTCTTCTTCTTCTTCTTCTTCTTCTTCTTCTTCTTCTTTTTTTAAGAACAAGAGGTGATCCTTTGAACAACCATTTTGGCAAATCAAAGTGTTTAAGAGTCAAACAAACCTCTTTGATTAGGAAGGATCAAGATCATTAAAATCATGTAATCAAATTTGCTTCTTCCTTTTGGACATCATCAGATTAAGTCTCCAAAGGCAATCAAGAAATGAAATGTGATAATATTTACGAATCACATTGTTGGGTGCAAACAAGGAGAGTGCTCCAAGTTTGGAAGTTCTTTTGAGTCATTTTGAGGATTTGAGAATTTGAGAAATTTTTTCTCAGACATCATCCTGTGGGGTTCGACAATTTTAAGCATTTTTCCTTTTTAATTCAAGAGAAAATATTATTAGAGTTTAAGATGCGCCTACAATTAGCCAGACTTCAAGAAGGTCTTATTCATGGGTTGTAATGTAGGCCGGGTTTGGGTTATGAAATGAAAGATATAAAAGGCTCAAAATTCCCTATGATGTTTCCCCCAAGTATGTATTACTCAAAAATCAAGTATTGGAGGAGTTTTCCTATTTCTTCTTTGTCATCTTCTCACTATTCTTCATTGGTCACTTGTATCAACAATCGTTTTTATGCTCATTCCTCTTGAATCATACCTCTAGACTTTCATCTTGTAAAATTATTCTTTTTTTAGGTTGCATCTTCAAGTTTCCAACTTGGTAGGATCTTCCAATTTTTTTTTTTTCTTCTTCTTCTTTTTTCTTTGGCCCTAACTTTTGCCTAGACCGCCCTTTTGGGTTTTCAGCCTAGCGGACTTTTTTTTTTTTTTTTTGACCCTCCAGATCCATAAAAAATGTGTGATTAAGAATTGAAGACATCATTGGTGTCACGGTACTGCTATTGACATATGCTTATCTGGGACTAGAGTTTATTTGAGTTGGATACTATGTGAACAATGATTATGATGATGAATGGCTACAAGAGGAACCTCCACCAAAGGTTTTGATTGATAGGGTTCAAAGGAATATTTTGGCTGACAATCCCAAGGTCAAGGATATGTAAATCGAAGAACCCCCTCCTTTAGTTGAGTATGCCATTGAAACCAATGAGAATGGATAACAACCATGCCACTCCCTTCACCTGATCGTCCGTCCAACTGAGCAGTAGTTGTGAATTGAAGAAACTGCATGACATACTGTGACATTTCTGCTTCAAATTTTGACATACTGATGATTTCGAGTGAAGTTGGTTTTCCAAATCTCAAAATCTCCATCCATGATATGCAAAATTGGCTACATTGTGCTTTCTTTATGGCATATATATTGGTCATTGGAAACTAATAATGTCAATTTTTTTTTTTTTGGTCTTGTTTGTTGATCTCAACAAGAGCTATAAATAATATGTCAAATTTTATTTTCTATCTGAAGTATAATTTTCTTATTCAAAAAGAGAATTATTTACAATTTATTTTCTTGGTGTGTTGGGAAAAGTGAAAACCAAAATCTATAGTTCCTCATTAACAGTAAGGTCACCTCCCTCTTTATCCCAATCAACAAATAAGTTTAATGCTACAAGTGCCACAACTTGAACAGAAAGTCCACATATGATACCCATCCAAAACCCTTTGCCTCCAAAATGGAAGACGAAAGCAAAGATCACGGCAGAAGGAATTCCCACAAAATAGTAAGCCCCAAGATTTATAAATGCACATAGATTTTGCCACCCACATCCTCTAGCAGCCCCTTCCTCAGCTGTAGCCAATATCTGCCATAGATATCCGAAATCCTTGAGTTCCTCAGCTATCTCCCCAATTGTCATAGACCTGGCTGACTCTCCTCTCGTGCGAATTATGTGTTCAATTCTAGCTAGCTCATCTGCACGCTGCGAATGTGCAAAGTTTCGGTTCGGATCAATGTCAAGTCCTCGCACTGTAGCCCTCCAATATGAAAGGTTTTGCTTCAAATCATTGTAATGCTGGACTTCAGCCTGCACATATGACAAGTATTGTTTTGGATCATTATCAACTTACTTGACTGCAAGCTGCACATTTGAAAAGTTTTGGATTCCAGCTCGCCTTGTACCCCACAAATCATCGTACAATGTATTAAAGCCACGATAGGCTTGTCTCAATAAGTAGCAAGTACCAATACCCGACAAAATATGACCCACGATTATGGAAGCGTTCATAAGTCTAGAAGCTTCGGCTGCCATTATGCAAATTGGAGATCGATCATGAAATCCGCATCAACTTCCAGCCAAAAGTATTCTCATTCAAAGGATAGGTTTTTCAAAAAAAAAAAAATCATCATGAATAAATCTTCATCACTTTTACTTCATCTTTATCTTCATCTTCTTCACTTTTTGATAATGAACAAATCTTCATATTTCAAAAAAAAAAAAAAAAAAAAAAGAGACAAAAGACAAAATTTTCAATTCCTTGAAAAAATTCAAGATTTCCAAATTTTTCAAAAAAAAAAAAAATCTTCATCAAATCCTTCTTCAGGAACAAAAAGCTATGATCCTCTTCAATATTTTCCAGTGGTACAACATCAAGTCAACTATCCACCCTCAGCATTCATCGCAGCATGGAATATGTCCCAAACTAGGGGCATTCGCCATGTATGCCAGCTTCTTTTCAATGAATAACTCCGTTACTAATTGAAAATATTTATTTTGCAGTGAGAGACCGCGCCCCTGGCCCGTTTTATAGGATGTTGGGCCAAACCCACGTGAATGGATGGAGTCATGTTATTGCCTCTCAAAATGGAGGTTCGACTAGTTATATTTTCCCCTTTAGATTAAGGGTTTTACAATAGAGTCACCACTTATTTAATTATTGGAATAAATAAGAAAACCAAAATTGAAAAATTCCTCATTTTATTTATTTGAAATTGAATTTACATTGATCATAGGAAATTACATAGCTTTGGTCCTAAATACAATCTAAGATAAAGTACATGGCTTTGTTTCCTAGTTACAATCTAAAAATCGAAAATTACAAGGATAAGCATTTGATCTACTAACTCTTGATCTAAGTTCGGCGGCTATGTTACAAGGTGGGAAGGTGTTAGTCAACCATCTTGCCCGGTCTAACCAGTCTTCTAGACTATGATGGCCAACATTCATATCATATCATCCAATATGTCAACAAATTTACATGTTGAATTTAATGTGTGTGCATTTGATAAACCCTAATTCAATTTATTAAGCATTGCATTTGGATTGAAAAATAAATTCTAGTGAATGTGTGTGGATGGTGATAACCTAGATTCAAGGATTTGAAAGAATTATTAAACAAACATGTTTTTCATATTTTTGATGTGGATTTAATATTAAAACTAGTGATATACATGAACATGTGATGAACAACCAAGAACATGTGAAGAACACATAAGAACAATTAAGAACATTCAAACATAATCAAGGGAATTTAAATAATTTCTATCATGCTTTAATCTTAAATTCTCATTATGGCAACATAAACAAACAGTTAGGGAAAGGGATTATATCTTCATTCAAGATCCATATGGTGGATGAAGAGACTCTTGAGGGAGGTCCTAAGGAAGGAGGAAAATAAGAGTTAGGAGAGGAAAAGTGAGTCTCACTTAATACCTTGAGTCTCAGGAAGACCAAGATATGACAAGACTACTCAACTCCACTAGAACTCAAGAGAGGAGAAGAGAGGAGGGGTTTTTGTCTTTTTTTTTTTTTTTTTTTTTTTTTGGAAATATGAAGATTTGTTCATTATCAAAAAGTGAAGAAGGTGAAGATGAAGATGGAGTAAAAGTGATGAAGATTTATTCATGATGATTTTTTTTTTTTTTTTGAAAAACCTATCCTTTGAATGAGAATAACTTTGGTTGGAAGTTGATGCGGATTTCTGAATAAGTCCTTGCTTAATTCCTGCAAAAAGATAATTTCAATTAGCATGGATTTATTCATTGAAATTAATTGGAAGTACTTACCCAATGCCCCTAGTTTGAGGCATATTCCATGTTTAGATTGAAGCTAAATTCATTTGATGTTGTGTCTATTGGGAAACATGAAAGAAGATCATGGTCCGCCATCCTTGGTTCCTGCAAAAAAGCTTCATTCTCTAGCTTGTTAGAAACCAATTATCGTGAAAACATTTTTTGCCAATGTTCTTAGTGTGGACATGCTTGCAAACAAATTGATTAATGCCTCGAATGAAAACATACTTCCATGCAAGAAGAACATATTTGCACACAATATAAATAGGCCAATGCTCCAAGTTTAAACATGCTTAATGCAAACAAATGGGCTTAACCTAGCATGCACCCAAACAATTTTATCACATTGTTTTGACTTTGTTCTCCAAGGTTGTTTGGGTAATTGGGACCGGGCCTTTGAAAGGCTGCCTACGTACCTCTTTCATAGAGGATCAGGTCAAGATGTAATTCAAGAGAACTGGATTTTGGAAAAGAATGTTTTTTTCTTTTTTTTTTGAAATGAGATTTCTCTGTCTTTCTTCTTCTTCTTGTTTTTTTTTTTATTTTTTTATTATGAACAAGAGGTGATCTTTTGAAGAACCATTTTGGCAAATCAAAGTGTTTAAGAGTCAAACAAATCTCTTTGATTAGGAAGGATTAAGATCATTAAACTCATGTAATCAAATTTGCTTCTTCCTTTTGAACATTGTCAAATTAAGTCTCCAAAGGCAATCAAGAAATGAAATGTGATAATATTTATGAATCACATTGTTGGGTGCAAACAAGGAGAGTGCTCCAAGTTTGGAAGTTCTTTTGAGTCATTTTGAGGATTTGAGAATTCGAGAAATTTTTTCTTGAACATGTCATCCTGTGGGGTTTGAAAATTTTAAGCATTTTTACTTTTTAATTCAAGAGAAAATATTTTTAGAGTTTAAGATGCACCTACAATTAGCAAGACTTCAAGGAGGTCTTATTCATGGGTTGTAATGTAAGCCGGGTTTGGGTTATGAAATGAAAGATATAAAAGGCTCAAAATTCCCTATAATGTTTCCCCCAAGTATGCATTACTCAAAAATCAAGTATTGGAGGAGTTTTCCCATTTCTTCTTTGTCATTTTCTCACTAGTCTTCATTGGTCACTTGTATCAAGAATCGTTTTTATGTTCATTCCTCTTGAATCATACCTCTAGACTTTCATCTTGTAAAATTATTCTCTTTTTAGGTTGCATCTTCAAGTTTCCAACTTGGTAAGATCTTCCAATTTTTTTTTCTTTTCTTCTTCTTCTTTTATTTGGCCCTAACTTTTGCCTAGACTGCCCTTTTAGGTTTTTAGCCTAGCGAGCTTCTTCTTCTTCTTCTTCTTCTTTTTTTCTTTTTTCTTTTTTTTTGGCCCTAGCTTTTGCCTAGACCGCCATTTTGGGTTCTCAGCCTAGTGGGCTTCTTTTCTTTTTTGGGTCTTTAATCTCTTGATTGAATGAACTTTTGGGGACCTTTTGCCCTCCTTGTATTTCTCAGCTTAAAGATTTTCAATCATTTTGATGCACTCTCTAGACTTCTTTCTTGCCTCAATGCACTTGCACCCTTCTGTGCTTGATGAATCTTTTCTTTTTTCTTTTTTCTTTTTTGATGAACTTTCTTTTGGATGAACCTTCTACTCTTCTTGGCATGATGAATTTTAGGTTCTTCAAACTTGATGCACATTTTTTTTTCTCACATTGATGGAATTTCATTTCTCTTTTCTTGATTGAGTGAAAGCTCATTTTTCTTTGATGATCTCTTATCTTTAGCTTAATGAATTCTCTACTTGTCTTTCATGTCTTCTAGAAGAGCTTTATCAATTAGCTTCAAAGCTACAAGGTCGACTCCTCCTCAGCATGAGATTTAAGGATGCATACTTTGAATTTTTCCCACCCCAAGTTTAGATTTTAGTGGGCTCATGCAAAAAAAAGCTAAATGTTTGAAGGCTCAAATGGGCTAGCAATGGATGATGAACATTATAGGTAATAGGAAATAATTTGGTTTAACCAAAGATGGCCTCCTATCCCTAGTAATGCTTGCTTGTAGGCACAGTGATTCAAGCTCTTTTAATAAATTCATCTTAAAAGAAAAAGTATGAATGCTCTAATGATGTGAAATAAAAGACTTATGAAAATTGGATAGAGTGCATGCATTCTTGGGATTTTCCAATAGATGGATTCTTTTTTATTGCCTTTTAAGACCATTTCTTCTTATATTCTAAGTCAAGTAACAAAAGTCTTTACATTAACCAAATGAAATTAATCATTCCTTGGTACAAGTTCATTGCTCAAGCCTTTAAATATCAAGATTTAGAAAATGTTTTGTCCAAGGGATCCTCATGTACCATTTTGAAAAGGAGATTTCTTCTTCTTCTTCTTCTTTTTTTTCTTTTTTTTTTTTAATTATTATCTTGAAAGAGAAAAAAATTGGGTCTTTTTGAAAAACTCACTAGGAAGTTCAATGGCCCTAGTTCAAAGATTTGTTTTTTAAATGACTCAAAGGCCCAATGCCCCTAGTCCAAACACTTTCTCATTTGAAATTTTTTTCTTTTTCTTCTTTTTTTTTTTTTTTTTTTTTTTGGGAAAGATTTGGGAATTTTGATTTTTTTTTTTTTTTTGAAATTTTTTTAAAAATATATACATGAACAAAGTACATCAAATGCTACATGGATTTTTAGAATTGAAAGAAACATAGAAACATGGAATAAACAAACAAACTTTAAGCTTAACCATGATGTTGCAAACCAAATGTGGAGTGAGGCAAAGTTGGGCCACTTGCTTCTTCTTGGTCCATTTAGGATGCTTGAGACTGGGTATGCTTGAACCTTGATTATGATCAAATGGCTTGGGCTTGCACTTGGAAGGCTTGAACCTTGATTATGATCTTTTGGTATTTGCTTGAAATGGCTTAACCTTACACTTGGAAGGCATGCATCTGGTGAGCTTTTGGCCTTTGATGTTGATCATGCGTATACACCTTTGATGGGCTCAAGTGGTGGGCTTAGAATGATTCAAGAAACGATTTTGGGTTTCCATACCAATTAGAGTTCAATCACAGGCTTTTGGGCTTAAGTTCATTCACAACATACAAGGTTCAAACAATTATGATGGGCTCAAGCGTTGGACTTGAGTCATCATGGTTCAAACAAAGTCCATACACATGTGCAATGTAATGCAATTTACATGGACCGACCTAAAGGTAGGTTTTATGGGTCATTACAACATGGGTAAAAGGTAGGTTAAAGGTCCCCACAAGCTAGGACGATGTACCTCCCAACTTATGACGCCAGGAGCGCCGCGTTGGTCCGAACGGTACAATTTGTCCCTATGAACCACCATGGCATAACCATGATGATCCTTGTCGCGGTGGGTGGTAGGTTCACCGCTAGGTATGCGAGTCTCAAGAAGACCACAATCCACGGCTAATACTACCGGGCTTCCAAGCTAGCACATAAATAAAATAAATTTCATTCAAGCAAATGATGCATGACTTGCAATATAATGACATATTAGACATTATGTACAAAAAGAAATAAACAAACAATGACATGGTTGGCCACCATAACCTAATTGAAACTTAGCCCTTAATATCTCCAGCGGAGTCGCCACTGTGAGAGACCATGCCCTCGGCCCGTTTTGATGAATGTTGGGTCAAACCCACGTGAATGAGTGGAGTCGTACTATTGCCTCTCAAAATGGAGGTTTGACTAGTTATATTTTTCCCTTTAGATTAAGGGTTTTACAATGAAGTCGCCACTTATTTAATGATTGGAATAAATAAGAAAACCAAAAATTGAAAATTTCCTCATTTTATTAATCTGTAATTGAATTTACATTGATCATAGGAAAATTACATGGCTTTGGTTCTAGATACAATCTAAGATAAAGTACATAGCTTTGTTTCCTAGTTACAATCTAAAAATCGAAAATTACATAGATAAGCATTTGATCTACTAACCCTTGATCTAAGTTCGGAGGCTATGTTACAAGGTGGAAAGGTGTTAGGCACCCACCTTGCCCAGTGAAACTGGTCTTCTAGATTATGGTGGCCAACATTCATATCATATCATCTAATATGTCAATCAATTTGCATTTTAATGTGTGTGCATATGATAAACCCTAATTCAATTTATTAAGCATTGCATTTGGATTGAAAAATAAATTCTAGTGAATGTGTGTGGATGGTGATAATCTAGATTCAAGGATTTGAAAGAATTATTAAACAAACATATTTTTCATATTTTTTATGTGGATTTAAGATTAAATCTAGTGATATGCATGAACATGTGATGAACAACCAAGAACATGTAAAGAACACATAAGAATAATTAAGAACATTCAAACATATTCAAGGGAATTATCATGCTTTAATCTTAAATTCTTATCATGGCAACATAAATAAACAATTAGGGAAGGGGATTATACCTTCATGCAAAATCCATATGGTGAAGGAGGGGACTCTTGATGGAAGTCCTAAGGATGGAGGAAAAGAAGAGCTAGGAGAGGGAGAGTGAATCTCACTCAACACCTTGAGTCTCAGGAAGACCAAGATATGACAAGATTACTCAACTTCACTAGAACTCAAGAGAAGAGAAGAGGGGGGTTTTTTTTGTCCATTGAAATGAAGGAGAGGAGTGGTTTATATAGTAGTAGTGGAGGAAATATGAATGGAAGACCATTTAATGAGGGTTGACAAAGAATCATGAACCTAGACCTCATTTTAGCCTTTGGGGAAATTTGGTGCATTAAATGTAGAGATAGATGAAAGTGAGGAGCAAGCAAAGTTCGGTTTTCCTGTAACTGCTGTAACAGCCTGTAAAGCTAACTTCGAAAAATCATATCTAACTCAATTTTGATCGAAATTGTCTCATTATTGTGCTCAAATTGAAGCCCTGGATGTCTAGTTTCTGAAAAAAATTAACTTCATTCACAGATTCAAAATATTCTGAGAGATATCGATGAAATGGTGAGCAGAGGTCATTTGTTAGAAAATGGTTTCAGCACAATTAACATTAATAGGTCCCAAATTAGCTCCCAATTAACATTAAATGACTCCAATCACTCCCATTTCAGACTTAATTGGTTCTAAATTTATCCTAATTAAAAGATAATTGCACAAATTACTCATTGAATAATTAATGTTTAACTATTTAGTTAATTAGCTGTGTGCAACCCTACCATAAAATGTAGTCCTAACCAATAAAATTATGACACATCATCGTTCTCAAATTAATTATACTTATAACCAATTGAAATCAATTGTTTATAATCACATATAGTCGAACTCAATTTGTGATAGTGCATCTCGGCCATTAGAACTTGATTTGATGATAACTATCAATCTGATGGTCCGATTATGGCTTATGACCAGTCGATTTAATCGTTACAACATCAAGATCATTTTGGTGAAATGAGATTAAGGATCTTGTGACCAGAATCAAGATGCATATTTCCATGGTGAAATTACCCTTTTACCCTCTATGTAAGGTTAAATGCGGGTTGCAAAATGGGGTGTCAACACGTACCAGTTGTGTATGACTTGATTGAATTGATCATTGAAGCCTCACTCTGGTCTATGGACTATTCCACATTTGATACTCACCCATAACACACAAGACTTCGATTCAATTAATGCTTATCTCATTTGTGTGATTATACATGTTCAAATGTGATATATATGCTCAAGTACTTGCTGATCAAACTCAAAAAGATTTTTGAGTGTTTTATATGTTTTTGAAAGTGATTTTATACTTTCATGCTTTTAGTTCTTGTTCAAAATGTTTTTTTGTGTTTTTCTTCAAAATCTGGTTCAGAGGTCTTTTCGCGAGAAGCTAGCGACTGAGAGCTTCCCGCGATATGTGCTTAAGGGAAATTAAAAAGTCACATTTTCATACAGAAAGTCTCACTACTGCCTCACGAGTATTTCGCGACTAAACTCTTCTCGCGAAATGTTTTTTAGGCAAAAACTGGAAATTTCTAAATTCCATACAGAAGCTATCGCGACTGGTTCGTGACTAAAAGCTTCTCGCAAAAGCTTCAGTATGTCTCGTGACTTTCTCGTGATTGTCTCGCTACTATCTAACCCACGAAAAACACGTGTTTTCAGTTTTATGTAGCAGATGTGACAGGTTTTCAAACACTCTCATTTCACTCACTAAACCTCTCTCGAACCACCCTTCAACCCAAAACTTATTTTTCTTCAAAACCCATCAATTTCAAGTTTATTTTTGCAAATTATCTTCAAGGTATGAATTTCTAATACTCTCTTTTATTATTTTTCTGAGATTATGCAGAAATTTTAGTTAGGGTTCAAAAATTGGGGTTTTTTTGAAAATGGGTTGGGATTTCTTTGTTTGTGCAATTTTTTTTTTTTCAAAATCTTTGATTGGGCTGAGTCCCATTTGATGATTGTGCATCTGTGTTGGCCCCTTAAGGCAATTTAATTGTGTATTGAGGCATTTTTCAATCTGTCCATGCATTCTTCACATCAGTTGTGCATTGTAGCATGTCAAGTGCTTGACAAAATGTCCTAGTGACATTTTTGTGCTAAATTGGATTCAAGTGAATTCCAATTTCTGGGTTTACTCTTGTTTGACCTTGTTTCACCTGTTTTGGTCACTACTTCTGTGTTTCACACATTTTGCCTATGTTGCACACACTAGGCACACATTAGGGCCCTCTAGGCACTCCTCATGCATCTCATGCTGCATCCCCGTGCATCATAGGTTGCACACACATGCATCAGCACATGCTCAGCATAGACACACACATGCACAGTTACTTATTTCATGCATTGTGTTTATGCTTACTTGGTTTAACATCTTTAGCATGTTGTTTGAGTTTATTTACTCTATTAGAGTTGGTTATGCTCTGTTTTAGGGTGTTTTACTTTTGTTTTGGACTAACTTGTATCTGATCAAGTTTTCTGGTCTGTTTATGTTGTTTTGCATTTGTTCCCTTGTTCTGTGTCCATTTGTGCAGATGTCTCACCGTTCTTCTCGCAGTAAAGATCTTGTTATTGACCTCACATCATCACCAGTGTCAAAACGGACACGGCACTCATCTGAAGTCTCAAACAGCGAGAGATTTAAGTCTCCCCTGGACTTTTAGACTTTCTCTAGCATCTTTCAGGACGCCCCCACTGTGGTGGAGCTTATTGTTAAGTTTGATACCTTAGGATCCACCTTTATCCCTAGGATCTTTGCAGATAAGGATTGGACTAACCTATTTGGAAACTTCGAGGATCTGACTGATGAATTGATTAAGGAGTTTTATTCAAATGCAAGATTCACTGGAGTAGAACTACAATGTTGGGTTCGGGGAAAAGAGTTCACCATCACCCCAGATTACATTACACGGCTTCTTCATATCACCCGACCTGCAAATGTGGACAAGTCTCCCTACGATGACAAACTTCCCACAGTGACGGATATTCTTCGTATTCTTGGAGATGAACATGAAGTTTCAGCAACAGGCACATCCATCGAAATAGCAAAGTTCAAACCTGAACTAACGACTCTCACCTTCATCATGTTTTTCAATCTATATCCATTGTCCAACACAGGGTTTATCAATCTTGGACGGGCACATTTTTTATGTGATCTAATCACTGGAGCTCCGATTGACATTTGTGCTCATATCTTCCAGACTATAGGAAAAACAGCAGCACGATCAGAAACAAAAATGTGTCTTCCATTCTGCAATCTTCTCATGAAAATCATATTACATGAAGGGGTTAGTCCACCAAGAGATGGAAAGCTTTTAGTTCGTCGTCGCCCAATTTCTATATCATCTCTTAAAAAGAGCAAAAGTCATTCTTCTGTTGAGCGGAAAAAGCAAACTCTGTCCACATCACCAAAAGGTGAATATGTTCACCATGTCACTCATTCAGGTCATGGATCAACTACTCACACTACCGAGACTACATCCTCTCACATTCCTGCGCCTCCGACTGTCAGCACTCAGCCAGGTCAATCTAGCTCTCACGCCGACCGGTTCACCATCTTGGTTGAAGGTTTGCATGAGCGTGTGTCAGGACTTACAAATGTCATCTACTCCACAAACAACCAAGTTCAAATGCGACTCACCGCCATTGAAACACAGCTAGATGAGATTCAACGCAAGTTAGAGGAGAGCCTTTAGCTATTCATGCCAAAAAGGGGGAGAGCGTACTCCATGTACAAACTGTATAGATTGGACAATAGCATATAGTAAGGGGGAGAGCATCACAAGAAAGGAAGTGTGCGTAGTGAAAAGGGGAGTTTTTGTGAGCTCAAATCAAAAAGCTAACACACAACATTATACTCTTGGATAGTGGTTGTGTTTACAGTTTTTACTGCTTTCATTTAGAACTTCAGTACACTCTGTTTTTAATTTCAGTTTATATTCAGTACTTGTGTTTGTGACTATCTCAATGCTTTGTAGCATTTTTTTGTACTTTTAAGATATTGCCAATATGTCTTGAGTACTTCACACTTGTGCCCTAATAGGATCTTGTTCCTAGATGCATATACTTCACGTATTTTGCATTGGTCGTGTTTTGGACATACAAGCGATCATAAGTGATTGCTCTTTGTTTGCATGTCCGGATGAACACTTACTTGCTAAATGTTCATTGTAATCATTCTTTAATGATTGAACTTGTTTGATCAAGTTTTTGTTTACATGATATCTAATGTTTACATACTTGATCGCACTATGCTTGCTCATGTTCATACCTTGTATTCAACTTGTCGTAAGCTTAATGAAAGTTTTATTTATGTGCGAGTGTTTCAGGTTACAGGTATAAACGTGCAAGTGCTTCACAGTTTCTAGATTAGGTGTGAGTGAGTTTTGCCATTGTTCCCAAACTCACGTTTAAGTCTAGAGTCTGTTTTAGGGGTTTTGTCACAAAATAGCTAAAGGGGGAGATTGTAAAGTTATGATTTACAAATATGTATTCTGTTGGCTTTTATTCTATGTCAAATTTGATTGTAATTTTATTCAATCTTTTGTACCATGTATTTATTGTGGGATTTGATTGTAAGGGTTATGTGATAGAGAGAGAGAGTGTGAAGAATCATGCAATTGAAGCCAGAAGATTTCTCGCGGGTAGCTCGCGACTAAGCATCCCACGAAGTAAAGCATGTGCCTTGCACATGACTGGAATGCGAAGAGTCAGTACAGATGGAGAAACCAATGTTTCGCGAGTATCTCGCGGGTAAGGCCTTCCCGCGAGACACCCGCGAAACATTCTGTTCTGCCAGACTGTACTATCTAATACACACTTTCTGTACCCACACTATATATACCCACATTACCAACAAATGATAAGGAGTGCTTCTGAGAGAAAACCCTAACCAAACACCTTAAGAGTTAGAGATTATCATACCCATACATCTCTACACATATGCTTGTGGATTTCCTCAACTCCTACCTCTCCATTTCCATACCATTGAGAGGTTAATAGCCCAAATACTTACCACACCCTTTCAGAGTGTCAAGTGAGATTTTGGTGCTGCTGGGAAGCATTGGAAAAAGCCAAGGATGGCAGATGCAACATGGAGCTTGTTGCGGGATCCAAAGAGCTAGACAAGACACGATTCCGAGAAGCCTTGTTGGAGTAGGAGCTTGGAGGGCTTAGGTACAGCGGGTAGATTAGGCTTGGAGGGTCTCTTGCTAACCCATGTATCCCAACTAATTGTCTAGTGGATCGATTACCGCTTGGGGGCAACGAAGAGGTTTTTCACCGAGTTCTTCGGTTTCCTCTTCGATAACACATCGGCGTGTTATCTGTGTTTGCATTCTTTTACATTTCATTTTACTACTGTGTTTATATGAACTAGCTTTTTGACCCGCACTATGTGCGGGAACCTTTTTATTTACATTTATTAGAAAAGAAATTTTTTTAATAATATTTAAATACACTTTTCCCACGTACTAAACACCTAACACATATCTCCATTTACAAATCTAATTACAAACACCATAGGCAGATACCAAAAACTAATTTAACGAAAATCTAATACAAATACTCAAAATAAAATTTATTTTAAACCCATTAAAACCAAATCTAACTCAAATATCTAAATCTAAAACAATCCAACCAAGTGCATTTGAAGATGCTAATTCAGCATCAGCTCATTTCATATCTCAGTTGTTCTTTTTGTTCCTGCTCCCTTCCAATCGGTCAAATATCGTTTCCCCTTTTTATTTTCTGCCTATCATGTCCCTTTTGTGAGGAATAAATATAGACCTTTGTAGATTCCGTTCAACCCCAACATTTATATACTACACAAAGTAAATGTATCTTAGAAGCTTGATAAGAAACTAAAAAAAAAAAAAAAATCATAAATGCATATAAACCACAAATTTTCTCATTAATTTTAGACACATATTCTCCATACTCTATCCATTCAATAGATGGTTATGTATGAGAAGACAATGAACTTAAGATAAGACACTCATTTATGTTTTTTGTAGGTATACTATCTATCAAATACAATGAAAGAGAAAGCAAAGCAAAAAACCAATTCTAGAGAACCAAACAACATTGATTATTAAGCATATAACATGGGGAAAAAAATTAATTATGGAAAAATATGTAAAATCCTTTAATTATAGGTATAGAATCAAAGAATTATAAAGAATTTCTATTAGTATGGTACTACAATTTTCACTTATTGCTTAAACCTACTACTATCATAATCTAATAATATAAACATGATATGATAAAACTTCTAAGATAACTCTATAAAATAGCTAAACAAAATCATAATATCATAAAATTTTTAGTCATAAGTTAGTCTCATTCCTCTTCAAAGATTTTTCTTATTCAAAGTTAGGATTCTAATCACACCATTCAATCCATTATATAATTCAGTCTTCAATATATGTTGGTTCAACCTCACCCACATAAATAGATTTCCTTCTATACATGTGTACGCACCAACATGTAATTGTTGAAATAGTCAACCACCATAAACCAAAGTATGTCTCTCATCTTCACATTCGCTAGAACCTTTCTATCATCCATATTTAACTAAAGAGAAAAATTACATTAAATGTCAATTTATAAATTAAAAAAATACGTATAGTATGAAAATCTATTGAAACATGGTTTAGTCAAACTTAAAACTATACATATGTATTTGTTTTGTAGGAAAAAATGCTAGAGACCACAAACCATATATATAAAACTCGGTTTGGACTTAAATTTAGTAGTTATAGAAATATGACTAATAGAAACTCAAATTTCGCAAAACTAAGACTATATGTAATGTTAGAGGCAGACTGAATTGTAAAACTATACAAACACAAATAAGCCAAATTTGCTACAAAGCATAGCCTAAAAAAAAAGAAAAAAAAGAACTCTAACAATCTATTTGGCTGCTGGGAAAAGGTGGGAAAATATTAATGAAATCATAACAATTTTACAGGTCAATTTGCTTTGAGAACAAAACAGCACTAATGTGTTAATTGTGTTTTAGAATGAAAGAAAAGTTCTTTTCTTCATATTAAAAATTTTGCAGTAATTTTTTCTGCATAAGTATTAGATTTATTCATGTGTGCCATGATTAATACATGTGATATATTGTTTTTTATTGAATTAGAACTTGATTTCATAAAAGGCCATGATTATCTTATCTTTGTCATGGTGCTGCATGTCCAAATCATTGACTTGGATAAACATATAAAAGTTGATGCGCTCATAGCATAAGAGCATCTATATCAGTAATCTTTATCAATGCCGAAAAACAGAGAAATCCTTAAAATTTACACGGTAACCTTCCCAAAGGAACAACATGCCCATATTAATATATATATATATATATATATAAATGGATTCCAAAAACGTTAATCAAAACAAATCCAAACTACTAATCAACCAAAACTAAGTCATTCTCCGCAAGTTATTTGTCTGCTAGTGATTTCAATCAACATTCCTATTTAATTGTTCCTATTCCCAGAACAAACTAATTGAAAAAAAAAAAAATCATATTGACAAATTGACAATCAAAATCAAATTAAAAAAATCAAACTTCTTCAATCTCTGACTCGCTGTTTTTCTGTCCTCTAAATGGTATCTAAGAGTGTAGTTTAAGGGGAAAAAGTAAAAAAGGAAGACAGATATTGAATCAAAATCAATTCAACTAAATACCCAAACCTAATACTAAATCAACTCAAACGTTTAAAGCAATATTAAAAAAAAAAAAAAAAAAACAACAATTACCGATTAAGGTTTCTACTCTTTCCGAATAACGAACTCTTGTTCTCTCTTATTTCTCTGTTTTTGCCCTCTCCAAACTTAAATCATATATAACCCCAAATTTCAAAAAATCAAATCAAAACCTAATGTAACACAAATACCTAAATTAAAATCAATCCAACCAAATTTCTCAAAACTAATTCATTTTTCATACCCATACCCAGATCTAAGAAAGAATGAAAAAAAGAAAAACTAACCGGTGGTAGTTCTCTCAACGTCTGTCTCCTTCTCATCTCTGAATCCCAAGGTTTATTTTTTCCTCCTTCTCTATCTTTGTATCGTAAGCATCGGTGTTAAGAAAATCAAAAGGAAGCGAAAGGAGAGAGTATCCGAAAGAGGAGAAACGGAAGTTAGAGCGTTTTAGGGTTTGCGCCTTTTTTTTTTTTTTTTAATAGGCGGCTTGGTGTTTTTATAGATGTACGTTTGATGAAAGTTTGTCTTCCAAACGCACCGTACGGTGTTTTAAAGGGAAAACTCTATACGTGTCAGTTTTTTAGATAGACATTTTTGCTAACGTGTCAGCACCTCCTTAAAGGCTTCTGCTATTATATATAGTATTAGATATGTGTTAGAGTAACTTGTTTGTTTATCCGCTCACATTTACACTATTCCACACTTAGAATTATGTTAGTGTAAAATCTATCGAGCCGTAACTTTTATTTGGGAATCTAAACAGCTCTTGTGTTTTTATCACATTTTTGAGCTTTCAAAGAGATATGAGATTTTTTTTTTTTTTTCTTTTTTGGGTTTTGGGTTTGGAAGAGAAGGGTCATGGGTGGTTTGGAAGAGAAAGGTTTTGGGTTTGGAAGAGAAGCCATTTTTAGGTACAGGAAAAAGAAGGAAGAAGGAAATATGGGTTTTGGGTTTGGAAGAGAAGGGTCATGGTGGTTTGCAAGAGAAAGGTTTTGGGTTTGGAAGAGAAGATGTTTGCAGCTAAAAGAAGGAAGAAGGAAGAAAAAAAAAAGATATTTTAGTTTTAACGCCGTTTACTTAGTTTGTTAAATTGGACAGATGTCAAAATATTAAATAGGAAACCTAAGTTACTGTACCTAAGTTTTGCCCTATATATATAAATATATATATATATATATAATTTATAAATGTCAAATATCTTATATCAAAATAAAAATGTGCGAAAATTGAAAGGTTCATAGTGGGAGAGGATTTTATAACAACAGATATAGGCTTTTTCATACGAATCATTGCTTTATTTGCCTTTTGACAAAGAGAAAAAAAAAAGGCTTCCCCACTAGAATTGAGTAATTACTAAAGAAATGTTTCAAATTTGTACGTGCTGATAAAAAGAAAGAAATAGGACTGAGGTATCAGAATATGAAATTTATGTCATTCATAATTGCTTTAGCAAACGAACCAAGTTTTAAAGGTAAAAAGAGAAAAAGAAAAGCTAAGAGATAATTACAATAAAGCGAATAGATGCGCAGACAAGCTCGCCAAGGGAGGCTGCTCCTCATCAGCTGATTTTGTTGTTTTAGATAATCCTCATTCTGCTGAATTATGTATTATTTTGGATTCAGATGCTGCTGGTTTGTACTCTTTATTCTTTAAGGCTTTCAGCCACAACTCTGCCAGCTTTGGCTAGTTAATATTAATGCATTCCCCTTTTAACCAAAAATAAATAAATAAAAACTTTTCGTAAGTCCTCATTTCGTGGCCGACATTGAACTGTGGTTCACCAATAGGACTATTCAGGATTTCTTAAGTTCTAAATTATGGTCCGCCAAGCAACATGTACATAAGTTGTCCATTGCATCATAGTGATGCCATATCGGTTTGTCCAAAAATCTTCGTAAAAAAAAAATAAGGTTAGACAGAGTCCATGGAAGAAACCAATGTGAGTTTAAAACTTCTAATAGACACAGAAAGCCATAGAGTGCTTTTTGCTGAAGCGGGCAAGGATTTCATCGACTTCCTCTTTCATATTCTAGCCTTGCCAGTTGGAACTTTCATTCCGCTTCTCAAAAAGCAAGGAATGGTGGGCAGCTTGGGGAGCATTTACGAGAGCATTGGAAGTTTAAGTACTACATACCTTCAACCAAGCGTGAACAAAGAGACTCTCCTGAAGCCCAAAGTACACATCTCTAGTGGTGGTACTGGAGTCCCTCTCTTATTGCCAAACGTTGAATCATCATCATCTACATCCATGAAATTTTATAGATGTGAAAGACACTATGGCAGCGACTGTTACGATTATGTGGCTAATTATGAGAACGCAATCTGTCCTTCGTGCCGCAATGTTATGACCCGCGAGATTCGTTTCGTAGACCCACCAAGCGCAGTGAGTACGGGATCTTCGTCCAGTGAGGGAGGGTACGTGAAAGGAGTGGTTACATACATGGTGATGGATAACCTAGAGGTAAAACCCATGTCCACCATTTCTAGTATCACTCTGCTTAACAAGTTCGATGTCAAGGAAATAGGGGCTCTTGAGGAGAAAGTGGTCCAACTGGGCATGGATGAGGTATGTCAGTTATTCTTTGCTTTCTGAGTGTGCATGAGTCTGTTACTTCTCTGTTTCGTTTTTTTTTTTTTTTCGTTCGTTCGTTAAGGTGAAAAAAATTTATAGCAAAATAAAATGCTCAAATCGAGGTATTAGTTGAATCTATTTGAGTCTTAATTCCTAAACCATGATATAAGGAAATTTGGAATTGGAATTGATTGCTGATTCGTCCCAATCCCAAAGCCTTGTACATCAACGATGTCTACTGTCAGCAAAAAATGCTTACAGCATTGTTAATGACATTGTATGGATTGAAGAGCATCCTTGCTTTGCTAAGCAAGCCCTCATCCATGATGTAACTTTTATGGTTTCTTAGTAATGAAAAGTTTATGCATTCCCTATCAAAAAAAAAAAAAAAAAAAAAAAAAACGATGTCTACTGTCAACTGGAGTACTTAATTATCAAAGAAATCTCCTACGGTCACATTTTCACAAGTTAGATGACAACAACAACAGGTTGAATTTTCTTTTTTTTTTCTTCTTTTTTTTTTTTTTTTGCCAATAGGTTGAAATAAAATGAAATAGAATTTTATAAAAAAAATAAAAGTAAAAAATAAAAGATTTAAATGGACCTACCATAACTTTCAAAACGAAGGTATTATAAAAATGTTGTAAAATTTAATTATAATTCTAGTCTTTCTTATTATCAAAAGTTAATTCTTTCAACTGGCACTTACATTTGTTCTATGTCAATTCTTATTTCATCTTCCCTTTGTATAGTAGATTACTACAACTATGTAGTCAATATTTTCAAAGAAAATTATTAATTTATATGAATAGTACCATGTAAAGTGTACATTGCAGGCAAAACATTTGCCACTTTGAGAGAAAGTGCTAACATTTACCACATTTTTGGTCTAAAATGTATATTTTACATTGTACCATTCATGTAATCTAATGATTGCCCTACAAATTTCAAATACTTTCATTTAACTCTAATTTCATATTGAGAAATAAAATATTGCATCCCCTCTCTTTCCCTTAAGGTCACTTGTTCATCTTTTAAAAGAGGGGGGAAAAGAAGTTACAAAGAAATGTCATATTGTGAAAGTGTCAATTTGAAAAAAAGATCTTCTCCATACCTTTGAAATGTGTCAATTTCAAGTAAAGATTTGGTATTTCACAAATTGAAGAGTAATTAATAATTTTTGCTCATTAATTTCCGTGGTTTATTACTAGGGAGTGAAATTACTCAAGGCTTCCCTGCAGTCAAAGAGTGTTTTAACTGATGTCTTCCTCCCAACGTTGAAAGTTGAAACAGAAGTCCAGGAAAAGATATAAGTGCAAGAGTTGTATGCCTTGCCAAAATGTTTTTTTTTTAAATCTTTCTTTCTTATTTCTTTCTTCTTCTTTTTTTCGTTGCATATGTGTTTTAAATGTTTGTCAAATCGGGTGTGCATGGCAATGTAAAGGGCAATATGCTCTCTCTCTATCTGTGTGTGTGTTGTATTGGAATCTTGGTTAAGAAGCATTATGTATCATCATAAATGTTATATAAGTATAGGTAAGTTTCTGTTAATTATCAACTACTCGGTGTAATGAGATGCTTGAGGGTGCCTGACGACCTTAAGGCACAACTTTGTTTGCCTTACTCTATCGGTCCCAAAGTGACCAATGACCATCCTAAGGTCACCCCCTTCTTCCTTCTCTTCACTCGCCTCCTTGAAGGCCCCCCTCCCCCTCTTTCAACAACTCTCTTTCATATTCGTTTTATTAAGAAAAGAGTTTAGGAATATGCATTTTGTGTCACAACTTTTATTATAACTTTGAATTGGTTGATTGTGATGAGAGACCATGTGAATGTGATTGTCCACCACTTACAGTCAACAACTTCATCAAATTATGGCAACAATTATGACAAATGTGGTGTGATAATCCTAGATGAACCTGATTAAATGCAAAAGAATAAATCTATATCCAACTCATTTTTAAACAGATATGTCCATGTTTGAGTTAGCAAACAACTCGTACGTCACAGAAGAGGATTCTCTAGTCGGCAATGAGTATCAAAGATGTATGGTTTGCACTTATATGGGAGGTGCTGCAAAATTTTTGCCATATATGATACAAAGACATTCAATAGACAAGAGGATAAAGATTAAGGGTGCGTTTGTTTCGGCAATAAAAAGTTTCCGGAAAATATTTTACACCACTGGGCGTGTTTGGGTTGTCCCGGAAAATTCAGTCAAACGGAAAATGATTTCCGTTGACTGTAAATCATGCCCCAAAACCCTGTAAAATATTTTACACTTGTATTTTACCTTCAATTGATTTCCACCCCAGGAAAATAGAAGAGAGAGAGAAATAGCAAGAGCTCCGATTGCACATCCAAGCACCGGCGAGAGCTCCGATCGCACATCCAAGCATCGGTGAGTCGCACCCCAGCACCGGCAAGATCGTCGCACCCCAGCACCGCCTAGATCGTCACCACCCAAGACCGATCCATCCAAAACCGATCACGTTCTCGACCCAAAGCTCATCAGCGCCGCCATTCTCGCCATCGTTCTCGACTGCCGATCTATCTCTCTTTCCCTCGACCGCTGGATTTGATGAATTTTTTTTGTTGGGTTTTGTTTCTTTTGTGTTTATCTATTGAGAAATGATATTATACTTTTGTTTGGAAGCTGAGAAAATGTGAGCAACAAGTAAAAAATGTGTTTTCTATAGTATTTTCAAGAATACAACCAAACACTAGAAAATATTTTTCAAAGCATTTTTTGAAATGCAACCAAACACTTCAAAATATTTTCATTTTCCGAAAATATTTTCACCTGAAAATATTTTACACCCGGAAAATTTTTTACACTGAAACAAACGCAGCCTAAAAGAAGATAGAAAAACAGAGAGGTCGAAGATGATTGAGGAGCAGAGACAATTCTAGAGGTTGAAGAATGAATGATTTCTATATTTCTTGCTTACTAAAATTAACTTGGCGTAAACAGTAAATGATTCATTTAACCGTTCCAATTCCCCAAGGTTCATGAATCACGAGTGCCAATGAAAAGGGTAGCTAAAGAATTAAGGCACTGCCCAGATTGAATTCCATACAAAAATGAGACAAACCAAGCCAAAGAAGACACTTGAGATAGAGAATCCATTCCAATTGCCCCGCTAAAATATTTGATTTCCAGACGATCACAAAAGATGGCTGCCACTTGGCCCACTTCAAAGGTAAGCCTGAAACTATTTATAGACAATAGGAGTCAGCTAGTGCTTTACGCTGAAGCTGACAAGGAATTCATGATATTCATCGACTTCCTCTTGTCTATTAAATAGGAGTCAACTAAATTTTTTTAGTGATAACATGAGGATAATCCTAAATCTATCTTCTACATTTTGGTATGGTATAGTACGGTGGTGGAATTACATTAATTATGTCTTAGTCAAATATCTTAAAATACTTTCTTGACATTCTATTATCTATACAAACATTATATACCATTAAATACTAGTGTGTAATTAAAGATTGAATATAAAAAAAAACTATAACACTAGATACTAGTTTCTCAAAAGAAAAAATAAATACACAACTTTAGGAATGAAAAGAATAATTTTAGAATATTCTTCACTTCCCTTGTTTGGGAGTTTAAGTGGGAGAAAACGGAATGGGTAGGAGGGAATACTCATTCCTCTCTATTCCCTTAAAACCTCAAATTTCCATTCCCCCGAAATTGAGACGAATGGGAGGGAATGAAATTAGATTTAATGATTTTTTTTACTAAAATTCCCAAAATACTCCTATATATTCAACCCTTTATTTTAAAATATGGGTCTAATAGTAATATTGTCATAAAATGATTTCATTCCATTCCCTCCATGTTGCTCCCAAACAAGATTACTTACATTCCATTCATTTTTATTCATTTACATTCCTTTATTTTAAAACATCCAATTAAGGTTATTTAATTTCATTCCATTCCATTCTTTTCTCTTACTTAAATACATTTCATTCATTTCCATTCCTTTATTATCATTCCATTCTATTCCATTCCCTTATAAACTTCCAAATGGAGCCTTAAGGTCTCCACAAATTCAAGTTTTATCTTTAGACCCAGTACATGGCCAAATTTGTTGGAAGAATAACCGAGGTATAGCATCTGGCCCCGCCTGGGACCTTTTGTTAATCACATTTGATAGAAAAGCCTAAGCCATGTTAACTAACTAAAACACACGTTATCGCTAGGGTTATCCAAAAACCCACCTAGATGACTTAACCCAAACTGAAAGGCCATCAACAATTTTGGCCTAATCATTTGAGTAGAATCGGGTGAAGTTTTCAGGTTTTTTTGGGTTTAAGTCAATTGGTGGGTTCAGGGATTTTGATACATCGAAATTGATCCAACCAATAAAATGTAATACGTAGTTTTTTTTTTAACTCATGTCATGCTTTCATTGGTGTGAAATATCTCCCGTCTGGCCCTCCCCCCCTATTTCATTTCAAACCTCTCTCTCTCTCTCTCTCTCTCTCTCTCTCTCTCTCTCAACATACAGCCATGAATTGAGGACTAGTGAAAAGTTCTAATTGTAATTATCTCTTAGCTTTTCTTTTTCTTTTTATTTCCTTTAAAACTTCTCCTAGGGTTCGTTTACTAAAGCAATTATGTACAAAAAAGATTTTCATATTCTGAAAACTTCATTTCTTTTACTTTTGTAAAGAAAAAGCAATAAGCATCGTACCCTTTCTTTAATCTCTAGTTGATGATCTAGCAGGAAATTTTCTTTTTCTCTTTGTCAAAAGGAAAATAAAGCAATAGTTCATATTAAAAAGCTTACATCTATTGCATTGCAATAAAATCCTCTCTTATTGAATTTTCCAATTTCCTCGCATTTTGATTTAAATATAAGACATGTAACATTTAAAAATCAAATAAATTAATATTACGTGTCTTACATTCAGGTAAAAATAAAAGGGAACAAGACATGGACCCCTTAGGGGTTGTTTGGCTTCACTTTTTTGATCACTCAATTTCCATCACTCAATTTCCATCACTCATCACTCATAACTCATCACTCATCACTCATCACTCATCACTCAATTTTTCACACCCGTTTGGCATCATCACCCAATTTCCATCACTCAATATTTTTTACACTATTTATGGGCCCATTCCTGTCAGCCGGTGCAGCTTTTTCTCTTTTTTTTCTTTTTTTGTTTTCAGTACCCAAACTCACTGAAGCTAAAAAAAAAAAAAAAAAAAAAAAAACCAAAAAGTGGTCAAAAGTTGCGGCTGTGGGTCCCTCCATGTGTGTTTATTTACGGAAATGCCATTGAGTTATGAGTTATGAAAACTGAAAACAGCCAAAATGTGTTTTCAATTTCCATAACTCATAACTCAAAAATCAGAGAATTAAGTGATGGAAACAGAGTTATCGTTTGCCAAACAACCTTTTTACTATGGGTCCCACCATTTTTAAGTTATGAGTTATGGAAACTGAGAATTGAGTAATCAAAATTTGCAATCCAAACAGCCCCTTAGCTGCTACCTTCCTACACATTCATCTCAATGAACTTTACCCAATTTTCCATTATTTTGATCATTCCTCTTCCCCATGTGTGATGTGTCATTGCCCTTATCAACACAGCCACATCAAATTTTCATAATCAATGAAAACACAAACAGCTATGGCACCTTCCAAAGTGAACTTAAAGCTCTTCATAGACAAAAGGAGTAACCAAGTTCCATTATTTTGACCAACCCTCCAACAACTCTCTTCAGATTTCTTTAGGAAATTTATGGCCCAACTCTTACCATAACCAAGAAAGCACGAGTGCGGCTCCAAGGTTACCGCACCTGCATCGGACTTGTCCCGACGTGGTGTCCATCGTGCTAATTCGCCTTTTCTTTTTTCTTTTTTTTTGATTCATGCCGTTCTTCTGCTTCATGTGGCCTGGTGGAAGAAAAAAAAAAAAAAAAATAGAAGACGCAAAGAAATGGTTAGAACATGTGAGGAAGAGGAATAAAGGTATATAACAAAAGAATATAAATTAAATAGGTGGGAAAGTCAATTGTTTCACGTGGGTGGGCTTGGGAATTGGAAAATGAGTAAAGGAACCTTCTTGAAAGGTGGTTTTTGTTTACAATTACCAAAAATATTGATTTTATTAAAAACAAATCATAAATAATTGTTTTTTAATAATAAACTCTACCCTTTATTTGAATTTTTTTTTATATAAGAAATATTAAATTCACTATATAAAAATATTTTTAATAATTTTTTAATTGCCGCACCCCGCCGCACCCACACTCTACTTTTTCAAAAATTGCCGAGTCCCGCACCCGCACCCGAATCTGGAAATGCACCTGTGCTTCATAGACCATAACTTTAAAATGGTTGACTTTTAGTTTTGAATTCATGTAAAAGTGATTGTCTATCACTTCACTTCATCAACTTATGGCAAAAAAATTATAACAAATGGTATGATCTTATAAAAACTTTTTCTAATACCTCAAAATAAATCTATATCCAACCAATTTTTAAACAGTCCATGTTTTAGTTGACAAACAACTAATGTCACCGAAGGGGCCTTACCTGTCAGTAATGGGAATCAAAGATGTAAAAAATTGCACATCATATATATATGGTGTGAAAAGAGTTACTTTACGATGCAAATCTGCAAACCAATAATATGGGATGAAGGTAGTATTAGGAATGGTTTCACTATTTTCTTGGAACACTAATAAAGAAATAATTATGAATTTTGTAGCTCAACTAACATTTTTTTTTTTTGTATTTTTTTTTGGAGACATTCAAGGTTCAATTCCCATCTCCCCATAACTAATTTTATATTTATATATATATATATATATATATATATATATATATAAAGATATGGACTCAATGGTCAATACATACTGAAATGATTCACTAAATTATTAATAACAGCCAAGCCAAAGTAGCCACCGAACTATACAATCCATTGAAAGTGTTACGGATAATTGACTAGGAGAATTTTAGGAGATAGATTAAGATAATTCCAGCAAAATCTTAGGAGAATTTATTTTCCATTGAAAGTGTTACGGATAATAGACTAGACAATCCAACACAACTGACTCATACTCAAATTCCAAAATCAAAGAAGAGATAGATTAAGATAATTCCAGCAAAATCTTAGGAGAATTTATTTTCATTTATCTAGTTATCTTTATACTCTTATTATTCAAATTCAATTTGTACCATCTGTAAATGTACTGAACGTAAATATAAATTCAAGTCTTATATCAAAATAAAAATGTGCAGAAATTGAAAGGTTCATCGTGGGAGAGGATTTTACAACAATAGATATATAAAATTTATGTCGTACATAATTGCTTTAAAATAAAGGTAAAAGAAGAAAAAGAAAAGCTAAGAAATAATTACAATGAATTTTCCATTAAGGCAGCAAACATTTTTGCCATATATATATGATACAAAGACATTCAATAGACAAGAGGATAAAGATTAAAAGAAGATAGAAAAACAGGGAGATCGAAGATGATTGAGGAGCAGAGACAATTCTAGAGGTTGAAGAATGAATGATTTCTATATTTCTTGCTTACTAAAATTAACTTGGCGTAAACAGTAAATGATTAATTTAACCGTTCCAATGCCACAAGGTTCATGAATCACGAGTGCCAAATTGCCAATGAAAAGGGTAGCTAAGGAATTAAGGCACTGCTCAGATTGAATTCCATATAAAAATGTGACAAACCAAGCCAAAGAAGACACTTGAGATAGAGAATCCATTCCAATTGTCCCGCTAAAATATACGATTTCCAGACGATGACAAAAGATGGCTGCCACTTGGCCCACTTCAAAGGTAAGCCTGAAACTATTTATAGACAATAGGAGTCAGCTAGTGCTTTACGCTGAAGTATATTCATCGACTACAAGAAATTCATGATATTCATAAATTTATGATATTCATCGGCTTCCTCTTGTCTATTAAATAGGACTCAACTAAATTTATTTAGTGCTAACATGAGGATAATCCTAAATCTATCTTCTACATTTTGGTATGGTATAGTACGGAGGTGGAATTACATTATGTTTTAGTCAAATATCTTAAAATACTTTCTTGACATTCTATTATCTATACAAACATTATATACCATTAAATACTAGTGTGTAATTAAAGACTGAATAAAAAAAAACTATAACACCAGATACTAGTTTCTCAAAAGAAAAAAAAAATACACAACAACTTTAGCATCTTATACGCCTTCCTAAAGGTCTCCACAAATTCAAGTTTTATCTTTAGACCCAGTACATGGCCAAATTTGTTGGAAGAATGACCAGGGTATACCATCTGGCCCCGACTGGGACCTTTTGTTAATCACATTTGATAGAAAAGCCTAAGCCATGTTAACAAACTAAAACACACATTACCGTTAGGGTTATCCAAAAACTCACTTGGATGACTCGACCCAAACTGAAAGACCATCAACGATTTTGGCCTAATCAATTGAGCAGAATCGGGGGAAATTTTCAGGTTTTTTTGGGGTTTGAGTCAATTGGTGGGTTCAGGGATTTTGATACATCGAAATCGACCCAACCAACAAAATGTAATACGTAGTTTTTTTTTTAACTCATGTCATGCTTTCATTGGTGTGAAATATCTCCTGTCCGGCCCTCCCCCTGTTTCATTTCAAACTTAACTCTCTCTCTCTCTCTCTCTCTCTCTCTCAACATGCAGCCATGAATTGAGGACTAATGAAAAGTTCTAATTGTAATTATCTCTTAGCTTTTCTTTTTCTTTCTTTTTCCTTTAAAACTTCTCCTAGGATTCGTTTGCTAAAGCAATTATGTACGAAAAAGATTTTCATATTTTGAAAACTTCATTTCTTTTACTTTTGTAAAGAAAAAGCAACCTTTCTTTAATTTCTAGTTGATGATCAAGCAGGGAATTTTCTTTTTCTCTTGAAAAATTCTGATGTCACACCATTAGTTACAACATTGGCCACAATTCACCATGTGACGAGTTATGGTTGGTGGAGGGGTGTCCCCACCATCACCCTCCACCAACCACAACTCGCCATATGGGCAAGTTGTGTCCAATGGTGTGGCACCAAAATTACTCTTTTCTCTTTGTCAAAAGGAAAATAAAGCAATAGTTCATATTAAAAAGCTTACATCTATTGCATTGCAATAAAATCCTCTCTTATTGAATTTTCCAATTTCCTCACATTTTGATTTAAATATGAGACATGTAACATTTAAATATCAAATCAATATTACGTGTCTTACATTCAGGTAAAAATAAAAGGGAACAAGACATGGACCCCCTAGTTGCTGCCTTCCTACACATTCATCTCAATGAACTTTAACCAATTTTTCATTATTTTGACCATTCCTCTTCCCCATGTGTGATGTGTCATTGCCCTTATCAACACAGCCACATCAAATTTCCATAATCAGTGAAAACGCAAACAGCTATGGCACCTTCCAAAGTGAGCTTGAAGCTCTTCATAGACAAAAGGAGTAACCGAGTTCTCTTTGCCGAAGCAGGCAAGGAATTCATCGACTTCCTCTTTAACTTTCTCGCCCTGCCGGTCGGAACTCTCGTTCCACTTCTTAATGGAGAAGTATTAGGCAGCTTCCAAAACATTTACCAGAGCATTCCAAATTTTGGTGATGCTTACCTCCAACCAAATTTTATCAAAGACACTCTCCTGAAGCCCAAAGTTTATGTCCCTGGTGGTTGTTCAGACTCTCTCCAATTGCCAAACGTGGAATTGTCAACACCAAGGAAATACTATGGGTGTTGTAATAATCACAAGTACGTGTCTAACGATAAAATTTTAGTCTGTCCTTCGTGCCGGTCTTCTATGAGCTGCTATGGTGAAATTGTAGACATGTCAATACCCTCCTCTGTTGAGGGAGGGTACGTGAAAGAGTTGGTTACGTACATGGTGATGGATGATCTAGAGGTGAAACCGTTGTCCTCGATTGTGTCTATCGGCACTATGCTTAACAAGTTTAATGTCAAGGACATAGGGTCTCTTGAGGAAAACGTTGTCAATTTGAGCATGGATGTGGTATGTTATTGTTAGGACCCTGACTGAAGTACATTGAGAGGCTACGTGGCTGGACAGTGTAGACTGCAGGGCTAGGCAGTCCATGATGCAGGGCAGCCTGATGGATAATGCAGGGCAGCCTGATGGATAATGCAGGGTAGTGTGTTGGGTAGTGCAAGGTAGTGTGTTAGGATGAGCTGTTGTGACAGAGTGGCAAGAGAGGATTGTAACTAAGGTGTTGTACTGTTGTGCTATTGTGGTATTGCATTAAGTGTTGTACTTAGTTAGTTAGGCTTAGTTGGTTAAGCTGTGCTGTGTTGTACCTAGTTAGTTAGAATAGGATATAAGCCACAAATCAGATTGTAAGCATTTCATTGAAGAATAATACAGAAAATAGCTAATTCTTGAATTTGCTACTGGAGGTAGATTCCCTCGAAGAATCAATCAATGGAGGCCTAGTTCCCTCGAAGAACTACTAAACTGAAAATCAATAGGTTGGATTCTTATCATTTGGTATCAGAGCCGGTTCAATCATGGTGCAAGAAACAAGATACTCCCTGTTGAGCGAGACTGTTTCATCGGTTCAGCAGAGGATGGATGATCATGCCTCCACCATGGAAATGATCTCTCGAAGGTTGGAAGCTTTAGACAACAATTTCAAGGGATTGCAAGCTATGTTCGAAGAGAGACTGCTAGCAATACAACAACACGAAGCCTCTGTTCCTCAGGCAGGAAACAATCATGAAACAGAGGTGCGATCAAATCAAGCTCACCAAAGATCTGAGGTAGGTGTTCAATTCCCTAAACCTATTAGATTGGAGTTTCCTAGGTTTAGTGGAGGTGATCCTTCTGCTTGGATTTTTAGAGCTGAACAATTCTTTAGGTATTATGAAATTCCTAAAGAAGAAAAGGTTTTGAATGCTTCTTATCACCTTGATGATGAGGCTTTAATCTGGTTCCAAGATTGTGAAAGGTCTTTGGATTCATGGGAAACATTTGTTAGGGCTATACAGGTCAAGTTTGGACCTTCCTCATATGATGATCCTATGGAAAATTTGACTAGGCTTAAACAGATTACTACTATGGCTGTTTATAAAAGTCAATTTGAGATGTTGAGCAATAGGATCAAGAATTTACCTGAGTCTCATAAACTTAGTTGTTTTTTAAGTGGATTAAAGGATGAGATAAGGTTGGCTGTGAGGATGCAAAATCCAAGGACATTGAGTGCTGCTTTTGGGTTAGCCAAAATTCAGGAGGAATATTTGCTCACTTGTAAGAAGGCTTATAAACCATTCCAAGAACCTAGCAAGACTAATTGGCAAGAATACCCAACAACTAGGCATGACAGTAAAGCTGAAGCTAAGGTGCCCATACAAAAAATCACATCAGCCCAAATGGAAGAGAGAAGAAGGAAAGGCTTGTGTTATTATTATGATGAAAAATGGCAACCTAGACACAAGTGTAAAGGACTCAAATTATTCATGATTGATGAAGTTCAAGAAGTGTGTCAAGTGGAAGTTGGGGATGAGGAATTAACTACAAAATTGCAGTTGAACCAAGCTGATATTACCCTATATGCATTATTGGGCAGTCCTTCCCCGGGTACCATGAGGGTGTTGGGTCAGATTAGGGGACATTGGGTGGTGATTCTTTTGGATACTGGGAGCTCCAATAATTTTCTTGATGCTATTTTGGTTAGAACTTTGAAGTTGGCTATGGACACTACCAGAATTTTGGAGGTAAAGGTGGCTAATGGAGATGTGATTAGAACTAAAGGGGAATGTAAGGATCTACTGCTTAAAATGCAAGGTAATGAATTTATAGTGAATTTGCATGTGTTGTCTCTAGGGGGCTGTGATGTGGTGCTGGGAACTCAATGGCTTTGCACTCTTGGCCTTATTAGTTGGGATTTCAAGCAGCTAAAAATGGGGTTCATGTACCAGGATAGACAAATATGGTTGCAGGGCATTAAACCTACGGGAACCTTGATTCAGGCTGTAAATGAATTTCTTAAACAACCAATCACTAAGGGGTTGTTATTGCAGATTGTGTCTACTGAAGTGGCTGACAGATCCAAGGCTTCAAAGGTTTCCACAGAAGTGTTATCCTTGCTTGAAGAGTATGCTACTGTTTTTGAGGAACCAAAAGGCTTACCTCCTTGTAGAGGGCATGAGCATCAAATTCTCCTCAAACCAGGTACTCAACCAACTTGTCAAAGACCCTACAGGTATCCATATTATCAAAAGACTGAAATTGAAACAATTGTTAAGGATTTGCTTGAGTCTGGTTCAATTAGAAATAGCCAAAGTCCTTTTGCCTCACCTGTGTTGTTAGTAAGGAAGGCAAATGGTAGTTGGAGGATGTGTGTGGACTATTGGGCTCTTAACAATGATACTGTCAAGGATAAGTTTCCCATTCCTGTGGTGGATGAGCTCCTTGATGAATTGAGTGGTGCTTGGGTGTTCTCAAAGTTGGATTTGAGGTCTGGCTATCACCAGATTAGAATGAAGGAGGAGGATGTGGAGAAAACAGCCTTTAGGACTCATGAGGGCCATTATGAGTTCTTGGTCATGCCCTTTGGGTTAACTAATGCTCCGTCTACATTTCAATCTCTCATGAATGATGTGTTCAAGCCTTATCTTAGGAAGTTTGTCCTTGTATTTTTTGATGATATTCTAGTCTATAGTAGGGACATGGCTTCTCATGTTTTGCATCTCAGATCAGTCTTGCAAGTGCTGCTTGATCATAAACTATTTGCCAAGAGAAGTAAATGCACCTTTGCTTGCTCTGAAGTTGAGTATTTGGGGCATGTCATCTCAGGCCATGGAGTGAAGAGTGATCCTAAGAAGACTCAAGCTTTGCTAGATTGGCCTATTCCCAAGACTATGAAAGCTTTGAGGGGATTCCTAGGATTAACAGGCTACTATAGGAAATTCGTAAAAGGGTATGGGTCCATTGCTGCCCCATTGACTGACCTTCTTAGGAAGGATGCCTTTGAGTGGACTGAACAAGCTGGCCAAGCATTTCAGAATCTTAAACAAGCTGTTTCTCAACCCCCTATCCTTGCCTTACCTGATTTTTCTTAGCCCTTTGTAATAGAGTGTGATGCCTCTGGTTTTGGAATTGGGGCTGTGTTAATGCAGCAAGGAAGGCCCATTGCTTTTTACAGCCAACCTTTGAAGGGTAAGAGTGCTCATTTATCTACATATGAGAAGGAGTTGTTAGCCCTTGTTACAGCAGTAAGAAAATGGAGACCCTATTTGTTTGGGAAGCCCTTTGTGATCAAAACTGATCACCAGAGCTTGAAGTACCTGCTAGAGCAGAGAATTGGCACTCCTATGCAGCAAAGATGGATAACTAAGCTCCTTGGTTACTCCTTTCTCATTGACTATAAGAAAGGAAAGGAAAATGTAGTAGCTGATGCATTATCCAGACAAGGTGAGAAGGATCACTCTGATTCAGATTCTATTTTGCTCAATCAAGTAGACTTGGTAGACTCTGATGACTTTTCAGCCTCTGAGTTAGTTCATTGTGATCATTCGGACTTCAGTTTGTTTTGTTTGGACAGTCTTAATAGCTTATTTCTCATTTCCTTTCCTCATCCAACTTGGCTTGAGGAATTGAAAGCTAGCTATACCACTGATGTGGAGGTGCAAGATATCCTACAAACACTCCATTCTAATCCGGCTGCTGTTGGCAAGTTTAGTCTCCAAAATGGACTTTTATTATACAAAGGTAGACTCTACTTGGGCTCTAATTGTAGTCTGAAGCCTAAGGTGTTGAGTTTAGTGCATGACAGTCCATTGGGTGGACATTCTGGTTATTTGAAGACCTTTCACAGAGCTAAAAGGGACTGGTTCTGGAAGGGGATGAAGAAGGACTTGAAAGAGTATATTAAAGGCTGTGAGATGTGTCAAAGGATTAAACATGAGACATGTAAACCAGCTAGACTGTTACAGCCCTTAGAGATTCCTCATACACCCTGGTCTTCCATTAGTATGGATTTTGTGGAAGGGTTACCTAAGTCCTTAAGGCATGATGTGGTGATGGTGGTAGTGGACAGACTTACCAAATATGTCCATTTTATTCCACTGTCTCATCCTTATACAGCAGTTAAAGTGGCTTCCTTATTCATGACTCACATTTTCAGGCTACATGGGCTGCCTGCTTCTATAGTGAGTGATAGGGACCCAGTGTTTACTTCAAGGTTTTGGGAGGAGTTGTTTAGATTGCAAGGAGTTGACTTGGCTATGTCCTCTACCTATCACCCTCAATCTGATGGTCAGACTGAGGTGGTTAACAGAAGTCTTGAGCAATATCTGAGGGCCTTTGCTGGTGACAAGCCAAAACAGTGGGTAGAGTGGTTACCTTTGGCTGAATTCTGGTTTAATACTAACTATCATACTGCAACTAAGGTGACTCCCTTTGAAGCTCTTTATGGTTTTCAACCCCCTCAATTGATGGATTACATTCCGGGCCTCACTAAGGCTGCTGCTGTGGATGATTTTTTATTAGCTAGGCAGCAGATTTTGGACCTTCTTAAAGGGAACTTAGTAGCTGCTCAAGACAGAATGAAGTTGCAGGCTGACAAACATAGGCAAGAGAGAAGTTTTGAGGTGGGTGATTGGGTTTTTCTTAGGCTGCAACCCTTCAAACAACACTCCCTTCGTTGGTGTAAGGTGGGGAAGCTGGCACCAAAGTTTTTTGGTCCTTTTCAGATTCTACAGAAGATTGGATCAGTGGCATACAAATTAGATTTGCCTTCCACTTCCGGGGTCCATCCTGTATTTCATGTCTCTTGTTTGAAGGCTAAGACTGGCCAATCAGTTACTCCAATTCCAACACTTCCTCCAATTGATGCTCAAGGCCGTATCACTCCAGAACCAAAAGCTATTTTGCAGCAAAGGCACTGTCAGCTCAGAAGGTACAAGGATGCTACTGAGGTTTTGGTTCACTGGGAAGGTTCTTCTCCAGCTGATGCCACTTGGGAACTTCTTCATAAACTGCAGGTTCAATACCCTCACCTTGTGGGCAAGGTGCTTTAAAGGGAGAGGTATATTTAGGACCCTGACTGAAGTACATTGAGAGGCTGCGTGGCTGGGCAGTGTAGACTGCAGGGCTAGGCAGTCCATGATGCAGGGCAGCCTGATGGATAATGCAGGGCAGCCTGATGGATAATGCAAGGTAGTGTGTTGGGTAGTGCAAGGTAGTGTGTTAGGATGAGCTGTTGTGACAGAGTGGCAAGAGAGGATTGTAACTAAGGTGTTGTACTGTTGTGCTATTGTGGTATTGCATTAAGTGTTGTACTTAGTTAGTTAGGCTTAGTTGGTTAAGCTATGCTGTGTTGTACCTAGTTAGTTAGAATAGGATATAAGCCACAAATCAGATTGTAAGCATTTCATTGAAGAATAATACAGAAAATAGCTAATTCTTGAATTTGCTACTGGAGGTAGATTCCCTCGAAGAATCAATCAATGGAGGCCTAGTTCCCTCGAAGAACTACTAAACTGAAAATCAATAGGTTGGATTCTTATCAGTTATAATCATTCTTTTCTTAAATTTTTATCACAGTACCCATTCTTTTTACGTAATAATTTATGTTCTTTCCATTTTTGAAAATTATAACACGCTCTTTATAATTGAGAATGAGGGTACTAACAGTGATATAAAAATAAAATTATGGCATGGGCATTGACATTTTTTCTCAGTCAAAATATTAGGAATGGAGTTTTTCTTGTTCAATTTTGCATCTCAAATTATTTGCTAAAAAAAATAATAACAATGGAATAGACAAATTTGGTATTGATGTGCATCATTATTTCAAGATGTCAAAAAACTTAATTAACAAAAGATCATTAATTCTACCTGTTACGTACACATGATTTGTGTGTCAATTCTCATTTTTTGTTGCTTTGATATTGTATATTGCTATGACTTTTGGGCAAAATTGTTCAAAACCTACCATTCTTACTTAAAAACATATTGTCGTATATACTCTCCTTCGTCTTGATCCACTCACTCATAACAAACAGACTGAAATCCCTTATTGTGAAATTCTGAACAATGTTTGTAGTTTTGTTGGAGAATTAAACATCAATTTCTGAATAAACATCAGTCAAGATGGAGAATTAAATATCAATTTCTGAATTCTGTGGGATTGCCAAATTTTTGTAGTTTTGTTTTGTTGCAGAAATGATCTTAATGTCGAATTTTGTTTGGCAATGTAATGGACAATGTTCTTGCTCCTCTCTCTTCCCCTTGTGTTTGTTACAGCCAGTTTATATGCTCAACTTCTTTTGGTGAAAAATGTTGCTCTATTTTTTCTTTTAAAGAAAAAATGCAATTTTGAAAGCCATTCGGGAATGATCTTGATCAACATATTCAAATCGTGTCTAAAATATATTATTTTAAAAAAATAATTTACACTTACTACTACAATTATCAATAAGATCGGCTCTGGAAGTTAAAAAAAACCCCTTGCAAGTAAAATATTTTTAAGTTGTAACTAACTAAAAAATTATATTAGATTTTAGTTATATAATTATATTCCTATTATTTTGTTCCAAGTGTTCTTCTAATTCTACTCTTATTAGTATTTGATATCAAGTGTTTTTAGATTAAAAATGTTTAAATTCTGTATCAAGTGTCATTTTATCTCTAATTTTTTATCACATGTTTTTCCATAAAAATAAATCTCACTTACAAAAACATTTATAAATTAATTCCAATTTCCATTTAAATTAATCCATGTTTTTTAATGAAATTTTACTATTTGATTTTATATAAATTTCAATTGAAAGTTTTCTCATTTTCAAAAAAAAAAAAAAAAAAAAAAAAAAATCTTCATTTTGAATATATTTCCATGATATATATGCATAGTCTTCAATGATAAATTGTATTTTATTATTTAGTACTCAATTTCGTCATGTTAACTCAATTACAACCGTAGAAGAGAGAATATTAGAATCTTAGATATTTATGTTGAAAACGTCAAAAAGTACTAATTAAACACTTAAACTATAATATTCTTAGAAAAAATTAATGATATTTAAATATAAGAAAATAGATCAATTAAAATTAGTACAATAGGTCTCAAATTATATTGTGTCAACCTTATATATTATACCTTTAAATTTGTGAAATATTAAAAATATACTATACCTATCAAATATATATATATATATATATACACAGACTATGGGTTAAACTCTCGTTTTTAACCAAAAGAGATTATGGATATCGATGTTCTATTGTCTAACCAAAAGAGATTAGGAAAGTATATGGATACTGGTAAAAAAATTTTACGTGGAGCAAGCATCACTAGTGTGGTTATGAAATTAATACATATCTTGATTCTCGTGACACCTTAAGCCATCTCTCTCTCTCTCTCTCTCTCATAATGTTATTATTCATCTTAAATTTTTTGTTATAAATGGGTAATATTGGATTTTACTCTTTTGTTTTGACTACGTCATCAATGTTTTAAATATAAAAACAAAATTCAGTTTTTTAATAGATAAAAAATAATGTTAGTTACTAAGGAAAGAATTTGCTATATAAGAAGGTACGTGGCAGCAACCAAAAAAAAAAAAAAATGGACATATGTTCAAGGATAATGTGCAATGCACATGACCAAGTGAATAGGTTGATGTCGTAAACTCAAACCAATTCAAGTGGATAGGTGCAGAAACTAATATTTGTGTACGTAGTAATGATGTTGTAAACTCAAACTAACGCAATTGTAATATTTAATTTAAATCATGTAAATTGATCCATTTAAAGTGGATAGGATGATTTTTCACTAAGTTATCAATGAACTGACTATCACGAGTTACCCAAAAATCCTTAACAGTGTAAAAACCAACTCAATTGTGGTAATATTTTATCTAAATTGTGAAATATTCATTTCAAATAGATATGACCATTTTCCACTTATCAATGAATTGGTTGAATTTTAGAATCTCGAGTAGTTAGCTTAAATATTCTAACACCGAGTCACCAACAATCATCTTCCAGCTAGTAGTATACTATTCCAAAAAAAAGGTTGGCTAAGTAATTCTAGTCACTCTTTCCCGTTAGGCATGGCCATAATTGGCCCCCAAAAGCAAAAACATTAAATACCTTCACGGGAAAGCCAACATTGGCATGCATGCAGCAATACTCTATTTTCGACTCTTTTTCTAGCCATATCATATGTAGAGCTAGCTACATGTTCTTAAAAGCACAGCCACTAATTTCAATCAGTGTTATTAGCAATGGCATCCACCAAAGTGAGCTTGAAGCTCCTAATTGACACAAAGGGAAACAAAGTCCTATTTGCAGAAGCTGGAAAGGACTTTGTTGATTTCCTTTTTAACCTTCTTTCTCTGCCAGTTGGAACTGTAATTCGTCTAATGACCAAGAATAGCATGGTGGGTTCCCTAGGCAATTTGTATGAGAGCGTTGAAACTCTCAACGAGGTGCACCGTGGACCTGACTCAGCAAAATAAGATTGAGTTTCCATGATAATCTAACATAAGAACTAAGAAGGCAACATGGCTGCAAATTTCAGGTCCTGGAAGGCACGTTTTGCACGAAGGGACTGTAACAAAGCAGCTCATTTAATGGCTAGACATGCTAAGGAAATTGAAGATTGTATTATTTGGGTGGAGGACACTCCCCCTTTTATTGTATCTGAAGTTAACTCTGATGTAATTTCTCTGGATTCTACCCAAGTTTAATGATATTGCAGACTTCCAATCAAAAAAAAAAAAAAAAAAAAAAAGAAGGCAACATCTTATTAGCTCGTACTCCATGAGCATGATAGTCTAGAAGGGCACCCCATGATTTCGTATTAGGTAAGAGAGACCATCAATAGCATTAGAGCTCTCACTCTTATAAAAAAAAAAAAAAAAAGGGCAGAAAGATAGCTCTAGCTCCAATTTCTAAAGAACATGGATGCTGGATCTTTGTTCCAAGATCTAAAAGTCTATTTAGATAATACTTATTTTACTAAAATTGAAAATTTATTGTTAAAAGTACTATAGATAAAGATAAAAGTCAGTTGAAATGGTACAGCGAGACCCATAAATAGTACAAAAAAGCGCAATGAGATTCATTAATAATAGTAAAAATAAACTAAATAATAAAATAATTTTAATTTTTCATTAGTATCCAAACACACACTAAATTCGACATAAATTAAACTAAAATTGTAGTTAGATCTTATTTTTGATCTTATATATAGGTGTGACATCTAAAGTTATTAAACTGATATGATGTATGTGATGGTTGGATATGTTCGAATTTTTTTTAATTATTGGTGAATTTATAAAATTTATATATCAAATTTGTAGTATCTTAATTAACATCACTTATAAATTATAAAAAAAATTATAAAAAAAAAAAAAAAAAAAACGTCAGGGGGTTAAATTGTACTTTTTAAAATGATAAGGTTTAGTTTTAGAGTCTGATTGGTATTTACTTATTTTGTTGAAAATGAAAATTTTTTGTTAAAAATGCTGTAGATAAAGGTAAAAATTAACTGAAATAGTATAGTGAGACTCATAAATAGTATCAAAAAGTACAATGAGATCCATAAATAATAACAAAAATAAACTGAATAGTAAAATAAATTGGCAAAAATAATTTTGCCAAATACACACCTAATTTATGAAGTTTTAAATACTTAAAGTTCAAATTTCTCACCTAATTATTAAAAAAATTTAAGTTCTTAAATTATAGGGTTAAAAATATTATTAAAAAAACATATAAGGTTATGAAAAGAAAAATGAAAAGAAAGGTGGTAGCCAGTACTTAACCTTGGGTTCCTATTGCATACAGAAGCATGACAAGTTTCTAGGTAGCGTAACTTGGTCCATTGTGGAAATATGAAACAAGAAAGGAAGAAGGCTTTTTAGGGGAAACGAAATTCGAGAAATGCAAAAGCAAATAGGCATCAGATATAGCTACTAGCTAGCAATAATTCACACACAAATCAAAGAAAATGAGAGAGAAAGCAGTACACTTTCTTTATACAGTGGACCGTGACATAATAAGACGGGTAGGGTTTTTGATTCAATCAAATGTTATCTATCTATCTATAGCAAAGGTCTATGACTGTGTAGGCCACAACATAATTGCCTTTAGGCACTTTTATTCTTGGCCGTATGCCGCCGATTGTGAGGAGTAAAGGTAAAGATTTTATGTTAATTAGGCGCGCGTTTGCTTGAGAGCTATGGTGCGTTTTGTGTTTTTGGTTGGATTTTATGGTGCTGTTTATGACCCAATTAAATTTGTAAAAATACAGATTTTGAAGTAAATTTTGGGTTCTATAATATTGTTTATAACTTAAAAATTATTTTATTATAGTATTTTTAATTTTTAATAAAATAAACGATATCTAAATAGATCTTAAATAAAACAGCTAAAATTTTAGCAAAGTGAGAGTAAATATATGTCAAAACATTCTATTTTTCTTTCCACTCAATATTCTCTTTCTTACAGTATATCTCTCACCCTTTTTTTTTTTACTCTCTTTATTTTTCTCTTTTTCTTCTGCTTGCTCCCACTCAAAACTGCACCAGTCCTCACACTGGACTTCACTTCTTTCCTTCACATCACACTTTTCACATCAAGTCAAGCCAATTTATCTTGACTTTACTTCAAGCAATTTCTTTTCTTTAGCTCTCCCTTAACCGAATGACCCTTGCCTTTTGCTTCTTTCTCTTCTTTCTTCCTCTAGCGTGTTAGACACGCCTTGCATCAGCTTTGCATTAATCCAAAAGCTGATTTTGTGGGACTTGAAAAGACAAGCTCATAAATGAGCTTTGACAGGAGTGTCAAGCAAGTGGGCTGGATCCACTAGGTGCCACGCACCCAACACTTGCCGGTAAATGCGCTCACTTCATATTTTTTTAACTATAATCAGCCAGCCTAAACAGTCTGAAAGTATTTTCTTCTCCGAAAAAAAAAACTAATCAGCCTAAACAGCAATGGCATCCTCCAAAATGAGCTTGAAACTTTTCATGGACAAAGAAAGTAACAAAGTTCTCTTCGCCGAAGCAGGCAAGGAATTCATCGACTTCCTCTTTAACTTTCTCGCCTTGCCGGTCGGAACGCTTGTTCCACTTCTTAATCAGGAAGTATTAAGCAGCTTCCAAAACATTTACCAGAGCATTCCAAACTTTGGTGACGCTTACCTTCAACCAAATTTTATCAAAGACACTCTCCTGAAGCCCAAAGTTTACGTCCCTGGTGGTTGTTCAGACTCTCTCCAACTGCCAAACGTGGAATTATCAACACCAAGGAAATATACGTCTTGTATTAAAAGTCACAGGTACGTGTCTAATGATAATATTGCAGTCTGTCCTTCGTGCCGGTCTTCTATTAGCACCTATGGTGAAATTGTAGACACATCATCAATACCCTCCTCTGTTCAGCGAGGGTACGTGAAAGAGTCGGTTACGTACATGGTGATGGATGATCTAGAAGTGAGACCGTTGTCCTCGATTGTGTCTATCGGCGCTATTCTTAACAAGTATAATGTCAAGGACATAGGGGCTCTTGAGGAAAAAGTGGTCAATTTGAGCATGGATGTGGTATGTTATAATCATTCTTTTCTTAAATTTTTATCACAGTACCCATTCTTTTTACGTAATAATTTCTGTTCTTTCCATTGTTGAAAATTATAATACGCTCTTTATAACTGAGAATGAGGGTACTATCAGTGATATAAGTGGTCTTTTAATTATAGCTAGTTTAGAGTAGTTAATATATCACATAAAATTATGGCATGGGCATTGACATTTTTTCTCAGTCAAAATAGTAGGCATGGAGTTTTTCTTGTTCGATTTTGCATCTCAAATTATTTGCTAAAAAAAATAATAACAATGGAATAGACAAATTTGGTATTGATGTGCATCATTATTTCAAGATGTTGAAAAACTTAATTAACTAAAGATCATTAATTCCACCTGTTACGTACACATGATTAGTTTGTCAATTCTTATTTTTTGTTGCTTTGATATTGTATATTGCTATGACTTTTGGGCAAAATTGTTCAAAACCTTCCATTCTTACTTAAAAACATATTGTTGTATATACTCTCTTTCGTCTTGATCCACTCACTCGTAACAAACATATTAGTGAAAGTGTCACTTTTCTCTTTATATAATAACTATTTTGCTTGTTCATCTGGTTTATTTTTAGGGATTGAAATTGCTCAAAACTTCTTTGCATTCGAATAGTGTTCTGACCGAGGTTTTCCTCCCGATGCTGAAGGAGGAAGTCAAGATGGAGAATTAAATATCAATTTTCTGAATTCTGTGGGACTGCCAAATTTTTTGTAGTTTTGTTTTGTTGCAGAAATGATCTTAATGTCGAATTTTGTTTGGCAATGTAAGATCGGCTCTAGAGGGGAAAAAAACCCTTGCAAGCAAAATATTTTTAAGTTGTAACTTAACTAAAAAATTAAATTAGATTTTAGTTATATAATTATATTGTTCCAAGTGTTCTTCTAAGTGCACTGTTTGCGTCAGTGTGTTTTGTGTGGGTCTTATGTAATGTTTACGGACTCAGCAAAAACAACTTTGAATTGTTTTGTGTGGGTTTCGTGTACTATTCACGGACTTGCAAAAACAACTTTAAAATTGGGTTTTATGGTATTATTTTCATATTTAAAAATTATTTTGTTATAGTTTTTTCAGTTTTTAGCAATAAGCGGTATTTAAACTGCCTTTAATTCTACTTTTATCATTTGATATCAAGTGTTTTTAGATTAAAAATGTTTAAATTTTGTATAAAGTGTCATTTTATCTCTAATATTTTGTCACATGTTTTTCCATAAAAATAATTCTCACTTACAAAAACATTTATAAAAAAGACTCAATTATAATTTATTATATTTCTCTTTTTTTTTGGTAAGATTTATTATATTTCTTTGTAATATATAATTTGAATATGTAATACTTCTAACCAACTTATACTGTTAACATTTTTTAGTGAACCCGAAACTACTTATAACACGTTTTATCTAAAATTAATTCCAATATCCGTTTAAATTAATCCATGTTTTGTTAATGAAATTTTACTATTAGATTAAATAAAAAATTCAATTGAAAGATTTCTCATTTTCTAAAAAAAAAAAAAAATCTTCATTTTGAATATATTTCTATGATATATATCCATAGTATTCAAAGATAAATTGTATATTTATTATTTAGTACTCAATTTCGTCATGTTAACTCAATTACAATGATAGAAGAGAGAATATGAATTTTAGATATTTCTATTGAAAACGGAAAAAAGTATTAATTAAACACTTAAACTATAATATTTTTAGAAAAAATTAATGATATTTAAATATTAGAAAATAGATCAATTAAAATTAGTACAATAGGTCTCAAATTATATTGTGTCAACCTTATATATTATACCTTTAAATTTGTGAAATATTAAAAATATACTATACCTATCATAATATATATAGAGAGAGAGATGGGTTAAAATCTCGTTTTTAACCAAAAGAGATTATGGATCACGATGTTCTATTGTCTAACCAAAAGAGATTAGGAAAGTATACGTGGAGCAAGCATCACTAGTGTGGTTATGAAATTAATATATATATATATCTTGAATCTCTTGACACCTTAAGCCATCTCTCTCTCTCTCTCTCTCTCTCTCTCTCTCACATAATGTTATTATTCATCTTAAATTTTTTGTTATAAATGGGTAATATTGGATTTTACTCTTTTGTTTTTACCACATCATCAATGTTTTAAATATAAAAACAAAATTCTATTTTTTTATAGATAAAAAATCATGTTAGTTATTAAGGAAAAACTTTGCTATATAAAAGGGTACGTGGTAGCAAAAAAAAAAAAGGCGAAAAGCACATTTTAGTTCTTACATTTTCAGGCGATTTTCATTTCAGTCCCTAAATTTTATTTTTATCGCTTTTAGTCCTTATTCTGAAAAACGCTTCCCATTTTGGTCCCTGCCGTTACATCAGAAACAGAAAAAGCTGACGTGGCAAACAGCATGAATAAATAATATTAAATTAATGTATACGTGGCCTAAATTAATAATAAAAAATGTTTTTTGGCATTAAAAATGCCACATCAGCATTTAAATTAAAAAAATTAATTTATTAATTTTAACTAAATAAAAAAAAATTAAAAACAAAAAATCACATTAATTAAGATCTGAGTGGATTTTGAACCTAAAAATTTTGAAACCCAAAAAATTATCTTTTTTTTTTCTCTTTTTTGGGAAGAATACAAAGAACTCTGAACAGAACATAAATTCATGTTCTTCAAGCTCTGGAAATGGAAAAAATAAACAAAACAAATATTATGTTGAAGAGCCCCATACTATCTCACCCGATTCAAACACAAACCAAATTTAAAACCCTCGGCTCTTTCTCTCTCTCTCTCTCTTTAGATCGATCTAAACCCTCGGCCACTATTGTATGGTGTTTGGATTTGAAAACCATAAACCAAACCCAGAAAGGACCCACTGCCGTTCGTGGCTGTGGTGGTCAACGGTGAAGGATTAAAGCTTGAGGAGCTTCGGCCTGGGTTCCTCACGGTGAAACAAAAGTAGAAGATCGGATGGTTGTGATTGGTTTGAAGATCGGTGAAGGATTAAAGCTTGTGGATGTGGATGTGGTGGGTTTGAAGATTTTGGATCATTGGTTTGAGTTTAGTTTTGGATCGTTGGGTTTCAAATCACGAATCGTTGTGATTTTGTGTTTGGATTGTTGGGTTGTTGCTGATGGATTGATGGGTTTGTGTTTGTATTTGTGTTTGTTTTCTTGCTGATTTTTGGGTATGTGTTTTCTTTTTTGTGTTTGGTTGACAAGAGAGATCTACTGCTGGGTTTGTGTTTGTGTTCTTGCTTGAAACCGGTTAGTGTTTTTGTGTTTGGCTGACAAGAGAGATCTACTGCTGGGTTTGTGTTTGTGTTCTTGCTGGAGATTGGTTTGTGTTTTTGTGTTTGGTTGACAAGAAAGGGTAAGAAAATACTAGAAAATCTGGGCATGTGTTCTTATATTTAAAATTTGGGTTTGTGGCTTTTAGTGTTCTTGTTGAAGATGCAAACAGATCTAAATTTTTTTTTTTTTTTTTAAAAAAAAAAAATTTCTGGGTTTGTGTTCTTGGATCTGGGTTTGTGTTCTTGTTGTTCTTGTTCAAGACACACTTAGATTTCAATTCATATGATTTTTAGTATTTAATTTTTTTTATTTAGTTAAAATTAGTAGATTAATTTTTTTAATTTAAATGATGACGTGGCATTTTTTAATGCCAAAAAACATTTTTTATTATTAATTTAGGCCATGTGGACATTAATTTAATATTATTTATTCATGCCGTTTGCCACGTCAGCCTTTTCCGTTTCTAATGTAACGACAGGGACCAAAATGGGAAGCATTTTTCAGAATAGGGACTAAAAGTGGTAAAAATAAAATGTAGGGACTAAAATGGGAATCGCCTGAAAATGTAAGGACTAAAATGTGCTTTTCGCCAAAAAAAAAAGGACATATGTTTAAGGATCATGTGCAATGCACATGAACAAGTGGATAGGATGATGTCGTAAACTCAAACCAATTCAAGTGGATAGGTGTAGCAATTAATATTTGTGTAAGTAGTGATGATGTTGTAAACTCAAACCAACTCAATTGTAATATTTAATTTAAATCATGTAAATTGATCCATTTAAAGTGAATAGGATGATTTTCCACTAAGTTATCAATGAACTGATTGACTCGAGTTACCCAAAAACCCTAAATAGTCTAAAAACCAACTCAATTATGGTAATATTTTATCTAAATTGTGAAATACTCATTTCAAATAGATATGACAATTTTTCACTTATTAGTGAATCGGTTGAATTTTAGGCCCGGTTTGGTAGAGTAATTAAACAACATATTTTCAATTTTTAAACAATATTACACACATTTTCACACATTTTTTCACCCACACATATTTCAAAAAACTACAAATAACGTTACTTAAACTCCTTTACCAAACGCCCTTACAATCTGGAGTAGTCAGCTTAAATATTCTGACACCGAGTCACCAACAATCATCTTCCAGCTAGTAGTATACTATTCAAAAAAAAAGGTTGGCTAAGTAATTCTAGTCACTCTTTCCCATCAAGCATGGCCATAATTGGCCCCCAAAAGCAAAAACATTAAATACTTTCACGGGAAAGCCAACATTGGCATGCATGCGGCCAAAATGGCCAACTGGCCCTAAAATCGTAACTATTTAGTTAGTAGGTTCCGTTTACAAACTATATCAGTTATTAGCATCTCGAGTCTTTAAGGCTCGATTTTCGCTTATAAATCGAGTCTCAAAGACTCGATTTCCATGGTCCGATCTGACATATTTTTTGATGTGGTGATGACATGGAAATCGAGTCTTAAAGACTCGATTTTTAACTTTTATAACTACAACGACCCAGCCTAGCCAGACCAAAACATCAGAGAAGAAAAAAAAAAAAAACACCAGAAACAGAAAGAGAGAAGATCGAGATTGGAGTCGGTGAGCCAGGCAAACCACCATCGTGCGGACCCAGGCAGACCACCGCCGCGAGACCCAGGCCGCGCACCGTGAGCGAACCAGCGCCAGCTCGCGCGCAGCCTGGGTCGCGCCCCGTCGCGACCTGGGTCGCGCGTAGGCTGCGCATCGTGCGCGAACCAAGTCGCGACGGCGCGCGACGCAGGCCGCGCACCGTGCGCAACCCAGGTCGCGACGATGCGCGACCCAGCGCACGACCCAGGTCGCGACTGGGCGCGACCCAGGCCGCGCGCGGCCCAGGCCTGCTTCGGCTCCTATCTGATCTGATTCTTCTTTATCCCTCTAATCTAAGTCTTCTTTCTCCCTCTGATCTCCTTCTGGATTTCTTAAATTTTTTCTTGGGTATTTGGCTTGTACAAGAGACTGAGACTTAGAATTTTTTCAAATTTTTTTGGTTTATAAATCGAGTCTTAGAGACTCGATTTCCAGGTGGGCAAGAAGTGCCAGATCAGAACATGGAAATCGAGTCTTTGAGACTCGATTTATGACCAAAATCGAGTCTCACAGACTCGAGATACTAGTAAATGATATAGTTTGTAAACGGAGCCTACTAACTAAATAGTTACGATTTTAGGGCCATTTTGGCCCATGCATGCAGCAATTCTCTATTTCGACTCTTTCTCTAGCATCAGCAATGCTCCATATGTTCTTAAAAGCACAGCCACTAATTTCAATCAGTGTTATTAGCAATGGCATCCTCCAAAGTGAGCTTGAAGCTCCTAATTGACACAAAGGGAAACAAAGTCCTATTTGCAGAAGCTGTAAAGGACTTTGTAGACTTCCTTTTTAACCTTCTTTCTCTGCCAGTTGGAACTGTAATTCGTCTACTGACCAAGAATAGCATGGTGGGTTCCCTGGGCAATTTGTATGAGAGCGTTTAAACTCTCAGCGAGGTGCACCGTGGAACTGACTCAGCTAAATAAGATTGAGTTTCCATGATAATCTAACATAAGAACTAAGAAGGCAACATCTTATTAGCCCGTAGTCCATAAGCATGATAGTCTAGAAGGGCACCCCATGATTTCGTATTAGGTAAGAGACACCATCAATAGCATTAGACCTCTCACTCTTATAAAAAATAAAGGGCAGAAAGATAGATCTCTAGCTCCAATTTCTAAAGACCATGGATGTTGGATCCTTGTTCCAAGATCTAAATTGGACATAAATTAGACTAAAATTGTACTTATTAGATCGATCTTATTTTCGATCTTATAGGTGTGACACCTAAAGTTAGTAAACTGATGTGATGTATGTGATGGTTGGATATGTTCGAATTTTTTATAATTATTGGTGAATTTATAAAATTTATATATCAAATTTATAGTATCTTAATTAACATCACTTATAAATTTTTTTTTTAAAAAAACGTCAGGAGGTTAAATTGTACTTTTTAAAATGATAAGGTTTACTTTAATTTAGGAAGTTTTAAATATTTAAAGTTCAAATTTCTCACCTAATTACTAAAAAAATTTAAGTTCTTAAATTATAGAGTTAAAAATATTATTTAAAAAAAAAACATATTAGGTTATGAAAAGAAAAAGAAAAAGAATGGTGGTAGCCAGTACTTAACCTTGGGTTCCTATTGCATATAGAAGCATGACAAGTTTCTACGGGGCGTTGCTTGGTCCATTGTGGAAATATGAAACAAGAAAGGAAGAAGGCTTTTGAGGGGAAACGAAATTCGAGAAATCCAAAAGCAAACAGGCAAATATGAGATATAGCTACTAGCTAGCAATAATTCACACACAATTCAAAGAAAATGAGAGAGAAAGCAGTACACTTTCTTTATAGTTTATACAGTGGACCGTGACGTAATAAGACGGGTAGGGTTTTTTATTTTCAATCAAATGTTATCTATCTATCTATATCAAGGGTCTATGACTGTGTAGGCCACAACAAAACAACATAATTGCCTGTAGGCTTATTCTTGGCTGTACGCCGCCGATTTTTTTTTGCTGAAAGGCTGTACGCCGCCGATTGTGAGGAGTAAAGGTAAAGATTTTATGTTGCTTGGATGGGATGGCTTAGGTTTTAGCAATGTGAATGTGAATATATGTACAGAGAACCCTACCTTGGGCACTAACTTTTCAAGGTAAAGTATATCATGCTTCAGAATTATCAATTTAAATTTACCCAATTATTGATCGACACTTATTTAAAAAACCACGTCGAATTACTCCATTAATCCAAACAAAATGACCATCTTGACGAGGGATTGAATGGTGGACTTTTTGAGTGATTCACTGAAGCTCTCTGTTTCACTGTGTTTCTCTCGCATTGGCGGAATAGCTCTCATTTGCTTCAGCTTTTTCTCATAGTCATATTATAAAAAAATTAAAAATTAAAAAAAATTAAAAAGTTATTTTGACACAACAAAACATTATTTTATTTATTTTAATAAACAATTTTACAATACACATCAAATATTTTATTATTTTATTATTTTAATTAAATATTTTTTTATTTATTCTTTCCATATTTTTTTATTCTTTTTTTATGCTTTCTTTTTTGTTGTTTTGGTGGAGATACTAAAGTGAGAGAATGTTTGAATATTATTAATTAAAGAAAAATACTAAAAACACAAAAAATTTAACAAATTTCATCACAACTCGCTACTTGATGAGCTATGAATGATGGAGGTCAAATAATGGATTCATACTTCCACCGCTTATAACTCACCATGTGGTGGATTATGGCAACAATTGTGAGATATTTTTTGTCCCTAACATTGCTCTTAATTAATCCCCAAGTTCCCTACGGTCATCAAGAGAGAGAAAATTTTGAATGATTACTCATCAGTCTCTACAATGCTATTATTGACACATATCATGAATGTGGTTTTGGAATTACAGTCTCTACTGCACTCACTATTATATTGCCTTTCATCCTTGTGCCAGCAACAATTACTCTACCCTTCCAATCTCTTACAACAATAGCTATGCATATAAATTTATCTGATACTGTAGTGTCACAGTTTATTTTGAAGATCCCATTGGCGGGGGCTTGCCATTGAGGTTTCTGCCTAGTCATGACAAACTAATTTAGGTGCTCCCCTAGCTTTGAATGTTCTTGAAACTTCCTCTTGATTGTATTCAACATAAGGTTAATGTTTACTTCTCTATTTTGGAATATGACTTTATTTCTGAAATGCCATAGTTGTTCCCATATTATGGTTGCCACGATTTGCAAATCAGATTCTGGAATGTTACTTGGCACCACTGTGGTAGGAGGCTTTATCAAATTGCTGTACATTTAAATTTAACAATAGTGTTTCTTTATTGTTTGTTTAATTGAAAGTATTTTCTAGTGTTATAAAATTAAGCCCTTTTTATAGACTTGTTTATTAATTATATATTTATATTTGATAATAATAATTTACACATATTCATTTCAATTGATTGTTTTTTTTTTTTTTTTTGGTCAACATATACTTTAGTGTTTACTTTTTTTAGACGTGACTAGATTATTAAATTTAATATTTACATTTTCAAAGTGTAAGTAATTTATGGGAAACTATCCACAATTGATGTATATTTGAAAATAATATAAGTTCAAAATTCAGCTATTACTAGTCAATGTACGAGTAATTTATGGGAAATATCCCGTTAATAAATTCAATAAAATTCATTAAAGTATCTCAAATCTGGGCCATATCAACATAAATGTGAGAATTATATATTGTCATAGATTTTGTTCTAGTTGGTTTGAGAAGTTTTGTTCATGGTTAGAGCATTCACATCAGTTCATCTAAAAGATTCCGTCTATTTTACACCAAAAACCTACTTTTTCTATTTTACACTATCACTTTTACAAAACACCCACATCAGTTTGTCTATTATACACATTTATTCAAATAAAATATTCAATTCACACCCACCGTCAACCTACCCAGCCACCATCATCAACCCACCCAGCCACCATCTTCAACCCACAAATCTTCAGCTAATTCATTCTTATCAAACCCATAAACAGTCAACAAAATTTTAAAAAATAAAATAATAATATTCTAAGCAAAATTATGAGCAGCCAAACAAAAACCCAGATGATTTTCTGAGCAGCCAAACAAAAACCCAGGTGCGTTGGTGTTGCTTTGTTCCTCCAAGGTTTCAGGCTTCAAACGCTTGGCCAGATAGAGTTTTTCTAGGTGGGTTTCTTGTCGAGCCAGACTAAACCGCATGTTGCGTTTGGGTCCCACCAGAGCTCGCTGTATCGGCTACGCTTGTTCCACGTCTGAACCGTGCCGGCGAGGCCGAGGAGGAAGGCGCCGCAGGGGATGAGGCCCATGAGGGTGATGGCGAAAGATGTTGCTCCAGCGTAGGGGTCAAGAGTTTTTGAGCGATCTGGAAGAGGATCTGAGTTTTTAAGCGGTGTAGGCGAAGGATGTTGCTCCGGTGGCATCATTTTGGCTAGCCGGAATATCAGATTGAAGAAAAGGATCTGAGATTGAAGAGAAGGATCTGAGAGCAACAGCGACAAGGAGAGGGACTGAGATAGAACGAGAGAGAGGTGAAAGTGAGGCGAAGGAGAGAGAAAAAATTAATAAAATAATTATAAATGAGCTACAGTAACTGTGTATATTTACATGGTTACTGTAGCTCGTGGAAAGTTTTACACAATTTTACACATTTTTACACCCACTGATGTGGGTGTTTTTTTGCTCAAAATGTGTAAAATTTGTACTTTCTTCTAAAATAGAAGACTATACATGGGCTGATGAGGATGCTCTTAGTATGTTATCTCACTAGTAAGCCAATAGGATAGAGTAGTGGGACTTCCAAAAGGTTCCCGCCCCAAAAAAAGGAAAAATTTATAGCTTCGCGACTAATGGGCTCCACTCAACTTTTCCCTTTGATTTTGTTTCATGATTTCTCGCTTGCCTCTTTCTTTTCAATTTTTTTCTTTTTCGTCTTAGGTGTTATAATTTTGGGTTGGTGCACTCATTTCACCCAACATGCCAAAATTTCGGCCGAAATATTGGTACAGGCCAGCACTTGTTACTACATGTGGTACTTTTTTTTAAAACTTTGAACTAAACTGCAGGAATCATCCACGGTTTTCAAATCCGGGTGGTTCAATTTCATCTCTTACGGTTCACTACTTTTTGTGCATAAAATGATTTCTAAGATTAGAGAACCATCTTGATGAATGGTTCCCGTTTTACCGTATTGGACCGTACGGTTTGGTCTGGGACTCAAAACCTTGCTCATTACTACACATAATTCTCTATTAATTTGTGGCCAAATTGAAAAGATTTTCCATGGGGAAAGTCCATTGAGAAAGTACAAGAGTCCATGATATGGACCTAATTTTTTTATAGCGTGATTGGAGCCTTGGGAAACAATGCCTCTTAATTTGATAAATTGACTATTTGTAACACACATAAATTCATGGTTGCTCTTTATTTATTGTCAACATTTGAATTTAAATAAGATAGACTTCCAAATAAATAGATGCATACCAGAATTCATATAATCTATTAAAAAACCTTCTCCCCTCTTCCTATGTGTGTGTTAAAAAAATAGTTAGTATTCTCAAAAAAAAAAAAAAAAAAAAAATCTATCAACAAAACTTATCCTAATCCAAATTCAAACTAATTTAATTATTTGAATCAATAAAACGTATTATCATTATTTATCCAACAATTTTCAAACTAAACTAGACTCGTAATAGTCCATGCATGTTCCAATCCCCCTGAAGCACAGGAATCACGAGTGCCAATGAAATTAAAGGGTAAGGGTAGATAAAGAAGGCACTTCCCAAGGTAAATTCTATATAAAAAGGTACTAATAGCCAATCCAACAAAAGAATCCAAACACACACACACACACACACACATATATATATATATATATATATATGAGAAAACGTTAGGTCAGGAGTTGGCGTAAAACCGGTGTTTTACGCCAGCCAATAACATTAGGCCACGTGGACATTTTTATTAAACCCCTCTCCAAAAAGTCAAAACTCACGCCATTCACCTCAGACAAAATAGAAGAAAACAGAGAAACCCCTAAGCTCTAAGCTCTGCTTCCTCTTCCTCTTCCTCTTCCTCTGCTTCCTTCACGCCGAACCTCCACCACCGCCACAGCCTGATCGCCAGAGCAAAACGAATAAAGAAAACCAGCCCAGACAAAAGCTCACGCCTTCACCTCTGCTTCCTCTGCTTCCTTCACGCCGAACCTCCACCACCGCCACACATATCGTAAACCCACTAAACAGTACAGCTCGCTTAAACCCCAAATCAGAACCAGAACGAGTTAGGCAAAAATTTCTGGTTTCCTCTGCTTCCTCCCTCTTCCATCCTCTTGCCCAAATCTCCACCACACCACACACCGAAGCATACCGCCACACAAGTCACCGGATTCGTTGCTAGAGCTTGTAAACATGCCGGAGCCACCGTGAGCATGGTGTTGCGATGCAAAGGTTTGATTTTCATGATTTTCCTTTTTCCCCAATTTGGATTTCGAATTATTGATGGGTTTGTTTATGGCTTTATGGGTTTTTTCTGGAGCCTCATGAAATATTTGTGGGTTTTTTTTCTTCTGTATTTTGGGGTCTTTATGGGTTTTGATTAGATTCCTAAGTGTTAGGGTTCAACCCGTATCTTCATGGGATTTGATTAGATTCCTAAGTGTTAAGATCAGTTTTTGCTTAGTTTTTGTTATTTTCGTTTGTTATTCCTAAGTGTATGGGTTACTTTTGTTTGCTTTTGAAATTGTAAAAATTAGTGATTTTTCACAAAGCTCAATGATAAAACATCACTGAATTTGGATGTGTTTATAAATTTTTGCCTAATTCTAATATAATAATACTGTTGTCGTTGTTGTTTTAGTGTTGGGAATACTCATTTGTTGTTCCAATACATTGTAATGAATAGGTGTAACATAGGTTCTAATTTTTAATTTTGTGGTTTTGTTATGCATTTGCTTTAGTGTTAGTTATATGGTTGTATATTCAATATTGCCTAAGATAACCATTTCTTTAGGCATTGAATAGGAATTGCAGTCTATTTATTTGTTTAGTCATTGAACAATTTGTCAACTGAATTAGATGTAAACAATGGGTACCATTCTATAGGCCTAAAATTAAATTGGAAATCAATTACTACATGTTGGATTGGAAGTAATATATAGAATGAAGTTGTTTAAGCATTGTATCTACTAGGTTGTTTATGCTATCCTGTTTGTTGTGTATGGCTCTTCTATGGCAGCTTAATGCTCAAGTCCATGGCATAAGGCGTAGGAGATGACTGAATTGAATCTGAATTTTTTTTTTTTTTTGGGTTGGTAGTTATCTAACCCATTTGTTGAAGATTCAAAAGAATGTTACTTCTTGTATGATAGGATTTCTGAATTGATTGATTTCTTTTATAAATCCCAACCAGTCATCATTTACATCCCAACCAATCATCATTTACGGTATGACCATTTAGCGTTTAATTAGAATATATTGAATTTTTTTTTTAACTGTGTTCATTCTAATTTTATTTTTTGTATTTTGTTGTACATTCTTTTATGTAGGATCCATTACAACAATTCCAAGAAAGTTGTATTGGATATATTTCAATAATTTACGGATGTAATAAAGTAAAAGAAATAATACACGTATCTAAAATTAAACAATAACACAAATAGATATAATAGGCAAAAGTAATAACCAAATACTGAATACAAATAATAAGAAATCTGCAAAGAATTGAAGACTCACAGACCAGATGCTTAAAAGGACGAACAATGTGATCAAGTCTTGTGTTTTACACAATCTCCTTAAAGCAGATTTCGCCCTTCACACTTTCTCTGTGATGCTTTGAGACTTGTGGACGTCTGCTTCCCAGGATAAAATGATCAAACAACACGAAGATGAAGCACTCAGGGTCGTGCTCTACGAACTACTCAATGCCTCTTTCTCTCTCTTTGACACAAATGAATGAACAAAAATCTCACTGGGAGAGTTTTCTCTGAAAAGTTCTTTTTTCATGAATGAGAGACTATGAAACTATACGTAATGTAAAACTGAAACACTGTTTCAGCGATTACTTCTGTGCACAGACACTAACTCAATAATAAAATAATAAAATATTATTATTAATTGGATAAGAGGGCCTAGTCCACACATGCCTAAAGCCCAACCCAATATCCAACTCAAAGCTCATATTTTCTATTATTTCCAATGTGGGACTCAAGGATTTTCACCACTTATAATAACATCTTCAAGTGAATATAGAACACATCAATTTTTTATTCACTCCATGCTATTTTTCCAACAATCCCCCACATGAATAGAAATTGATAAAACACAATGCAAATGACAATGCAGACACAGAGAGAGTAGAAGAAAAGTTACTGTATCGAGAGAAGTAGCTTGTGGCTTTGAACCTTCCTTTGTGAAAGACTATTGGATATACTAGCTAACCAGTGAACATGATGTCTTGAATTGTTCAACTGTTTGTGTATACCAAGACAATAGAATTCACACAGCTCCTTTTCGGACATTTTTCGATTCTTATAGTTGTGTTCATTTCGGCCCTGAACATATCCTGGTAAATTCATGAAGTGCTCTAGAGAATTCAGCCTTAAAAATTCTCATGGAAGCGGCCCACCTCACACTCATATAGATGATTCTTATTAAGAGTATCCTGCTATACCCCACTCGGAATTCCAAGATATAAGAATCATTAAAAGTAAAGCTTACCCTGAACATCGCTTACAGGCATCACTATTTCATCATAGGAATGGGAGGGAGATATTATCTCCATAGTGATAAAAATAGTCTCCACGATTCGGTTGTCCCTTTGAACCTAGATCTTGGGATCTCCAGTCAGCTAGGTTGGGTTGCCATCCGGGAGACTTTTAGGTAATAGGCTTTAACCCCACTCCCCTCGATGAGCAGTTTACTAGCTCTCCACTCAATCAATTGATTACGGATCCGTTTTATAATTTGGAAATACTTCCATTTGAGAGCAACTGCCTCATGGTATTATGCCTCCAACAAATATGTTGAGACCTACCATAACTCTGTGCCCTTCCAATATATACAAATAGGAGGCACAAGTATTCAACAATGCATGTTTGTTTAGATTTATTGACTTCCCAAAAATACATATGCTCTTTGCATAAGGTGTTCTCACTAGACTGTCGTCACATTTCTCATGTGATTGAGACAAGACAAGTCCATTAGATGTATTAGAAATTTTCATTTCTTGTATCACATCTACAACACTTACATGAGCATATCCCACAACAACATAGCCTCTTGTGATATATTTCACATCACACACTAGTTGCATTAAATCTAAACTCATTTGACATCATCTCATTGTCAAATTTTTTCATGTCATTGGATTGAAACTTGCTTCAATCTATACAAAGATTTAACAAGTTTAGACACTTTGTTTCCTTGTACAAGAATCATAAACCCCTTTGGTTTATTGTGTATCAAGAAAACTCACATCTTCCTTTTATTTGTAGCCTTCTAAAACAAGTCTCGCATTGTAATAGTCAATAATTCCATCAACTCTCAAATTCCCAAGTGGTAGATCTACCAACTACTATGCATAGATTTCAAAGATGGATTTATTGCACTATTGACAATCTCTTTTCCAAGAAGGCACTTTAGGATTTTGCTTCTTTGAAACTTTAAGTTCATCTTCTAATATATAAATTAGAAAATTTGGACCAAACAACCATGACGTTTGTCCTTGTACTACGCTTAGGTTCAACCTCTCTTCCATCAACTCTTGATGATGAGAGATACTAAACGTAGACTCAAACTCTCTTTAAGAATGTTTAACACTTGAAATATATTCTAATTAATTGTCATGCATATAAAAACAATAGATTCATTAATTAGAAAGCACTATGCACTATGCACTACTGTTATGACCATAACCAATGAAAACACAATCAATGGTTGTTTATCATTTAGGAATAGGAACCACAACCTTCATCAAACACCCCCACATTTAAAGAATTTATAAAAAGGCGATCACTCTTTCCACAATTCACAAGGTGTCTTAGTGGTTTTCTTTATAAGGCATCTCAATGAACAAATAAAGTGGAAATAATAGCTTCCCCCCACAAGTTCTACGATAATCAAGAACTTATTACATTCATTGAGTTATTTCTCAACTTCATTCTTATAATGAATGGACATCTCTAATGTCTCATCCTTGCTTACTTAATAAGCACTCATAACAGACTCTTGTGCATTCCAAATTTTTGACAAGTCAAGTATGTTTACTAAGGAATGTAACATATATTTCATCCAAAGAAATATTACAAAACATATATTGGGATTAAACACATTAATATCCAATCAAGTTCACACTTGCCCAAAATATATATATACATACATGTTTAAATAAGGCTATACATTGTCAAAACAAATTAAAAGGCCATACACAACAATCATGTATTATTCATAGATTAAATACCATTCTATCAATATTATCAAACTCTCAGTTTACTAGGCGATTAATAGCACAGGTTCACAAATTAAAGCAGTTATTCATTGTCTTACCATATATTGTCGTGTATGTACTACAATGACCAATCACCACTTACCAAGAGATGCAAATAAAACATTTGCTTTGACTTCATCACCGAATTGCAGAAAAAGAGCAGCACAATACGAACACACTACAGAATCTAAATAATGCCCAGCCAAGCAATAAACCGTAAGAGACAAAAACGCTTAATATCATATAATATATTATAAGCCAACTATATTTCAAAACCAACCAATGCAGGCACAATACGCACAAACCAGCAAATATATAGACCAATGCTCAGTCAAACAAAGATTCAAGAAGTCAAATTAGCCTATTATAATATAATTTAATTAATCCCACCACTACTGTCAAGCATCAAAACAACTTTATCAAATGGTTGGAAAATATCTCAGACACAAAGCAAACACAGCAAATATGACAAAGGTTCTAGTCTAATGTAATAATCAAGAAGAAAAAGATCAACAACGAAACAGTATATACAAACCAAATTCTGCAGTCAAACACGAATTCAACGTTTTGAAGATCACAAATTAATTTATAATATAAACAAGTAGGTATTCACGCCAAACGATAAACACAAACCCAGTTTTCAAGTTTTGCCCAGTATATAAACAATTGCCGATTAATGTATTTCAACGAACACAGAATTCCTTTCACCGTAAATCACAAGAGTAAATAAATCTGCTTTAAGATTGTTGGATATATTTCAATAATTTACGGATATAATAAAGTAAAAGAAATAATACACGTATCTAAAATTAAACAATAACACAAATAGATATAATAGGCAAAAGTAATAACCAAATACTGAATACAAATAATAAGAAATCTGCAAAGAATTGAAGACTCACAGACCAGATGCTTAAAAGGACGAACAATGTGATCAAGTCTTGTGTTTTACACAATCTCTTTAAAGCAGATTTCGCCCCTCACACTTTCTCTGTGGTGCTTTGAGACTCGTGGACGTCTGCCTCCCAGGATAAAATGATCAAACAGCACGAAGATGAAGCACTCAGGGTCGTGCTCTACGAACTACTCAATGCCTCTTTCTCTCTCTTTGACACAAATGAATGAACAAAAATCTCACTGGGAGAGTTTTCTCTGAAAAGTTCTTTTTTCATGAATGAGAGACTATGAAACTATACGTAATGTAAAACTGAAACACTGTTTTAGCGATTACTTCTGTGCACAGACACTAACTCAATAATAAAATAATAAAATATTATTATTAATTGGATAAAAGGGCCTAGTCCACACATGCCTAAAGCCCAACCCAATATCCAACTCAAAGCTCATATTTTCTATTATTTCCAATGTGGGACTCAAGGATTTTCACCACTTATAATAACATCTTCAAGTGAATATAGAACACATCAATTTTTTATTCACTCCATGCTATTTTTCCAACAAGTTGATGTACAGACCTTGTTTGTGTCCAAGAGAATGGATTGGGAAGCAAATATTTTTTGGTTGTATAAAGTTTAAATTGTGGTGGATAGACATAGAACCATCTTCTTTTTTGTATTCCCAATTAGGGTCTTCTTTTTTATATATTGAACTATGACAGGTTTTATTCTAGATGAATGTATTCTCAATTAGAAACTCTTATAGAAAAAATTGTGACAGGTTTTATTTCACGTGAATGTATTCTCAATTAGAAACTCTTATAGAAAAAATTGTGACAGGTTTTATTTTAGGTGAATGTTTCTCAATTAGGTTGTCTTATAGAAAAAATTGTGACAGGTTTTATTTCAGGTGAATATATTCTCAATTAGAAACTTTTATAAAAAAAATTGTGACAGATTTTATTTTAGATGTATTTTAGTTTGTATGGTACAAGAGCATTAGTTGGCTTGAATTATTTGAAAATTCATGACCTGTTTGTAGAGCCTAAGATGTTATTTTTACTCTTTTAAGTTTATAAGCCTTGCAATAAGCCAACTAGGGGAAAAAGCTAGTATAGTATCTCAAGACTACTGAAACACGGCATAAAGCCAATGGTCACGTTCATGACTCACATTATAAGGATGATTATTTCTGTTACCATCTTTTGCTTGTTATGAACCTAGAACCATATGTATTTACCAAATATTTTGGTGCTAACCATTTATCAAATTTTGCTCATTATAGATCTTACTAACAATCATAATATTAATCATAATTAGTTTTTTTTTCAATTTTTTTTTGAGTTCAAAACGATAGAAATCTTTCATTAATGTAGAAATAGTATACAAACAAGGTCCAATCCAAGTCAGGGCTCAAGTAAATGGTAGTACAAAAAGACAAAAGAAAGAGTACATCAGCTCAAGAAGATGGTACATCAAGTCACTCAGTGCCTATCCATAAGACGTTGGTATTCTTCACACAAGCCATTTGCCAAGTTGAGGATCACCTTTGGATGAGTTTGGAAATGTTCAAAATAAAATTTATTCCTTGCATTCCATATTGCCCACGCCATAACGACCCACTTCTCTAATTCCTGCTAGCTGCATTTTTGTGTTCAACGTTTGAATAAAGCCCACACGTTTTGTGCAAATGGGCACTCCCACCAGATATGGCTTGCAGTTTCAGATTGGTGACTACAAATCTCACACCTCGTCTCCACCCTTACTCGATACCGATGAAGATTTTCCAAAGAGAGAACTATTTAATAGCTGTAGACACCAAGATCCCTAGTCCTTTGCCAAACATTTGCCAGCTGCTTTTGGTCTTCCACATCCTGAGAAATTGAAATGAGAACTTTTAGCCAATTCATTAAATAAAAATTTACGTAAAGTTCTTTTAAAGACACCAATGAACCATATAGCAAATTTAGCATTAGATGTACTAAAATAGCCAATCATGCATCTAAACAAATTTGCTAAAACATATTTTATCTTCTATTGAGTTCATGATCTTTATCGGAATCTTTTATGGATCAAACACACAATTTTTAAGAAAATCTACCTTATGCAAAGAGCACAAAGAGCACAAGAGACATACACAACAAACAAGACATCATATATATAATTAGCAAGAAAGATGTATATATAAAAATCTACCTTATGCAAAGAGCACAAAGCAGTCCAAAAAATTAAAAAGAAAGCAAAAAAGAAGAAAGAAGAAATTAATTACAAATAGGGAGAGAACTAAGGAACAAGGGGAGGGAACCATTAGATGCCATGGACTTGAGCATTAAGCTGCCATAGAAGAGCCATACACAACAAATAGGATAGCATAAACAACCTAGTGGTACAATGTTTAAACAACTTCATTCAATATATTGCTTCCAATCCAACATTTAGTGATTGATTTCCTATTCAATTTTAGGCTTTTAGAGTGGTACCCATTGTTTACATCTAATTTAGTTGACAAACTGACAAGGCTATGACTAAACAAATAAATAGCCTGCAAGATTCTCATTCAATTAATTTCATTTCGTGGTTGAACTAATATAGAGACTAAAAATATATAACTTTTCAGTGTTGGATTACTAATTGAACAAGATCCCAAGAAAAGCAAATCCAAAACTTAAAGTGAAGGTTAAAAAAAAAGAAAAAAAAAAGGAAACACAAACTGAAAATTAAAGAAACATGAAAAATTGAAAAAATATATATAGGAAACATTTTACTTACATTCCCTTTCTCTAATATAAATTGGAAGCAATTTTTTTTTTCTTTTTATAAAAGAAATCAAACAATTCAGAAATCCTATCATACAAGAAGTAACATTCTTCTGAATCTTCAACAAATGGGTTAGATAACTACCAACCCAAAAAAAAAAAAAAAAATTCAGATTCAATTCAGTCATCTCCTACGCCTTATGCCATGGACTTGAGCATTAAGCTGCCATAGAAGAGCCATACACAACAAACAGGACAGCATAAACAACCTAGTAGATACAATGCTTAAACAACTTCATTCTATATATTACTTCCAATCCAACATGTAGTAATTGATTTCCAATTTAATTTTAGGCCTATAGAATGGTACCCATTGTTTACATCTAATTCAATTGACAAATTGTTCAATGACTAAACAAATAAATAGACTGCAATTCTTATTCAATGCCTAAAGAAATGATTATCTTAGACAATACTGAATATACAACCATATAAAGTAACACTAAAGCAAATGCATAACAAAACCAAAAAATTAAAAATTAGAACCTATGTTACACCTATTCATTACAATGAATTGGAACAACAAATGAGTATTCCCAACACTAAAACAACAACGACAACAGTATTATTATATTAGAATTAGGCAAAAATTTATAAACACATCCAAATTCAGTGATGTTTTATCATTGAACTTTGTGAAAAATCACTAATTTTTACAATTTCAAAAGCAAACAAAAGTAACCCATACACTTAGGAATAACAAACGAAAATAACAAAAACTAAGCAACAACTGATCTTAACACTTAGGAATCTAATCAAAACCCATAAAGACCCCAAAATACAGAAGAAAAAAAACCCACAAATATTTCATGAGGCTCCAGAAAAAACCCATAAATCCATAAACAAACCCATCAATAATTCGAAATCCAAATTGGGGAAAAAGGAAAATCATGAAAAACAAACCTTTGCATCGCAACACCATGCTCACGGTGGCTCCGGCATGTTTACAAGCTCTAGCAACGAATCCGGTGACTTGTGTGGCAGTATGCTTCGGTGTGTGGTGTGGTGGAGATTTGGGCAAGAGGATGGAAGAGGGAGGAAGTAGAGGAAACCAGAAATTTTTGCCTAACTCATTCTGGTTCTGATTTGGGGTTTAAGCGAGTTGTACTGTTTAGTGGGTTTGCGATCTGTGTGGCGGTGGTGGAGGTTCGGCAAGAAGGAAGCAGAGGAAGCAGAGGTGAAGGCGTGACCTTTTGTCTGGGCTGGTTTTCTTTATTCGTTTTGATCCGGCGATCAGGCTATGGCGGTGGTGGAGGTTCGGCGTGAAGGAAGCAAAGGAAGAGGAAGAGGAAGAGGAAGCAAAGCTTAGAGCTTAGGGGTTTCTCTGTTTTCTTCTGTTTTGTCTGAGGTGAATGGCGTGAGTTTTGGTTGTTTGGAGAGGGGTTTAATAAAAATGTCCACGTGGCCTAATGTTATTGGCTGGCGTAAAACACCAGTTTTACGCCAGCTCCTGACCTAACGTTTTCTCATATATATATATATATATATATATATATTCACACCAAACATGGCTGACTCACCAAGGTAGACCTGAAACTATTTATAGACTAAGTGTGAGTTTGGATACAGCTGAAATCCAACCACGTCTGCATTTGCGTTTTAAACAGTGGGTCCCGTGCACTTTTCATGAGACCCGCAAGTACGGAATTTGACAAAATCAACTTTTAAACTGGGTTCCACGGCACTATTCACACACTTAAAAATTATTTTGAAATAGTGTTTTCAGTTTTCAGCAATAAGCAGTATCCAAATAGACCCTAAGAAGCACGGACATAGGTACAAGTACAGGTACAGGTACGACATAATGACATGAGCAATATTTAAAAAATTTTAACATAAAACGGCCAGTACAACATCAATATGACACAAATACGACACGGGTACAACACCCTAAATGAAGTGTCCATACTTCCTAGTTTATAAACCAAACAAGTCACCGAGTGGTTTATGTTGAAGCAGACAAGGAAATTGTCGACTTCCTCTTTAACATTCTCGCCCTGCCTATCTCAACTTTTGTGAACAAGGACTCTTTGTTGAAGCCCAAAGTCTACATCCCCAGGGGCGGAGCTACATTGCTCCATGGCCCCCCTAATTTTTTTTTTTTTTTCTCCTACAACTATACTAGTAAAGGATATTGCCCTCCCAAAAAATTAGAACCGGCCCCCCCAATTATTTCTAAGATTTCTAGTTAGTCCAATGGATTTTTAGTTGGCCTCCTCAATTATTCAAAACTTTATTACTTGTCCACCCCAATTATTCCTAAGAGTTATAGTTAGTCCAAAAGATAATGACTAATAGTTGATCTTCTCCATTGTTCAAAAAATTTATAATTAATCCAATAGATAATAACTCACTCTCTAGCATCATTGACAACCCATTTCCCAACATAATTTCAATTTTTTTTTCATCTTTAGGTACCTATAGAGCTTTGTTGTAGCTGCTAGTGCCAGCCCATTGCCCCATTTTCTTTCTTCTCAAAACAAAAACTCCTATCTCAACCAAAATTATTAATCCATTTTTTTTCCTGGTGCAATATCATCTTCTTGACTTTTTAAAGAAGTGAATATGCAAGTGCATTTTCTTTTCTCTATCTTTTATCAATCATCATTGTTATTTTACCATTAGTATTATTTTCGTTTCTTTCTTCTGCCACTATGTGTGTGTTGATATGCATAAGGGTATTTAAGATTTTTTTTGTTCACATTTTTGTATTGCTATCTTTATTCCATTAAAGATTGTTGGGCATAATTTTGATGTGAACTATTCTTTTATTGGAATTTTTTTTTTTTTTTTGGTATTTGTCTATAATAAACGATATAATTTTTGTATGTTCATTAATATTTAAGAATATAACAATATATCAAAGTTAATAATTTTGTATTCAATATGAACTATGGTTAATATATCAATACCACAATTCGGCCCCCCCAAGTAAAATTTTCTGGCTACGCCCCTATACATCCCTCATCGTATTGGAGTGTTGAAGCACAAAGTCTACGTCCCTCGTGGTATTGGAGGCCCTCTTCAATTGCCAAACGTTAAATCCTCAACATACAGGATTCTATAGGCACACATTCTTCATAGTTCATAGTATTGATGACCTTGGAGTTATATTACGTAGGTCCACAAAATATTCCCTACTTGTACAGTGATCTTGAGGTTGGGTATGCGAAAGGGGTGTTTAGAGCATTCACATCTGGTTTCTACAAAAAATTTCATTTTATCATCTTAAAAGTTACTTTATCATTTATACCATACAATTTTATAATACAACTAACATCTCAATTTTTATTTTACTACTCAGAACATTAAAATAATATAAATTATACAATAAAATAGTATAAAATTATCTATCACTCCTTTCTAATTTCTGTCTCTCTGTCACTCTCTCAACCACACCTCCACATAGTAACCACCCTCTTAACCACACCACCTCCACACAGCAACCACCATGACACCAAACCCACCACAAACCTAGCAAATATCCAGCCACAAATCAACCAAAAACCAACCACAAACCCATTAAAAAATAACCAAACAAACCCGGCATCACCAAGCCACCACCATGCCCACTGCCCTCTGCCCACCACTGCCACTGCCACCACCAGAAACCCACATCAGCAAACCATAGCCACGATAACCCCCACCTCCACCATCATCAATCACCCACTACCCACCCCTTCACCACCACCACGGCAACCCCCACCTCAACCATCACCGCAATCCCCCACCACTACCACTACATCAGTCACAAACCCAACCACACCCACACACACACCCACACTCATCAAACCCATCGCCACCGCAGCCATCCACCACTGAAACATAACAGATCGGTAGAGATCGGACCAAGCTAACCCATGCTGGACCAAGCAAACACATTCATCAAACCACACGCCGAACCAAGCAAACCCAACCAAGCACTACCCATGTCGGACCAAGCTAACCCAACCAAGCACACCCATACTGATCTCAACGAACCACATTGTGAGAGAGAGAAAAAACCCAGAGAAGAGGAAGTGAGAAAAAACCCAACCACGCCAGAAAAAACCCAACACCGTGAGAGAGAGAGAGAGAGAGAGAGAGAGAGAGAGAGAGAGAGAGAATCAGGGAAGAGGAAGTGAGATCAAAGGGAGAATGGGAGACAGAGAGTGTGAGACAGTACAAGTAAAAATTAATCTAATATTATACCAATTGCTATAGTACCATCTATGAGGGTCCTTTTTTGGACAATGTCCAGGCCCAAGTAGAAGTAAGGACCCTGGGCCCGTTAGTTGTTGTTTTAAATGACTGGGCTTGGTTCACCGCAACTAAATGGGCTAATTACAAACCAAGTGGTGCATAGAGCAAGAATCCTACAATACATACATACTAGCAAACAAGAAATATATATGCATGGAACAGCAAGAAACAGTAAAGGGGCAATGTGATAAAGAAAGACACAGAATAATCGTTAAGGATCCTTAAAACAATGTGAGATATTTCATTACTTTTCTTAATTGTGTATTACAATGTACTCACTAAGACGTGTTACAAGGTTCAAATAAGCTCAAAAATTACAAACTTAGATGGCTCTCTGAGCCTCTAAGACTTGCAAAATTTGAATCCCTTTAAATCCAAGTATGTTCTACAGTGGCTGTTTGAGGATACCGGGCGATATTTTCCTTTCTTTTACTACTTTCTTTGAGTTTTTTGACAGAGTTTTCTCAATGATTCTATTCTGATTCACTGTTGATGAATGCCCCTTCACTATTGGATGCTTCCCCTTTTATAGTGTCATCCTAGGGTTTCGGGGTACCACTGATTCCCCTCCTTTGCTCCCCTGGGTACTAGAGTCAATGTTGTGCCAGCAACTTTGGTGGCTAGTCTCTTCCTTGTTTCTCATAATTTTCTTCTTTTGGTGCTTTTTACCTAAAAGTCTCTTGCTAACTGTTGAGGGCCATTTGTGGAAGCCCAGGCAAACAGAAAGAAAGCCCAATAATGAGGGCAACAAAGAATTGACAAAATAGATAGCAAAAACCCATTAGGCCCAAGCGACAGGAATAATGGATCACAGGCCCAACAAATAAATAAATGGGTCTTGAAGAGACAAGCGGGCTCGAAGAAACCAGGAAAGAAAGAAATAGCATCCCATGGGCAGCGTATGAGGTAGAAAAGTGAGAAAGGGCCACCGCAGGCCCAAGGCAATGTAAACTAAGAGAGTAAGGGGTTTATGGCCGGCCCATGAACCCCAAGGATAAGAATAAGGTTATTGGGTCGGGGAAGCCCAATGAAGTTAGTAAAAAGCCCATGGGAGTGTGGAATTAGCAAACGGGCCGAGGAAACCCAAAGGAAGCAATCGGACCGTGGATGCCCAAAGGGACATAGGAGCCCATAAGTAAAGGTAAAACAGTGCCCATGACAGGCCACTGAGAAAAGGGATAAACGGCTGGCCCAAAATAGGTTCAGCGGGATTGAGTTATTACAACAGGAATAGCAATCCAACGTTACAAGAAATAAAGAAAATCAAGGATGGACCAAAGAAATGTAAGGCCCATCATCAGACAAAGCCCAACTCTTGAATGGAGCGAGAAACCAAAGAAAAGCTCACATAAAAGGTCAGAAAACACGGACGGAGAGCCTCCAGATCACGGTAGATGCATGAGCGGCAGGCAGACTCTTGGACATATCTGAAAGGAAAGCACGCGCAAGGCTTAGGCACCACCAGCCTGTACCCAGCCAATATAGGACATGGTGGGGCCGTGGGCCAGAGGTAAGAGGTAGAGGGGGTATGGTTTGATGGTGGGGAGAGGGGAAAAGATCTATTTTGCGGCTTCTGCCCAAGCCCTTTTGGGAGGTACGTCCTGCTGGGATGACAAACCACCCAAAAGAGGTAAGTTTGAGGGGGGACCGTTGGGTGCATGCCTTGAGAGTAGAGAGAGAAAGCATTTATGCCGTGGTAGGAAAGAGTGCTACGGTGGACTGAGGAATGAAACAAACCTGCCTTTGTCTGGCAAGGGTAAGCGTCACACATCTTTGGTGGTCGGCAAGTACGCCCAGACCAGAAAAAGGCGGTTAAGGGGCAAAATGGTAAAAACTGGTCACAGTAGGCACTATAAAAGAACCTTTGCCGTGCCCTGAAAGAATGACCGAAAAACAGAGCATTCACGAAGTAAAAAAGAAAAACAAAGTAAAAAGAAGAGAAAAAAGATAAGAAAGAAAACAGAGTACAAAAAAGAGAAAATTAAGGAAGAGTGAGAGGTAATACAATGGGCATGCACCGGTAGATCAGTTTCCCTCTCTCCCCCTTCAAATCTTGCTCTCTTCCAAAACGTAAACAAGGACTCCTTTTTTGGGCAATAACCATTCAGGTCCGACTCCCTCAAAGCCATTAATCCCCATGGCAGGATCCTTTCCTGGGAGATTATTTGCATTGAGAAGAGGCGTTCTCCCCTCTTTGGCTTTACTTCGGCGGGCTAAACTTAAAACTTGATTTATGCCCATTTGATTACTTCGTATTATTTTCTTTCTCCTTTACTTTCTTTGTAAATGACATTATCATAACTATAATCATGTTTTATGCTTTATAAGTAGGGATTACATAGCCATTTATTTAAATAGTCAGAATACTCTGTTTGGTTATTATTATATCTGCCTGCCGTAACTCATCTGAAATAGTTCTGCTTGCCGTAAGCTTACTCCTGGCAAACAAGGCATAAGTTTGTGCAAAAACCGGCCCAAGTTGAGTTACAATTGGACCGGCCCCAACTCCCTTACTCAGAAACATTCGGGCCCATTATCGTAGGAGGCAGCCCAGCCCAGCCCAACACACAATACACAAAAAAGGCCCCTACACTAACTTTCCGTTCTGGGGTGTCCCTAGAGAGCTGACCTCTAATCTCTCTTTCTTCAAGGCTTCTACACCTCACCTTTTCGGATTCAGCTTTTTGGCTGCCTTTCCTTTTGTCATTTTTCCCGAGTGAACCGATTCCATCTCTGCCAGGTTGAAAGTTTTCTCAGCTACTTCCCTTCATGGTTCTTTATTCTGGGTTTCTCGAGGTACTAGCCCTTTGTTCATGAATTGTTAGTCTCCACGCTTTCTGATTCCTTTCTGCATTATTGGGTGGCAGATAAGGACGTATCTATTTTTCGTTCCTTGTGTTTCTTGGCACTCCTATTGAACTGTCTTAATCTCATCCTAGTTTTGCTGCACGTCCCAAGGACCCCAAGCTCCTAGCAGTCCTGGGTATCCCAGCCCAGTTCTTACCACTGGACTCCCTAGTGATTTTCTGATTTTGGCAGGCTGAGCTTTTTTCTTTCTTCCCTTCGTTTCATGGGCCCTAAGGTCTATCCATTCGTGGGTCTTGGGCTTAAATCTTTTCAATGGATTTGGGCCTACCACCTTTTTCCTTATTGTGAGCTCAAGCCTTTTATTATTTTTTCATGGAGTTCAACTCACTGTGCTATTTTGGGCCTTGGTGCAGCATTGTAACTTTTTAGACCTCAACACCATCATATAAGTAAGACAGTATTGTAGCACTATTGTAAAAAATTTTACAATTAGAAGTCTGGGTAATGTCTTGTTTTGTGCATGCTAAAATTCCTCAACATATATACCATTTACATTACCCAATGCAAATGTTCTTATATATAGTGGTGGCTCTAGAAATTTTTACTAGGGTTGTCATCAAATTTACATTATAAAAAAATTTTATTAAAAAGAGAATTTGATTATATCGAAATTATAATTAAAAAAAAACCATGAATATATGAAGTTTTATAATTTCCTTCAACTAACAAAATAAAAAGGCAAAAAGGGTCTAATGAGAGATAAAATGAGAATTGAGAGAATGCTGAAACAAGAGTAATAAAGTGAGTGAGAGTGAGCCAATTAAGCTGCCGAAAAGAACAGAACTGCTACTACTTTAACGGCAAGGAGAGTAAAGACTCACGGCTATGGTATCTCTCCAGTAGTATTTTTTTTTTTTTTTTGGAAAAATGGAATTAAAGATTATTTTTTATGAAATGAGTTAAGCAAGTTACAAATTTGAATTATTATGGTTTTTTTTTAATTATTATTATTATTATTTGTTGTTGTTTTGCCTAATCTCGTTGTTTGGGCTAACCCTGTGTGGGACGGAATATGAGAGTTAGGTGGGACGAAGACATTTTTACCATCCCTAATCAATAATCATAACTCTAACTCACACCTTGAAGCTTGAGATATTTTGCTGTATCCAATATTAAAGTCCTGGAATTAAACTTTGAGAGAAAGTCTAGAGATGCAAATAATTTAATAATTGTTGACGTGGTAAATAAAAAAAGTCATGTTAAGGACACAGATTGTTAGTGATAAATAAAAAAATTTCATGTTAGTAGTAAACCTAGATGAAAATCAGTAAGACCTTACCAATTTAACTGGTGTGAAAAATGTTGCCAAAAACTTAAATATTTCTATTAAAAATTAAAAGGAAAAAAAAAATTGGCAAACTAGTAATTCTGTTTTGCTCATTCCCATTATTAGAGCATCTCCAATAGTATCAGCAAATACAAAATACTCTCTATTTTAGAGAGTATAACCACAAAATGCTGCTCCAATGGCCTCTCTATACATGAAATTTTTTTTGGCTCATGAACAGTAGCTCATCAAGTCTGATGAGCTATGTTCATTCTTCAAATCCTTTTTTACTATTATAATAATTAGGTGTTGAATAAAAAAATGTTGGAAGATGTGTAGTTGTTAAAAAAAGAATAAATAATGAATGAAGAAATAATATTTAAATGAGATAGAGAGTCTGTTGGAAAGTGTATTTAAAAAAGTTGGTAGATAAAGGTAAAAGTCACTGTTCATTCTCCAAACAGTACAAAAATTTGATGATTCTGCTGGAGATGTTCTTAATGGGCCTTAATTGGCACAAAAAAACTTTCATACTTTCATGGGAAAGCCAACGTTGGCACCTCATCATGTTTCCAATGGAAACATGCATATGGTTCAATTTTCCCACACTAATACATAGCACCTCATGATATTTTCAATGAAAACGTGCATAGTTCACTTAAACATAAGACCATTCCTCTTTCCCATTCGCTAAAACTTCTTTCCAATTATATATAGACCTATATAATGCACCTATCAACAGTCAACACTGCCACTTCAAATTTTCTGAACTAAATCAGCCTAAAGAATTACAATGGCGTCCTCTAAAGTGAGCATGAAGCTTTATATAGATAGAAAGAATAGCCGAGTGCTGTTTGCTGAAGCGGGCAAGGAATTCATCGAGAAGTATTGAGCGGCTTGCATAACATTTACGAGAGCATTCAAAATTCTAGCGGTGCTTACCTTCAACCAAACGTACTCAAAGACACTCTCCTGAAGCCCAAAGTTTACGTCTCCGGTGGTTGTGCAGACCCTCTCCTCCAATTGCCAAACGTCGAATTTTCAACACCCTGGATAATCTTTGGGTGATATGATGAAAAGCACACATATATGTCTAAAGATTATGGCCTAAACTGTCCTATGTGCAAGAGACCTATGTACGTACTACTCTTATAAACTTATAGGCCCATCGTCAAAACCCTCCTCCGGTGAGGGAGGGTACGTGAAAGGGACGATTACGTACATGGTGTCGGATGATTTGGCGGTGGAACCGTTGACCTCAATTATTGGCACTCTTCGTAACAAGTTTAATGTCAAGGACATAGGGGCTCTTGACGAGAAAGTGGTTGATTTGGACATGGATGTGGTATGTTTAATCACTCTTTTCTTTTTTTAATTACCACACTCATTCTTTTACTTATTTTAATTTCTGTTCTTTCATTTGTTGAAAATTATACTAACAATTAAAAGCTTCTTAAAACTGAGGTTGGGTTCTACTTATTTTTCTATCTAAGGCCTTATACCTAAACCTTAAGTGGTCTTTTAATCTTAGCTAGACTGGTTTGCTCAATATATATATCATCAGATTCAGCTTGACTGTTTCTCAAAAAAAAAAAAAAAAAAAAAAAGCTTGACTGGCAAGTAGAAACTGTCATGATTTTAGAGTACATATATAATATATCGCGTAATGGCATGGCATGGGCATGGGCATATTTTCTCAGTCAAAAAATAAATAGGGCATGGAGTTATTCTTGTTCAATTTGCATTTCAAAGTTTTTTGCAAAAAAAGTAATAATAATAATAACAAAATATCATTAATTTTAATGGCTACAACTACCGCACACTCTTGATGCAATCACTGCACAAGTATAAGTGCTTGTGAAGTGTGGAGGGCAAGGGTCGGGGAGCAAATATGCCTAAAACCTATCATTTTTACTTAAAAACCTATTGTTGTATCCCCTTCCTTCGTTATCCACTCAATCATAATAAAAACACATTGAAGTTCTGTATTGTGAAAGTGTCACCTTTTTTACTAATAAATATTTTGCTTGTGCATTTTGGCTTATTGTTAGGGTTTGAAATTGCTCAAGGCTTCTCTGCAATCGAAGAGTATTCTAACTGATGTTTTCCTCCCAATGTTGAAGAAGGAACTCAAGATGGAGAAATAATTATCAATTTTCTGAATTCCATGTGATTGGCAAATTAATTTTGTTTTGTTTTGTTACAATTGCGTTCTTAATGTCAAATCTTGTTTTGCAATGTAATGAACCCTTGTGTTTATGTTTGTTAGCCAATATGTTCAACAACATTTGGTGCAAAATTTTGCTATGTTTTCTTTTTCTTTTCAAAAATAAAAAAATGCAGTTTTGCTACTTGGGAATACATAATTCTTTCATCTTTAATTTGTGTTTACTACCACATCAATTATCGATAAGATTGCTTGGGTGTGGGAGGGAGAAAGACTTGCAAGTTCACTTATACCATTATGCCTTCTCAAATTTAAGTATACTTAATTTATCTTATATAATATATTAAAGTGGAAACCCAATCAAGCATCTAAATTAAATTTGGATTGTATTTGGATTATTGTGTTGCTAGTGTCCTTCTAAAGGCAAAGTAACCATGTCAATATTTTCCATTTTGAGTGAAACGTACTACTGTACTGTCATATTTTTCTAATAACAAGTTTTTGAGTGAAATTTGTTTCAATAGAAGGTAGACCTCAAGGCTTCAAAATGAAACAAAGTTTACCCATGTTCGTTTTTTAATATGATGTCTCAAGCGACTAGCTTAGTAGCCAAACCGTGAATATTTTACTTGGCTTGATCATGTACTTGTGCAATTTGTGGCACTTTATCATCGTTATTTGTTTATTCTCTTTTAAGTTTAAACTGTATTCTACCAATAAAAGTCCTATTTTACACATTTTTCACCGAGATGGGTAGCGTCCTAAGTCTATTTGGAAGATCCTAAACTGTCAGAAAATTGTTTTTCATTCAAAGCTCAAAAATTCTAAGAGCATCCACATCAGTGGATGCAAACTTCTCGTCTATTTTACACAAAAAAGCTACTTTTTTTATTTTACACAATTACTTTTACAAACCACACACATCAGTTTATCTATTTTACACATTTATTCAATAAAATATTCATATTTTTACAATTTTTTATTATTCTCTCCCTCACCGCCCCTCTCTCTCACAGACCCATCACTACCAACGATCCCTCCACACCCAGCCACCATCATCACCACCCAACCAACACCATCAAGAAAAACCAACTCACTCAATCCGAAACCCAGTCAATCCCAAATCCATTCAATCCCAAACCCATTCATCACCCACCAAACCTGAAACCTAGTTAAGCCATCATCACCCACCCAACCCGAAACCCACTGACGATTTGATGATTTGATCGGCGTGGTTTGATGATCGGAGAGGCCTTCATTTGATGATTTGATCGGCATGGTTTGATGATCAGTGTGGTTCGATGATCGGTGGTAATGGATGATCAGCGTGGTTTGATGATCGGCGATCGCGTGGCTTGATGATTTATCGGCGGCAAGTAAAAGATGATCGGCGGCAATGGAGGATGATTTGATCAGATGAAGAAAGGGAGAGTGAGGTGAGAATCGTGAGATGCGTATGACCCAGAGACAATGAGAGAGAATAAATTATTAAAATAATAAATAGAAGAGCACAGTAACCGTGTAAATATACACGGTTACTGTAGCAAGTGAATAATTATACACATTTTTACACATTTATAAAAGAACTGATGTAGAGCATTTTTGAGACAAAATGTGTAAAAATGGGGTCTTTTTCTATTATACAAGATTATACATCCACTGATGTGGATGCTCTAAGACCTCTAAATGTAAGTTCCATGGGTGTACTGAAATTTCATATTAGTGCTAATGAGTTTGTTTGTGGAATAAGTTAGAAGAAGGTTAGAGCTCATGAGCCATTACTACAATGGCCAAATATCTCTTTTGGAAACATTAAATGATGTCAATTGAGTTACAAGTCTCTTGACAGAAAATCTTGAAATTTGAATATAAGAAAATATATATTTTACTTAAAATTATTACCTTAAGTCTCAAATCATATTGAGCCGACCTTATGGCCTTAAATTTGGGAAATATTAAATCTATACTATAAAATATCTTTATTGGATATGGAATTAGAATCACGAATATCTTTATTAGATACATAAAATTATAAAAATATGTCAATGGTGAGCTACACAGATTTTAACTTAGTTAATACTGTATTTGTTTGAGAAGTGACGATGTTGTAAACCCAACCAACTCACTTTAACATTCAATGAAATTGGTATATTTCAAGTGGATAGGATCATTTTCCGCTAAGTTATCAATGAATTAGTTGAATTTTAGAATCTCGAGTTACCCTAAAAACCCTAAACATTATAACACCAACAACTATTTTAGTTGATTCTAATAAATAAACAAAAAATTGTATTATCTATTTTCAAAAAAAAGTTGGGTAAGTAATTCCAATTCGTTCTTTCCCGTTAGGCATGGCCTTAATTGGCTCAATAAAACATTAAATACTTTCATGGCCTCATGGGAAAGCCAACATTGGCATGCAGGCAGCAATATTCTTTTCTAAAACTATTTATCTTCCCTATGTATTAATTATTATTTATTAAAGCCTCTGTCCAGCCATATTATATATAGAATAGATCTACATGTCCTTTTAAGCACAGCCACTAATTTCGATCAGCGTTAATAGCAATGGCATCCTCCAAAGTGAGTTTGAAGCTCCTAATTGACACAAAGGGAAACAAAGTCTTATTTGCAGAAGCTGGAAAGGACTTTGTAGACTTCCTTTTTAACCTTCTTTCTCTGCCAGTTGGGACTGTAATTCGTCTACTGACCAAGAATAGCATGGTGGGTTCCCTAGGAAATTTGTATGAGAGCGTTGAAACTCTCAGCGAGACTTACTTGCAGCCAAACCAGAGCAAGGACGCCATACTGAAGCCCAAAACTCCTATCAGTGCTTCTGATCTCCCTCTCCTGCTTTCGGCTGATGAAACTATGATCGGAAAAAAGTTTTACATGTGCCCAAGTTTCCACAGAAATGTGGCTGATGATCCACGTGCCGCTTGTCCAAATTGCAATTGCTATATGAACACTAAAATACCATATATTGCCTTGGCAAAAGTGGCGTCTTCCGATGATGAGGGTGGCTATGTGAAAGGTGTGGTGACTTATATGGTGATGGATGACTTGGTAGTGAAGCCTATGTCTACTATATCCAGTATTGCTTTGCTCCAGAAGTTTAGTGTCAAGGAAGTTGGTGCGCTTGAGGAGAGGGTTGTTGATTTGGGCATGGATGAGGTATATATATATATATGCTATTTGTTTTGTTTCCCATTATCTTACAGACTGTATTTGTTCATTTTGATTTTAGCTATTAATTAACGTTTCTTTTCTTTTTTATTGATAGGGTTTGAAGTTGCTGAAAGCCTCATTGCAGTCCAAGACTGTTTTAAGCAGTGTTTTCCTTGGGAATATGGGAGCATAGGGACGTTATGGTTGCACCTTGGTGGAAATCCAGTTTGTTAATTTTGGGGTGGATTGTGGGGATGATTTGAATGAGAGCATGTGTTAGGAAATGGAATATGGGTTTTGTAATTTTTCTGAACTATTTGTTTTGTTCGGTTGAAATGGTTGTCTTGGTTTGAACTTTGAAATTTGAATTATGAGTTTTTATTTGCATCTTTATCTTTATCTTTTTTTTTTCTCTCCCATTTATTATTACTATCATTATTTAGGAAATGAGCATGTAATAGTTTTAGTCTTTTTATATATACTAGCCTCATTACACGCACTTCGCGCATGTAATGACTTTTTTTTTTTTATAGTGTCATAAATTTTCATTAATTCCAATTTGAGGTTTACACGTTTTCTCATTAATATTATGCATTTAGAATTACTAATACAACCAAGAGTTATGAGGCTAGCTTCAAAAAATTATAAAATATTACATGTTTATTTTGTAGAAAAAAATTGTGTTTTTATTTTATATATATAATTTTTATTTTGAGAATCTAATTTATAAGTGAATAAAGCAATTTAAAAATCAACAAGAGATTGATCTTAGTTTTTTTGACAATGTTATAGTGAGAGTTAGGGTCCGTTTGGTTGGGAGGATGGAAAAGTGAGAGGATAGAAAATAGAGAGAGGATGGAAAAGTGGGAGGATAGTAAAGTTTTTAGTTTTCCTCATTTGTATTTGGTTGAGATGATGGAAAAGTGGAGGGATGAAAAACTTTTTGATTTGGTTGAAAATAAGGTTTGTATAAATTTACCATCATGTCCCTCTTAAATAAAACAAAAGGTAATACATTATACTTTTTTAAAAAATTGTGAATAGATGAAAGTAGACATTTCAAAAAATAGCATAAGAAATCATCCAAAAGTGTTTTCTTAAAAAAATAATATAAAAAAAATTAAGAAAAAAAAAAAAAAAAAAAAAGAAAAGAAGAAGAACCCACCACCTGACAAAGAAAAAAAAACAAAAACAAAAAGCCAACGTTACAAAGGAAAAGTCAAAAAAACAAAAAAAAAAAAAAACAAAACAAAAGAGCAAGCCAACTTTACAAAGGAAAAGTAAAAAAAAAAAAAAAAAAAAAAAAATCAGAAACGTTAATTAGAGGTGGGGGCAGTTTTGTCCAAATATTTTTCTCACTTTTCACTCCAATTTTCTCTCCAATTTGGAGAGATTGTATTTTGAAGGGGGAGGAGAGAAAACTTGTGGGCCCCACCACTTTTCTCTCCTCCTCCCTCTCTCAACCAAACAGTGAAAAATGTCATTTTTCACCCTATTTTACTCTTCCTATTTTCCATCCTCCCTGTTTTTACCCCAACCAAACATACTCTTAAAGTTGTATTTTTATCGGATTGTCTTTTAATTTTGTCTTTACTTCAACATAGAGGTGTAAAGGCATTTTTGAACAAAAAAAATGAGAATCTCAAATAAGGGAAACCCCTTAAATAGTAGTATATATATATTTTGGGGAGGGGGGGGGGGGGGGCGGGGGACGCCGTCCTTTTATATTTTATATAGAGATCTTTACAAATCCCCTACTTAGGATAAGTTTAAACCTTAATAATCTCATATAATCATGAAACTAATAATTTAGCATCATTGCTAACTTCTTCTTTTTTATAAGGGGAATTATAGTTTGAATTCTATATTCCATTGTTGTAAGTTGTAACTATCAAACTAAAAACAAAATGTATTACATCACTTTACTAAATAAAGCACAACCTCTTCCTCTTTGAGAGGAAAAAAAAAAAAAAATCTCCTACTATACCAAGAGAGAAAATTTTATTATTAGAATTGGGTTATGGGATTTGATTTGGTGGATTTCAAGTAATTTTCTAGTACTCATGTTATAATGCGATGTGGTACTCAATTTGTTTTTCATATAATAATAAGTCTCATTGATTATATTTATTATCAGATGTACCATTCATGTGAGACGATGAAGTACCATGCTACTGTATTCCAAAAATACCAAATATTTTTCATAGATTTCAACCACAATTTCTTCAAATGCATTACAATCTTGTATGTTATCAACATCTAGAATTCAGGAGCAATCTGTGTTCTGTTGAAAATTTCATATCTTAGCAATAACATTGATAATAGAGAGAATATAAGAAAAAATTAACACACAAAATTTACATGATTCAGCAATACAATTAAAAATAAAAGGGTTTTAATAATAATTTTATAATGCTTCACAAAAAAAAAAAAAAAAAAAAAAAAAAAAAAAAAAAAACACTAATCCAATGCATTGCAAATCAATGGAACCATTTGAGAGGAGTACTTAATTACATCCATTGAAAGACTGTCTCGTGTCAAATTATATGGGGAGCTTGGCATTGCAAAAGGAGTCTCTTCACTCTTGTATTAGAAATGCAACCTCAACCTCTTTTAAATTTCTTTTCAAAAAAGTAAAAGCGTTTTGGAGGTCCTTTTTTTTTTTTCTTTAAAAGAAAACAATATGGTGATGAATGTGATTTTGGTCTAATGACATTTTTTCATCTAAAATAAAGTAAGGTCTTAGCCAAGAGCCTTTGTAGTTTAGTTGACACTTTATAGTGTTTTCAATCAAAACATCTAAAGTTCAAACCTCCCATTCTCTAACTATCAAATTATCAACAAAAAAAATTCTAAAATCTCCTAACCCAAAATTCTAAAAAGATCTATACCTTAAGCCCTTAATTTTTATCATATACTATATATCATATATATAAAGTGTCCTCTCTCTCTCTCTCTCTCTCATATGGAGCATTATAAATATATTAAAATTATTTACATAATTAACTTTTAGTGGAACTCTATTACCAAAATTTTAAGAAAATTTTAAAAATTCTCTCCTATCTTATTTGTGGTATCAAGAATTCCTAATTTTTCATTAGCAACATGAGTGGTACACTTGTGTAATTATGCTCATGTAATTCTTTATGATATTATTCTTAATATTTTGAAAATTCGACGGTTGAATTATATATTTTTTTAAATTTTAATATACATAGCAATTAATTTTCACGAATTCCTATATTTCTTATTATGGGAAAGTAGCTTTATTAAATAGTAATATTCCATCGTCTCTCTCTAACATTGGTTTTAGGTTAAAATTTAATATAGTCTCTTGAATTTCACTTTAACCGTCACATTAGGCCTTAAAATTTCATTTTTGTCAATTTAGTCACATATTTTTTTCAAAATGAATTCATCTAATCATTCTATCCAAATCTTTTTCTTTTTTGAGAAACAAAAAAAAAAAAAAAATTTGAAATCGTTTTAACAATTTTTGAAAAAAAAAATTTTAAAATATTTATAAGCAAACATATTAAATGGCATATCACATAAATGATTTCAGTTAAAATTTTAATAAAAAAATAATACTGCTTAAAAGGCAAAGCATACAACACAACACTTCCATGGGCCTAGAAATAGGCACAAAAGGGCAGCATATATCCAACAAGCCCAAATACGTTATACAATATCCAAAGCCCATCCCAAAGCGGCAGCTAGGGCTTATGCTAAGTGCTCAACGTGACAAGGTTATATCGGTAATTCTGTTATCTATATAAAACAGCATTCATCGTCTCCGCTTGCAAACCCTACTCAGCCGAACTATCTCTCTCTCTCTCTCTCACACAGGTTACTATCTCCTAAAACCCCATTTTCACTTTGCTCTTACTTCGATTTTCCTGCATCTAGATCTGAAAATCGAAGTGGGTATTTGACAATATCAAAGACTAACCCTTTTTTTCGTGCTTTTGTTTTTGCTTTGGTTTTTGTATTTTTTTAGGTAAGGAAGTGATTTTGGGTAGAGTTTTCTTCATTTTGCAATGGCTCCTGCTAAAGGTACATTCATCCTTCCAACTTGATCTTTTTATTTTAGTTTTTGGGTTATTCCAATGTTAATCTATGTATGTTTTGCTGAGTTTTCAATCTAGATAAGGTTTAAGTTTTTTGGTTTCTGCTTTTTACTATGGTGAGCAATCTACGTTTGTATTATCTTACAGGTGCTAAATATTAGATTCTGAGGCGAATGATTTGTGTATTAATAAAAAAAAAATGGTGATGGGTGTATGTAATATTATAATCAAATTGGCAGTGTAAATTTTTAATGGGTGTATAGCACATATATGTTTTTTTTTTCTATGTATATAAAGCCTCTGGTGTTCCTATGGTTATGCTATAGGGTAGCGCAACGCTTGAGATCCATAAAATTAATGTTTTTGCTGTAAAATTGGTACTTGGTGCATTATAATTTCCTAATGCATACATATATTAGCGTGGAGGGAGGTTATGAATCCTGCTTTCTCTGTTGGAAACACTATGAAATGCCATTTTACCTAAAGGTCATTGGCTATGTTTATGTATTGTTGGGTGGGCGACGAGGTGGGGTGAAGGGGTGGGCTTTGAAAATCCTCTTCTTACATGTAACAACTTAGTTGGGCATGTTGGATCTATGTGCCATGTGGATTATGGACTAGAGCATTTGGGGTCCTAATTTTTTATTTTCATTTGGAAATGAGGAATCCAAAACTCGGCAATGCACTCTAGCTCAAGTTGTACCTCCTCCCCCTTGCTCGTGTTAGGTGGATGGTGATGTCATGGGTTCAAGTCCCATTGGATATTAATGCAACTTTACCGTAAAAAAATGAGGATGCTGAAACTCCAACTTCAACGGTATGCTTTAGAGAAAATGTGTGGAAATCTCATGGAGATAGTTCTCTCTCTGATATACACTTTGCCCGTTCATTATTTGTGTTAATTGTTAAACATCAGGGTATGGAAAGTAGTTTTGTTAATAGGGATTAATGTACTAATCATTGTTTCTGTAAATTTGTTACTGTAAAGTGTTTCTGTATTGTTGATTTGTTTAGCACACATGAGCGTTAACTCCTACCATGTTACACAATGAAAATGTTCACAGTATTCATGTTTATACCTTCTTGCTGTACTTGAGATTTAAAGCTTTATCTTCTACAGCTGACAGCACAAAAAAGTCTGATCCAAAGGCTCAAGCCTTGAAGGCTGCCAAGGCTGTGAAGTCTGGAGCAACCTTTAAGAAGAAGACTAAGAAGATCAGGACATCTGTCACATTTCATCGGCCAAGGACGTTGAAGAAGGCAAGGAACCCCAAGTATCCTCGCATCAGTGCTCCACCTAGAAATAAGTTGGACCATTATCAGATTCTCAAGTTTCCATTGACTACCGAGTCTGCAATGAAGAAGATTGAAGACAACAACACCCTGGTTTTCATTGTTGATATCCGTGCTGACAAGAAGAAGATCAAGGATGCTGTGAAGAAGATGTATGATATTCAGGCCAAGAAAGTGAACACTTTGATCAGGTAAATTTCAGTAATTCACACCTAAGTTCAGCAAGCAAGTTAAGTTGGTTTACTTGTATTCTGTTAAAACGTTTGACATGATATATAAGAGAAGAAATCTGGATTGTTTTGTAATAAAACTGACTTTTTTTGAATCCTATTACTAAGATTTTTGGTGTTGGGTTACATGGGAAAGAGAGGGGACTGTTTACAACTTAATAAACCACTAATAATTCTGCTGTAGATTGAACAATCTGTGGTGCTACAGCTAACATTTGAAGCTTTCTTCATTCTGGCACTTCTTATTGTTCTTTTACACTGCTTTCTATTTGCATAGACAAGGTTGGAAAATTTAGAGACTTTGATTTTTGTGATGCAGGCCCGATGGAACTAAGAAGGCGTATGTTAGGTTGACACCAGACTATGATGCCTTGGACGTGGCAAACAAGATTGGCATCATCTAAGATATAACTTTGTATCCAGTGTCTTGAGCAAAGTGACTCTGTCCTTCCTTGCTATGACAGTTTTGATAGTAATGAGGCATTCTGTTAGGACTACAAATATCAGTTGGTTATTTAAATTTGCATTGGGATCTATATTTTTTTTTACAACTTTTGCAATTGGATACTGATTAGGATGATGTGAGTTATTTGTGGTGTTGATTTGCCATTGGTTACCCTATCTTTTCTATTTGCAATGCCATTTCTTCTGTTTCATAGAACCATTTTTGCTGCAAAATAGATGTGTATTAGGAGTGTGTTTGAATACTGTTTATTTTACTAAAAATTGAAAACATTATAGCAAAATAATTTTTAAATGAGTGAATAGTATCGTGGGATTCATTTTTAATGAAAGTTTTGTTGAAAAAGGAAGTTTGTGGGTCCTGTGAAGGACCTAATAATCCATTTTCTCATGTCTGAAAAGCACTTAACAAAAAAAAAAAAAAATGTAGACGCCGAATCAGCTGTATCCAAACAGGTACTAGATCAACTGTTTTTATGTTTACTTTTAGTCTTGTTTGCACTGTTCTGTAAATGGTTCCCCATTCGATACAATAGACAAGGGAACTATGGCAGTTGATGTTTCATACATAGGCTTGTGATGATTTGTTCGTATTCTGCTAACGAATGAGATTATACATGGTGGTAATGGCAGAGAACTTAGGGAAATGAATAAGATTATACATGGTGGTAATAGCAGAGAACTTAGGACAATATCTTAGGTTCGGTAATTAAATTCAAAATTTACTCGTGGTTGCATTAGTCAATGCAACACAAACAATGTTACGTTTCTCTAAGGACCATTAAATTCTAAAGTGGCGTTTGGATTGCGTTTTTAAGAAAAGATTTTTGCATTTTGTTGAAAATTTTGTGGGTCTCATATTACTGTTTATATACTTTTTGGTATTATTCATGAGTCTCGATGTACTATTTTAACTAACTTTTACTTTTATCTACAATACTTTTAGTAATAAGTTTTTATTTTCAGCAAAATAAGTGGTATTCAAACACACTTAAGCATGTGACTTATTGTTCAATATAACCTACTAGGAACCTAAAAGGTTTCAGTACTTGAGGAACTGTATCTACTATCTCGCAATTTTATGTCTGAGCTGATTCTGACGGTTTGATACCAACTTTAAACTTGGACTTGTAATTTGTGTTTTGGTCATCTCCTCTATCAACCCAACAACGATACAGACCTTTAAGATTTTGCACGATGTTATCTTTGGATTAGACCATTGTATTTTGCATTGCAGGCTTGGCTTGTTATATACTTTTGATGACGCGCTTTTGCTGTGAAACGCAGTGACGTCTGCAAAGCATGTTTAGCAGAGTTTATCATTTTAGTGCTCAAAATAACAAAGTGAACTGGTCAATGGATGAGGTATGGCCTGATCAGCTTCCAGTCATCTAGCAGGGTTTATTATTAAAGTGTAGTTGCATGCTGCGATAGCTTTAGTTATTTTACCGGATCTCAATCTCTTTATAAAGTGGGTATATGATATACTTAAGAATTTCGGTACTGTATAAAAACTCAATTTCTTTATAATGCGGTTATATAGTATACCTAAGAATTTCGATATAGTGTGGGTTCCAGTTAGCTCAACTGGTAAAGTCTCTGATAGTTGTATAAGAGATCTGGGGTTCAATCCCCGCCTACACCAAAAATTGATTAGTGTCTTGGTCTGATGATAAAGAGCTATTATCAGGAGTGGACGCCATAGGTTGAAACTCTCTAAAAAACTCTCATATTTGTATTATTATCTTAAATTCATGCATAAATGTATCAATTGATATATCCACAAAAATTAATAATTTTTTATAGAGAAAAAAGAGAATATATCTTGTGATATATTTCTATTTTATCTGTTGAACATTGGATAATAAAATAAATTAAATATTAGTTGCCATGAAAAGCTTTGCGCCTAACTTGAGAATATAAGAAAGCAGCGATTGTGGGATTCTCCTCCATTATAACCAGAATTTTTGAAATTTAAAATCTGAATTTCGGCACTCCTTTGGTTGCAAAATACCAACCCCAGTGGAAACTGAGACATGAAAGATACCAATTTGTACCGTGTATAAAATAGACCACAAAGGATCTCATGTTTAAATAATGATTTAACAACTCAATGAAATGTTATTTTATATAGTCATCTTGACCAATTATTAAAATAAAATAAAAAGTCATCCTGGCCTTCAATAGGAATGAAAGATTTATGTGCATCATAAATTCATAATGTTCACTCATTTGGCAAAAATGCTTTCCTGCACATAGATTATATAACTTTCAATGTAATTTCATTATAGCCATTCCTCATCAATGCACTGCTTCTTAGTATGTAAAAATTGAACAGTACTAGTTACTAACTAGTATTGGCTCTTGGACAATTCAGGAAAATGTACTCGCAGTTCAGAAAATGGTTTCTTCCTAATGGAAATGAGAAAATTGAATGATAACATCAAACATTGAAAAGTTGGAAGGAGTCAACAATCGTGTGCAATTTGTCTTTCATCTTCTCCCACCTCCTCTCATTGGCCCCTGTGGTCAAAGTGTAGAACTTACCTGCCAGTATCAATGTGATTCTCAATTAAAACTGAAAAGCAGAATTTTTTTACCAGAAAGAAACTTAATTTCTCAGTGCTACCCTAAGTTGATGGTATAACAAGTTGTTTCATGTGGGATATAGTCTGAAATCCTAGTGAGTAGTGGTTCTGGCCTATTAATGTATATTATGTTATGGGCTTTAGGTCCAGCTAAATTACTTGTATAGCACACTTGTACTTGTACCGCATACATATGCCTCCTATATATAAAGGCACTCATGTATATTTTTGGATTATAAAATACAATACAATCATTCAGTATTACTAACATGGTATTAGAGCCACTGCTCTGATCTTTTCTTAGTAGTTTTGTCTTTATTGGTGTTACTTCACTCTCAACATCGCTTCCGCCATCACAACAGTCGCCGTAGCCTCTCCGTTGAACCTTCGACGTCTTCCAACCGTTGTCTTCGGGTTCCGGACCTGCAGCTGCTGTCGTTAAGGAGTCCAACACCGCACAGATTACTGCACGTGTCATCGCCACTGCGAATATTGCTCCGATCACATTTCTGGAGGTATCACTGAGATCAACTTGAACAGATATACTCGTCGATGAAAGCCTCACAGTCATCAGAGACTGCACGCGCCCTCATGCGCCGCCTGAAGATTCTGCGTTAGCGTCACACGCGCCGTCCTCAATTCCAGCTGACGTCACCCGTGACGTCATCAGTGCCACGTCAGCCTTAGCTGCATCAGCATCCAGTCATCTGCTGACGTCAGCGCCACGTCATCTTGCTGACCGTTGACAGTTGACTTTGACCGACCGTTGACTTTGACCGGCCGTTGACTTTTCTTAAGGGTTGACTTTTGCAGTCTAGGTTCTCTTTACCCAGTTTTTCGCGTAGATTTCATTTTTGTAGTCTGTTTTGCATATTGTGGCTCTAAATGGATAAAAATGATGTTTTTCTTCCTCGCCCCATCAATACTATATTGGAGGGGAACAAGAATTACTTATCTTGGTCTCAAACTATGCGCAGTTTTCTTAAGGGTCGCATGCTTTAGCATTACTGTACTGGTGCGATCACCATTCCTGTCAAGGGAGCAAGTGAAGAAGATGCTGCCTTCCTTGGTCGCATGATTGAATGGGATAGTCACAACCACATGATCCTCACATGGATTCGGAACACTTCCATTCCCTCCATCTCCAATCTGTTGGGCAACTATGATGATGCAAAATCAGCATGGGATATGTTGGCCAAAAGGTACTCCACTACTCACGGATCCATGAAATATCAATTAGTGGTTGAATTGCATCAACTCAGGCAAGAACCAGGGCAATCCATCAATGACTACTATGATCAGCTTCACTTCATTTGGGACCAAATTGACCTTTCTGATCCAACTTAGGCATGCTCAAAGGATGCTCAGCAATATGCTACAATTAGAGATGAATTTCGCCTCTATGAATTCCTGATGTCACTTCACAAAGACTTTGAGCCCATTCGAGGTTAGCTTCTAAATCGCAGTCCTGCTCCCTCTCTTGATACTGCTGTGAATGAGTTGATTAGAGAAGAAGCTCGTCTTGCAACCCTTCAAGCTCAGAATAAGCTCAATGTTTTGGCTATTACTCCTTCTGCTCCACCCATAGAGCAACCTCAGTAATCAGGTGATTCCTCTGGCTCTAGCCATCGTCGCAAGCAAACCAACAAAAAGTTCTGCAACTATTGCAAGTGTCTTGGCCACACCATTGAGATTTGTTACCGTCGCAACAAATCTACTGCTGCTATTACTAACACGGAGCCTACTCCGCCAATGGCTTCCATTTCAGCTGAGTCCCAGTCTTCTGGATCCACTATCAACCTCTCCCCCATTGAACTATAGGAGATCATAGCTCAGGCTGTTCGTATGGCTGGTAATGCATCTCTTTCCACTGCTCTCTTAGTTCTACCCAGTAAGTCTCAAACTTGGCTTTTTGATTCTGCCTGTTGCAATCACATGACACCTCACTCGTCCTTATTTTCCAAACTTGATCCTGCACCACATCCTCTAAATATTCATATAGCTGATGGTTCCACCATGCATGGGAATAGTCTAGGTTTTGTTTCGACCTCTAACATCTCTGTTCCTGAAGTCTTCCATGTACCTGACCTATCCTATAATTTGTGCTCTGTGGGACAATTAACTGAACTAGGTTATCGCCTTATTTTTTACTATTTTGGGTGTATTGTGCAGGATCCGAGGACGGGGCAAGAGCTTGGGACCGGTCCTAGAGTTGGGCGTATGTTTCCCGTGGACAATCTTCATCTTCCACCTATTGCTCCTATTTCTGTTGCTGTTGCAGCTGCTGCAATTTCTTCCTTACCATCTCTCGCACTTTGGCATTCTCGTCTTGGTCATGCATCATCTTCTCGGGTACAACAGTTAGTTTCTAAGGGTCTGTTGGGTTCTGTGTCCAAAGACAATTTTGATTGTACTTCATGTCAGTTAGGAAAACAGCCAGCTTTGCCTTTCAATAATAGTGAATCCATTTCTTATAGTATTTTTGAGTTAATTCATTCTGATATTTGGGGACCTTCTCCTGTTGCTAGTATTGGTGGATCTCGATATTTTGTTGTTTTTATTGATGATTATTCTCGTTATAGTTGGATCTTTTCTATGAAATCTCATTCTGAAATTTTACCAATATACAGCAACTTTGCAAAAATGGTTGAAACACAATTCTCCAAACGTATCAAAACTTTTCGATCTGATAATGCTCTTGAATATTCTCAATATGCGTTTCAAGCTCTGTTACATTCCTATGACACTGTACATCATCTAACTTGTCCAGGTACCTCACAGCAAAATAGTCGAGCCGAAAGAAAACTTCGTCATATTCTTGACATTGTTTGTGCTCTCCTTTTTTCTGCCAAAGTTCTTGCCCCATTTTGGGGTGAAGCTGCTCTTCATGCTGTTCATGTGATTAATCGCATTCCAAGCGCTGTCATCCATAATCAGACTCCGTATGAGCGTCTGTTTAGGTCACCCCCTGACTATCATCACCTTCGCTCCTTTGGATCTGCCTGTTTCGTTCTTCTTCAACCTCATGAGTACAACAAACTTGAGCCTCAATCTAGACTTTGTTGTTTCCTTGGTTATGGCGAAACTCAAAAAGGGTATAGGTGTTATGATCCTGTCTCTCATCATCTTCATGTTTCTCGTAATGTTGTCTTTTGGGAACACCGATTATTTGTTGAACTCTCTCACTTTCGTTCTTCCCTGATTACCTTCTCTGTTTTAGAAATCTTTCCAGATGAGTCTCCTGTTTCTTCTTCAAATACTTTTGATCCTCCTTTGGACTTCTCTATTCAACCTCCAAATATTTTTGATGCTTCTCCTAGACAGGTCGAAGATGAACAGGTTGATGACGAGCTACCCCAGGTTGAGCCTGGGTCCCCTGCTCCTGCTCCGCCCGAAGATCCTCCACAAGACATTCCACCTCGCCACTCAACCCGGGTAAGATCCATTCCTACACATTTACTTGACTATCATTGTTACACTGCCCTTGCTACACTTCACGAGCCTCAGACCTATCGTGAGGCCTCCACTGACCATTTATGGCAGATTGCAATGAAAGAAGAACTTAATACATTAACCAAAAACCATACTTGGGATCTGGTCACTCTTCCTCCTGGACAGTCTGTGGTTGGTTGTAAGTGGATCTATAAGATCAAGACTCGCTCTGATGGGTCCATTGAGCACTACAAGGCTCGTCTTGTTGCAAAATGCTTTACACAGGAGTATGGGATTGATTATGAAGAGACTTTTGCTCCAGTGGCTTGTATCTCATCTGTTCGTGCCCTCTTAGCTGTTGTTGCTGCTGCTAGTAAATGGGATCTTTTTCAGATGGATGTTAAAAATGCCTTCCTTAATGGGGATCTGAGTGAAGAAGTCTATATGCAACCTCCTCTTGGTCTCTCTGTTGAATCAAACAAGGTTTGTCACCTTCGACGTGCCCTTTATGGCTTTAAACAAGCTCCACAAGCTTGGTTTGCCAAGTTTAGCTCCACTATCTTTTGCTTGGGTTACACTACCAGTCCGTATGATTTTGCCTTATTTTTTCGTCGTACTGGTAAAGGCACCATTTTGCTTCTTCTATATGTGGATGATATGATCATCACTGGTGATGACCTCAGTGGCATTCAAGAACTCAAGGATTTTTTCAGTCAGTAGTTTGAGATGAAAGATCTTAGACGTCTCAGCTATTTCTTGGGTCTTGAAATTACTCATTCCACAAATGGTTTTTATATTACTCAAGCCATGTATGCTTCTGACCTTTTGTCTCGAGCTGGACTCACTGACAACAAGACTGTTGACACTCCAGTTGAACTTAATGCGCATTTGACACCCTCGGGGGGGAAACTATTGTCTAATCCTTCTCTTTACAGACGATTGGTTGGCAGCCTAGTTTATCTCACAGTTACTCGTTCAGACATCTCCTATGCTGTTCATCAGGTGAGCCAGTATCTGTTTGCTCCACGATCAACTCACTATGCTGCTGTTCTGCGCATTCTTCGATACCTGAAGGGCACTCTCTTCCATGGCCTTTTCTACTCAGTTCAGTCTCTTCTTGTACTCCGTGCATTCTCTGATGCTGATTGGGCAGGCGATCCCACTGACCGCAGGTCCACTACAGGTTATTGCTTTCTCCTTGGTTCTTCTTTGATTTCTTGGCTAAGTAAGAAACAAACTTTCGTGGCCCGCTCCAGTACTGAAGCAGAATATCGTGCCTTTGCTGATACCACATCTGAGCTCCTTTGGCTACGATGGCTTTTTAAGGATTTGGGTGTGTCCACATCCTCTGCTACTCCCCTTTATTGTGACAACCAGAGTGCCATTCATATTGCTTACAATGATGTCTTTCATGAACGGACTAAACACATCAAGATTGATTGTCATTTTATCCGTTATCATCTTGTCCATGATGCTCTCAAGCTTTTCTCCGTCTCCTCCAAAGATCAACTTGCAGATATCTTCACCAAGTCACTTCCTAAGGGACGCACTCGTGATTTGGTTGCCAACCTCAAGCTGATCTCACATCCACCTTGAGTTTGAGAGAGGCTGTTAACGTATATTATGTTATGGGTTTTAGGCCCAGCTAGATTACTTGTATAGCACACTTGTACTTGTACTACACTTTACTTGTACCGCACACATATGCTTACTTGTACCGCACACATATGCCTCCTATATATAAATGCACTTATGTATATTCTTGGATTATGAAATACAATACAATCATTCAGTATTACTAACATGGCCCAATAATGTTGTGAGGGAATAATTACGTGGATGTGAACCTGTTCTTAATCCACAATCAGTCCTTTCTTTCCCAAATAAGTAGTAAATCTATTAGGAGCAGGCAAGGGTCTGTGGCAGTGATAATGAGTAATCTCTACAGTGATGCTTACTCATGCACCTAAGAATCTTAACATATCCAAATATAGTAAGCACACCATACCATTGCCTATGGAGACTGTGCTGAGAGCATGGCGAGTGTAGTTTGGAGCCTTAGCAATGAACTCAAATGTGTAATATGCTTTCCCATCAACGTCATGCTGTAACATACAAAGAATGATCAATCAATCAACAATTTTAGAAGTAATAGTTGAAAACTTGCTCTATTCTTATGTGTGCTCTATTCTTATTTTAGAAGTATGGTTCCAAAATGGTAGAATTTTCCTCCCCTAATGACCTTAGCCGTAAAATCTACAAGTAGATGATAAAATGGCAGCCAAAAACGAATATTGAGGGCAGCCTCATTGAGTCAGAACGGAATTAAAGTAGACTGGCATCTGTAATTATTACATAAACAAACATTTCATTATCTCTTCCTTATGTATTTGTACTTGGCCTAACTTATTGGGGTTTAAGGTCATAATTCTTTTCAACCAACAGTATAACTGTATTGTTGACATATGTGTACTCTTTTAGTGAAGAAAATAGAAAATTGATTCTATCAAAAAAAAAAAGATGAAAGAAAATTGACACATCATTGACTTATGGAGATAAATTTGGACTGGAGTTAAAAGACAAACTAAGTATAGTAATCTCTGAGACTAAATTCAAACTGTAGTAGAAATAAACTTGCCACCAAACTTTTTTTTTTTTTTTTTGAGAATAACTTGCCACCAAACTTAAAAATGACCAAGTTTCAAAAAGAGAAGAGACTAATATAACGAATTTCCATATTACAGGGAATATTATATATACATTGCGGTGTTTTAGCCATGAGCAAAACTATGTAAAGCACAATTCTGATTAACAAAGCTTATTAAGGGAGTCAAACCTCTGCTGCCTCAATTAGCTTTGTTTTTTGGGAAGGAGGGGCCAAGACCTTTTTGATCAATGTTTCGGCAATCTGTGATAATAGTATGATGAGTAATCGAAACCTTATCATACACCAATATACACAGCAATTTAAGGAATGGACAAAGTAAGAATGGTTAAAGATGTTAATTCTACAGATTATAAGGCTAACCTCTTGTGCTGACCCAAGTTCTCGAATGTCCTGTTTGCTTGTTGGGATCACATTCACACTAACAGTTTCTAACGGTTCAATGACATCTTTAAAAACCTTGTCTTGACCTTCAATCACTACTTCCTGCCAACTCCCAATACAACAGAACATAGAGGAGCTACTTTTAACTTATGGTATTTAGTAGTTTACTGATAGACCAACCAAAAAAGGCTGACATGAGATACATACATTATAAACAAAAATGAAGCACATAAAATGTGGCAAAGCACACCTGCCACCCAAATGGATAAACAAATGAGTATCCATCTTTCTTGTCCGTGACTGACAAATATCCCTTCTTAGTTTCTGCAGCAACTGAGCCATATCAAGGGTGTACTCTTAGGATATCAGCCATCATTATTTAAGGAAACCAATGCACTGCACAAATAGCAGGCATTGCTTTCCTGGATGAGCACTACATTAGTACAAAGATGTGGAAAACCCAAACTTCTTGAAAGGAAAACTTTAAAAGGGGGGCTTCAAAGAAGGTAAAATCCACAGCATATTGAGATTAATAATTCTTACAGGATTTGGAATTTTGATTGACCAGAAAAACCCCAGGGGCAACTGCCCCAATAGCTAGCACTTGGCGTCTCCCGGGTCTATCTGCCAAAATTTAAAATGCAAATTAAAAGGATATGCAGTCAATGTTGTATGTTTGAATGAACTTATTTTCATCAGCTTATTTTGATTATTATTCAAAAGTACAGTTGTTCATTGAAAAAAGAGAGATGCTTTAAAAAAACTATACTATTAAACTAAGTATAATGTGTGTGTACTTGCCTCTGTATACACTCACTTATACATAACATATACATACTCAAAAGAACAAACTAGAATCATGACAACCAACTACATTCATGTGCCAAAGGCCATCTAGGCTAGAGAAATAACAATAACCTATAAACTAATTGTATAAATAATTGACCTATTGGCCTAGGTACGAGGTAAAAGCCAAGACACTTTTAAATTAAATTAAATTTAAGATGGAGAAGTTTCAAACAACTCAAGAGCATTAACAATTCCAGTTGGACTCAATGAATTTATGGGATTTCTTAGCATTAAATTAAAGAAAAAGAAAAGTGCAAAAATTGATTACTTGTACTGGATTTCCACGTGCATATCTAATAGAAAACACATTGAGCCACGGTTTCTTGTCTAATTTTTAAACACAAAGCAATAAATTATAATAATGCACAATTAAATTCAGGAAAAAATTAATCAACCTTGAGAAAGAGACCCAGTTGAGGAACTAGCTGCTTGTTCAGCTTTAATGAGAAAAGAAATGCCAGCTCTTCTACAACAAGGTAACGTGCTGTGCTTCTGTGACTAAGCCATAATAACATTAATATAAACAAATAAACATGTTATGAAAAAATAAACAAAAATTGAGAGACAAAGATAATGAGAGAGAGAGTGAGAGTGAGAACCTGAGGGAAAGAGTTGAGGAACAATGATGTTCTGTGGACTGAGGGTGAGTTTTGCAGAGACACCATTGTTGGTGATGATGGGTTTTTGCTTGTGAACCTTTTAGGACTTAGAAAATCTTGCGTGTCTATGGACTTTGTGGTGGAGACTTTATGTTATCTATTTTTCTCTATCTTGGTCTACTTATCTGTTATAGTTTTGGTACTTGGTAGTTGGCTTCAAACATTTTGGACCCACTGACAATAGGTCTCCTAGAATGACACATCTAGTGGCTACATCATTAAGGTTTTTTCTTTTCTTTTCTTTTTTTTAAAATTTTATTTTTATATTATCTTTTTGTTCTTTCTTTTTCATGGAAAGAAATCCTTTTCTCTCATTTGATGTAAAAGGGAAAAAAAAGGTTATTAGTTCCTTGAATCTTTAGTTGGATGGTTATCTTTATGTTCAACAAATAATGGAGGCCTTTTTGATAAAAAGCAAAATAATTGGGGCCTTCCTCTTTTTTTTTTTTTTTTCTTCTTTTCTTTTTAATCTCCATTCCTATCTTACTATAAAAGATTGGTATCTTTTCTTTGGGTAACATAAAAGGTCATGAATACATAATCTTGTTTATAAGATTAGACATCATTGCTTTTGAATTGAATAGTTTATTGTGAATTGTCATGTTAAATTTATGTTCTTTTTAAGTATCTTGATTCCAAAATTTGTTGTAATCTCTCAAATAAATTTGTGAAGACATTGTTTTGTCATTATCACCTAATTTATTATTAACCAACTTGAGAATATACAATATTTTTAACTCTACTTCGGATGAATTTGTTTTCATCAATTTATTTAGCTTGGGGAATTTTAATTTCAAACCATACAGTTTAAGAGGTGTAACAAAATAAATCTTACTGTTTCAAAAAAAAAAAGTCTTGCGGTTTCAAAAGCAATAACTTAAACCTTTGACGTTTTAAAAAATAATAAATTAAATCCTATAGTTTCAAAAGTAATAAAATTAACGCCTCAACTAATATTAAACCTCAAACATAATGGGTTGATGTTTATTTTGTTACTTTTAAAAATTTCATGGTTTAATTTGCTACATTCCTAAATTATAGAGTTTAAAAAGTAAATTTTCTCTTGTGTTTATTATGTAAAGGTACTATTGTACATTAAAAAGTATGATACTTAAAAAAAATATTGTATATTCTCTTTTAGGATGAAAATAATCTCAAATGAACAAACCCTAATGTTGTTAACTAAGTAACGTTTTGTGGAGCAATCTCATATAAATTTTTTATACCTAAAATAGACTAATCACTTATATTGAAAATGAGAAGAAATTTTACACCTATCATACGTGTTGATGATCATCTTAGTTGATATTGTTAATTAAAACACAACCTTGATTGATTTAGACCTTTCATTCTCAAATTCAATCAAGTAACATCAAAGAAGGAGTAAGTATTAAATGTTCTTTCAAATACAAATATTTTTTTTAAGAGAGAAATTCGATCCATGACGTCTGCTCCTAATGATACAAACATTAAAACTCAATTTCATTGGCAACTTTATACATTTAACAAATTACATGGTATAAGATGTCATCCTTCTCCAATAGGCATTACATGCCATAATATCTTTTGAATTTGCCCAATTGAAAATAGAAATGCTTTAGCAAATCCTAGGAATTTTTTTTTTATTTTTATTTTTTAGATAAATAAATAGAAAGCTTAGGAGGTGTTTGGTACATGCACTTAAAAATATGTGTTTTGTTGTTTGAAAACATGTGTAGAAATATATGTGGGTGAAAAGTGTGAAAATACGTGTAATATTGTATGAAAACTGAAAACATGTGTTTGAAATTATGTACCAAACAACCACTTAATTGGTTAAAATATGACCAATGAAAATGTCATTTTCAAAGTTGTTGCAAACACATTTTCTTATGCAGTCATGTCTTAAAAGAGCAATACTCCCATAGAGGAGAAAAAAACAACACAAAAACAGATTGAGCAATTTACATGCCTTGTTTGTGTATGCATGAAGATGTATTTGATTAAAAAAAAAGAAAAAAAGAATGAAATAAACAAATACAATACAACCCACATCCAAAAAAGGTAAATTATAAAAAATTGAATAAAAAAACAAAAAAACCAAAAAGGAAAGGCGTGGAACAGAGCAAATGGACTGGCAATAAAAAAAAAAAGTTCCATCCTCATGTTCCCTCCCTCTCTCCTGGCATGTATGATGCTAGAACTATAATTTTTGTCACAATTTGCTCACTTAATAAGTCGTTAGATGTAGAGTTGTAGACCTATTTTTATTTCATCGCTTACGATTTGTCGCGTGAACAAGTTGTGGCAAAATATGTATTTATCATTTAGCGGCAAACACAACAATTTATATATATTTTTTAATTTTTAATTTTTAATTTCCCATAAATTAATAAAAATGGTCCACTAAAAAAACACCAAGTGTCACCACCTCTCACAAACTAAAAAGGACTTAAACGTAAATTAAGATTCACACCCACTCCCTCATACAGCTGTGAACACATTTACCAACACCCATCATTGGTCACCGAATTTACCAAAAACACCACCAAACATTTTCGGGTTAACCAACTCAAATACCGTTTCGCCGGCATTTGACCGTTAACCATAATTTTATTTATTTATTTTTAAAAAAAAAACAGAGAGAGAGAGAAAGAGAGAGAGAGTTTCAGAGACTTTTTGGTGTCCCCATGGGTGAGTCAAAAATTCCACCCTCTCAAATCTTTTCTCTCTCTCCGCTTTCTTTCTTTGACTGAGTCACACAAACCCACCCGCCACGAGTCACGACTCTCATTTCTCTCTGTTCTTCGTTGTTGTTGTTGTTGTTGTTGTTGCTGTTGCTTTTAGGAGAGAGAAAATAAACAAAAAACGCGAAGAAGTTTTCAATTTTTTTGAAAAGAAAATATTTGTGCGTTCGAGAAATCAATCGGTCCTCTAAATTTAGCAGATCTGCTAAATTTAGAGGGAAAGCGATTCAGATAAGATTTACTGAGTCAGATAGTGTGTGTGTGTGTGTGTGTGTGTGTGAGTGTGTTAGGGGGGGTGTGGGGGGAAGATGATGATCTCTAGGGGACTGTTCGGGTGGTCCCCGCCGCACATACAGCCGTTAACGCCCGTGTCCGAGGTGTCCGAGCCGCCCGAGTCGCCGTCGCCGTACCTCGACCAGAGCGCGGACACGGCGGCGCAGCAGCTCGAGCAGGAGGACGAGATCGACGAGCCCGAGGAGATCGAGCCGCCTCCGGCCGCCGTGCCTTTCTCCAGGCTCTTCGCTTGCGCCGACAACCTCGACTGGGCGCTCATGTTCGTCGGCTCCTTTGCCGCCGCCGCTCACGGCACCGCCCTCGTCGTTTACCTTCACTACTTCGCGAAGATCGTCCACGTCCTCATTATCCGTCCTCACAATGATGTAAATCAACAACTACAGCTCGATAAGCTTGGGGAGGTAATTTATTATTATTATTTTTTTTGCTCTTTTTTACAGTTTCCGAAACCCTAATTTTGGAGCTACACATTAGTTTTTTTGGTGAAATAGAACAAACTAGGGTTTTTGTTGATCTTTATTAGGTTTAATTAAGCTTAACTTTACTAATTTTGTTTAGCTTAGCTAACTTGACGAAATATTGAATAAGAAATTCAAAATTTTGGTTTTTTTATTTATTTGTTTATGCTATTTGTTTTTTTTAGGTTATTGCTTTTATTGTATTGTGTACTGTTCTATTACTTTGCGAAGAATTAGTTTGGTACGGATTACGATTGCTTTGGCTCTGTGAATTTCGTTACGAGACGTTGCTAGCCTGAAACTCGACAATTCATTCCTTAATATGAAGGAAAGCGAAGGGCTTGCGCGACTTCACTGCTTTGATATCATTCTTTTGTTAGTGAAGAGAACAAAGGATTGCTGAAGTTTGTTCTTTAAGGCAACTTAGCTGAATAGTTTTACCTGGGCTTAGATGAGTGTAGTTGGTACTTTTTTACTAAAGTTGCCATTTCCTACATATATGTTGCACTTAGAGGGACGCCTAGATCAATATGGACTAGAACAAGCTTACTAGATGCTTAGACTAATTTTATAAAGAATTAATCAGACTACAATTTTATTTTGGGCTGGGGGTTAATAATGGCAATTGGCACTTGACTTTCAAGAGGTTTTTGAAGGACGCTCTCTTAGTATACTTTTTGTGTAGTGAGGCTGCGAGGGGTTCTTTTTTATTCAATTCAATTTCTATTATTAAAAAAAAAAAGGTTCTTGAAGAACTCATTTGGCATCGAAGGCCCGCTATGTGAGCTGAAATAGAAAGATGTTGATCATATTGAATGTTGTGTTCTTAGTTCTCAAATATTTTTGTTGTATTATTATCATTTATCAGTTTAGTCTTCTACAATCTCTAGAAGGTGTGACTATCGGATATTTGGATGGGCTATTGTTTGTTTGCACCTAGGGATTTTTTTTTTTTTTTAAATTATTATTATAATATTGGTAATTACACATTAAAAGGAGAGGAGATGCCATTTGAGCCAGAGCTCATTGGCGGTTTGCGCCTAAGGTCTTTTGCCATTTGAAGAACCATTTTTGACATTAAAAGTTGTACCTTATTTGAAAAATTCAACATTCTTTTTTATTCAGATTCCAAATACATTTCTTCACTACGAAGAATAGAGCATGCTTACAGAACTGGTAGTCCAGAGGGAGGATGTCGTGCCAGTCTGATATATTGATTGGTTTTCAAATAATGATGATAGTGCTATAGCATTTTATGTGAGGACAGAATTGGTGGTCATAAATCTACTTGGAGAGTGACATCTTGTTACACTTGTGCTTTGTTCATTACTGGAATTGGCCAACCACTTAATGGCTTCTTGTTTGAGTTTGTTTGTCAATTAGGGTACTATATGTTGTAGCATCTTTATTTTGGGGCTAGACATCTTGTTGAGGATCCACAGCCCAAAACATTTGAGACTAAGGCTTTGTTGTTGTTGTTGTTATTGTTTATTTTGGGGCTGGAGCAGGGTAAACGCATATATTATTTCTTTCTTGCCTAAATTATTCTCTTCTTTATAAAGTTATTATTATAATTATTTTTTCTCCCTCCTCCCCTTTTAAATGAAAATTATAAGGGTTTAACTAAGAAAGATACATAAAATTGATTTAGTTGTATTTAATTATTGGGAAAAGGTCTAATAAAAAAATCCATGTAGTATGGATTTTCATTTCCCTGTGAAGTGATGGCCTAAAAGTAATTAGCAATATTATTCAGTCAAAACATTATAACAATGACTAAGATACATGCAAACTGCAAAAACAACTCAGGTCCATGACCTTTTTTTGTTTATTTTTAAGTATGACTCAGATCCATGACTTGTGAGGTTCCTTTAGTTCTGAAGTTTCCATCTGAAAGAAAAAGTATCTTATTTGACCATATTATCACTTTTTAGCCATAAAAAATGAAAAATCATTTCTGTGGCAGAAAAGTCTATTAACAAATAGTTGGCTTTTGATTTTCTTTGGGGCTTAGATTCTCCCGCCATGCTTTTCCCGTTCTTTTTGTTTTAAGTAACAGCCGTCTGTTATTATCATTGGCATATTTTGTGTTTCGCCCATCCTTATTTGGTTAGTTCTCTTTGCGATTTAGAAGTTGAAAATATGAATTTTACATTGATTCTTTCATATGTGAACTAGAATTCTAGATATGAGCTTATTTTTATGGACTATTTTATTGTTTTGCTGCAGCTTACTTTAACAATCCTGTATATTGCTGTGGGTGTTTTCGGTGCTGGTTGGATTGGTAAATCATCTATCAGAATTAGTCATTACGTTATTCCTGCTTTTGTATCATGTTTGCTGCCTTCAATATTAACTTGTTCTGTGTAATAGAGGTTTCATGCTGGATTTTGACTGGGGAAAGGCAGACTGCTGTCATCAGGTCAAAGTATGTGCAAGTATTACTTAACCAAGACATGAGTTTTTTTGATACCTATGGGAACAACGGGGACATTGTGAGTCAAGTATTGAGTGATGTGTTACTTATTCAATCTGCTCTTAGTGAAAAAGTAAGTTAAGATTTAACAAATTGCCTCGCATGTATTTTTGTTTTGTTTTGTGAATTCTCCTTACAATAATGATTTTCTCTGCATGCATTCTTTTGTCTAATCTGTTTATTGGCCTCTAATGATACAGGTTGGAAATTATATTCATAATATGGCTACATTTTTCAGTGGTCTTGTTATTGGATTTGTCAACTGTTGGCAGATTGCACTTATAACATTAGGCACTGGTCCATTCATTGTAGCCGCTGGAGGAATATCAAATATATTTCTTCACAGGCTTGCTGAGAATATTCAAGATGCATATGCTGAAGCAGCTAGCATTGCTGAACAGGTCTATTTATATTTTACTTTTATTTCCCACTTAACAACCCCCCAGCCCCCCTAAAAAAAAACCCCCAAAAATGATAAGGAAACTATCATTTCTGGCCTTTCTAAGTATAATAACAACTTGTATGCCGTAAGAGTAGTGTTTTATGTTTATTTTTGTAATTTTGGTTCAGATTACTCATTGTATTATAAGATCTGCTCCATAGCAGATTCTGTTAAAGTTGTGGAGCCACTGGTTTGAATGTGTCTGCAGCTGTTTCTTAGATTAGATACCTGCATACCAATCACTTTGCCACATGAATCTTGTAAAAAATATATATAATTTCCAGGGCTACTTATCAAACATATATTAAAAGAAGAATACGTATAGATGTTGCAACTGAGTCAACACCCAATGTTCAGTGGAAATTTTTTCCAGCTTGATATCCCGTCACCTCCTGAATCTGGTCTTTTGAGTATGAGAGAGATTTTGTGGAGGCTGAGAATACCCTCTCTTGTGAAAGAAGAATATATGTGGATGTTGCAACTAAGTCAACATCCAAAGCTTGATGGAAACAATACCTTATTTCCAACTTGATATCCCGCCTCCTTCTGAATCTGGTTGTTTGAGTATGAGAGATTTTGTGGGGGCTGAGAATACCCTCTCTTGTGAGTCTTTGATATTTTCTCTTTTCTCTGTTGCTTGCTTTTCTACTCTAACATGTTATTCTTTTGTTTTTTCCTCTCACTATTACCAATGTGTAAAATTTTCAGATTTGGGTTCTCTTCTGCTGGTGATGATTTCTCTTCTGAACCCCAACCCTTTTTATTTATTTTTTATTTTTTTATATTTAAATTTTATATTAAGATCCTTTTGAGAGACCTCTAGGAACCTTCTTCAATGTATGATTCTTGTCAGATAACATTGTTGAACTGACATGCTTTCTGGTCAAGTGATGAAAACTTCACTACATCTCATATCCCTAGTCCCCTTCTCTCTGTATGTGAGCATCTGAAATTTAGGCTCAGGCAATACACTCTCCTGCCTCTGCAACAATTATAGATTAACTGAAAACAAATTACTGACTTTATCTCTTTATCAAGTTTGCCGCAATTAGTTTTTTTTTTTTTTTTTGGGGGGGGGGGGGGGTGCTTTACTGCGTTTTTACCAACGGTGTCCTTAATAGAGCATCTTTCTGACTCTCTTTTCTTGTTAAGTAATGCAATTTTATTGATATATATATATATATATATATATATATAAAATAAAAAAATGAGTTGCCCAAGTATAGAGGGAGTATACATCTGGGGACCATACAATCAAACACGGATATTACATGAATTTATTAAATAAAAAACAGAACATAAAGTCAGACTGTGCAAAGCTGACATCCAATCCTAAAAAGTTCTAAAGAAGAGTAATTGGAGATCGGCCATAGTTCTTTGTGAGTCCTCAAAACTCCTGTTCTCCATATACACCACATCAAACAATGCAGGGCAGCTACCCGCAAACTCCCAACAAACTCTAATAAACCAAACACCATAGACCACAATTCTGTAGCAATAGGACGGTGAAGTAAGAGATGGCCAACTGATTCCCTATTTCATTTATACATATAACACCCATCTAAAATCCACATATTCTTTTTCTGTAAATTGTCAATTGTCAAGATTTTCACCAAAGCTGCAGTCCAAATAAAGAAAGCAACTCTAGAAGGAATCTTTGATTTCCATATGCTCTTCCAAGGGAAAGAAAGATCACCATTGCTAAGTAGAATCTTGCAGTAACCGCTCGCTGTAAATCCCTTGTTCTTATCTGGTTTCCAGCACAGTTTATCCTCCCCACTGCCATTTACTGATACACTATAAACTATATCCATGAAATTCTACAAAGATTCCAATTCCCAATTCTGCACAGCTCTTATCTGACTATTAAAAGGTTGATTTTTTTTTTAATAAAAAGGAAGAAAAAGTAGGCTCTCTTTGCCTTTTAAACCCTATAAGAGTTGCTGGCTATGTGTAGCTCCTTTGCTTCTCAGGCAATGTCTGAAAATAAAAGCTATGGATGAGGAGAAACTGAATGCTTATAAGACTCTGTGTATGTACTATAATTATTAAATGATCTCTACAAACTTATTTCTATAAATATTTTCTGCATTTATTAAGGTTTATTATTATTATTATCATCATCATCTATGTATTTGTATTGGGTAGATCATATTATTGACTGATGGTGATGGAACAACTTGTGTGGTCATCTTTTCCTGAGCAATTTGGGAATTACCTATAGAAGCAGAGGGCCTATTTGGTTCTATTCTCCAAGAACAGTTGCCTCTTCTTAAAAATAAACAGTATGAAAGCACATTTGTGAATGTGTTTGCAAAAACAGATTTTGGAAGGTTATTCTTGTTAACATCAATGCTCAAAGTCACAACTGTTGTGTTTCGAAAGCTGTTTTCTGAAAATTATTTTCCAAGAACATAACAAGCAACACCTTTCTATTCTTTTGTTGGCCAGTACTTTCAGCATGTGTTTGTTGAATTGTATTTGTTGAATTGGTGAGACTTCTTACTTCTTTAAATTTCTTTTATGAAGTGGCAGGTATTTTGTTCAACTTAGGAACAATTTTGAATTATAGTCATTTTGGTAAAGCATTTAATGCCAGTATTCTGAAGCGTAAGTAATTTCTGAAATCATGCAGGCAGTCTCCTACATTAGAACGTTATATGCATTTACAAATGAAACATTGGCAAAGTATTCTTATGCAACGTCACTACAAGCAACTCTGAGATATGGTATATTAATAAGCCTCGTGCAAGGACTTGGTCTTGGATTCACATATGGGCTTGCAATATGTTCTTGTGCCTTACAATTGTGGGTTGGAAGGTTCCTAATTACACATGGAAAAGCTCATGGTGGTCAAATTATAACAGCTCTATTTGCTATAATTTTAAGTGGCCTGTAAGTCTTTCTCAATTTTTTTTTTCTTGGTTGTGATGATCATTTCTACTGTTTTTGTTACATGTCATTTTTCTGTCTTTATTAGTGGGCTGAATCAAGCTGCAACAAACTTCTATTCATTTGACCAAGGGCGAATTGCTGCTTATAGACTTTTTGAGATGATAAGCCGATCATCCTCTGCAGTTAATCAAGATGGAACTACCCCAGGTTCAGTGCAAGGAAATATCGAGTTTAGGAATGTATATTTCAGCTATCTGTCTCGTCCTGAAATCCCTATTTTGAGTGGGTTTTACCTCACTGTACCTGCTAAGAAAGCAGTGGCACTTGTTGGCAGAAATGGCTCTGGAAAAAGCAGTATTATCCCACTTATGGAGCGGTTTTATGATCCTACATTAGGTACGATGGTCTTAATTTTTAATTTCCTTTTTTTTTTTTTTTTTTGTATTTATTTGAGGTGTGTGCATGTTTTGTGTGGGGTACAGTGGTCACATACCTCTCCTCTTACAATGTTGCATATGATATCTCAACAAGGTCCCATTGAAATCCACAGTATGCTTGCAGATTCCAATGGTTTTAATATTCTGTGGTGCAGGAGAAGTTCTCTTGGATGGGGAAAATATTAAGAACCTGAAACTGGAATGGCTAAGAAGCCAAATTGGACTAGTTACCCAGGAACCTGCTTTGCTAAGTTTGAGTATAAGAGACAATATTGCTTACGGGAGGGATGCTACCTGCGATCAAATTGAAGAAGCTGCTAAAATAGCACATGCACATACTTTTATTAGTTCACTTGGGAGAGGATATGATACACAGGTGAATTTGAAAGACAAAATCTTCATTTATTAACTCCGATCAATGTTTCTTGGCACTGTCTGGATCATTTTTTGTTCATTAAATTAAATAACTCAGTTTCTTTTCAGGTGGGTAGGGCTGGATTAGCATTAACAGAAGAGCAGAAAATAAAACTTTCTATTGCTAGAGCAGTGCTTCTAAATCCATCAATTCTTCTGCTTGATGAAGTTACTGGTGGACTTGATTTTGAAGCTGAAAAAGCTGTTCAGGAGGCTCTAGATCTCCTCATGTTGGGACGCTCAACAATAATAATAGCTCGACGGCTTAGTCTTATAAGGAATGCTGATTACATAGCTGTTATGGAAGAGGGTCAACTTGTTGAAATGGGTACACATGATGAATTACTAACCTTGGATGGCCTTTATGCAGAGCTTCTCAAATGCGAAGAGGCTGCGAAAATTCCTAGGAGGTATAATACAAAAGCAAATATGCATTTGTTGGCATGGAGCATTCTGGGTGACTACCTAGCAATAATTTGTTTAAGCATGTTGTTTCGTTGTGAGGAAATATATATTTTGTTACTTCTGAACTTGTTTGCCAGGATGTTAAATCCCCCCCCCCCCCCCCCCCCCGGCAAACCAATTCCTGCTTCCTTTTTTTTTCTAAGTTGCAATCTAAATAGGTGCTGTTTATGTACGCTACATCCAGGATTCCATTGAGAAACTACAAGGAGACTGCAGCTTTCCAAATTGAAAAGGATTCTTCAGCAAGTAATAGCTTCCAAGAACCATCATCTCCTAAAATGGTCAAATCACCCTCTCTCCAAAGAGCTTCTGGCATGTTCCGGTCCTCAGAGAGCACCTTTAACTCACAGGAATCACCCAAAGCTAGGAGCCCACCACCAGAGAAGATGCTGGAAAATGGTCAGCCTATGGATGCAGCAGATAAGGAACCTTCAATCAGAAGGCAGGATAGTTTTGAAATGAGACTACCAGAGTTACCCAAGATTGATGTACAGGCTGCACATCGACAAACATCAAATGGTTCAGATCCTGAATCCCCTGTTTCACCCCTTTTGACATCTGATCCCAAAAATGAACGTTCCCATTCACAGACTTTTAGTCGACCGCATAGTCAAGCTGGTGATACTCCAGTGAAAGTGAAGGAAGCAAAAAATACACGGATTCGGGAAGCACCATCATTTTGGAGGTTGGCAGAACTTAGTTTTGCAGAGTGGCTTTATGCTGTGTTAGGAAGCACTGGTGCTGCTATCTTTGGATCTTTTAATCCCCTTCTTGCTTATGTTATTGCACTGATAGTCACAGCATACTATGTTGAAGAACATCATCACTTGGGGCATGAAGTAAACAAATTGTGTTTGATCATTGCCTGCATGGGTGTGGTGACAGTGGTTGCCAATTTCTTGCAGCACTTCTACTTTGGTATAATGGGGGAGAAGATGACTGAACGAGTGCGTAGAATGATGTTCTCAGGTGCATGACTCTTTCCTTACTATTGTAGTAGTTTTCTTTAGATAACAGAATTGTGTTTATTCATATAACCTTATCTATTCCATGTGACAGCAATGTTGCGCAATGAAGTTGGATGGTTTGATGAAGAGGAAAATAGTGCTGACACCTTATCCATGCGCTTGGCAAATGATGCTACATTTGTGCGAGCTGCTTTTAGCAACAGGCTTTCCATATTTATACAGGACAGTGCTGCTGTTCTTGTGGCTGTTCTAATCGGGATGTTGCTGCAATGGCGATTAGCACTAGTGGCGTTGGCAACCCTGCCAATTCTCACTCTTTCTGCTATTGCACAGGTCTGTACTGATAGTTCAGTTGTGATCCCAAATTTATATTTCTGATAAATAATAAATTCATTAATCAGTCCATGTTGCATATATCTATTGTTTTCATCAGCTTCGAGGAGCTTTACTTTTAGGCTCTGTTTTTTAGTGGAAAACGATCTACATGCAGAAAAGTTTTATTTTAATTGAAATTATTATTATTAAAAATGGTATGTTTTTCACTGTTATATTGAATCACTGAAATTCTGTTTGTTTTGCATGGGAATACCTCATATTTTTGTTATCTTCAATGGCTACAAGTAATGACTTGTTCATGACATGAACATAAAGGTGATTACAAAATACCTAAAATGCTTAAGAAGGAAATTACTAAAACCTAAACTCCAGAATAGGCATTAAGAATAATTTCATTTAAAGTTTTTGTAGGTTCCAGTCTGCTCAACTAGTTAAGTCTCTTGTCATTGAATAAGGGATCTCAAAAAGACCAATTGGTGTCTTGATCTAATGATAAAGAGCAATGATCATGGAGTGGATGCCAATGATCCAAATCCTATCGAATCTATTGAAAAAAATAAAATAAAATAAACTAGGCTTTTGCATTATTTAATCCAAAACCAATTGGTTCTTATGGGTCCCATGACAGAAGCCTGTGCATCAACTCCACTGACTCATCCACATAAAACCACTTCACACACTCAGCTAGCTAATTGTAATCAGCCAATAGTGACCACAATAATTCTCATCCCATATTATCCAATCCATCCTACAAAAACAATGTATGCACCTCACACATGTATTTGCTTTTGCATGCACACCCTTGCAGTGCAGGGCTGAATAACTATTGGTGTATGCATCATTTCATTAATTGATTTTCACAAACACACAGCAAACTATATTTGTTTTTCTAATTACTATTAAAAAGAATTGATTTTATACATTCTTTGATCTATAAGGAGGTGCTTTTTCCAAGTCTTAGACACAGTTGCTAACTCTATAGCCTTATGGTGACCCAAAAAAGGGTCAATATTGTGTTTAGGTAATAGCTATATTGTCTTCATATTTGGATCTACTTTTTTATGATCGTTTAGTCAATTTATTAAACTTACTGATGTGCCTGGGTTTATGAAATATCTGCTGCTCTAATATATTTGTATTCTGTAGATGCTAAAGTTTCATTTATATGATTCGCTTTCACTTACTCATTTTTTGATAATGAAGTACTAATGTATCTGAATATTTTGCGCCCAAATCCTTAATAGCTTCTTATTTAAATAACGCAGAAATTGTGGCTTGCTGGATTTTCGAGGGGTATCCAGGAGATGCACAGGAAGGCATCTTTAGTCCTTGAGGATGCAGTTAGAAACATATACACTGTTGTAGCATTCTGTGCTGGTAACAAGGTAATGGAGCTCTACAGGTTGCAACTGAAGAAAATATTCAAGCAGAGTTTCCTTCATGGAATGGCCATAGGTTTTGCATTTGGCTTTTCACAGTTTTTACTTTTTGCCTGTAATGCCCTTCTCCTCTGGTACACTGCATACTCCGTAAAGTACAAATATATGGACCTACCTACTGCTCTCAAGGAGTATATGGTTTTCTCTTTTGCTACATTTGCACTGGTGGAGCCTTTTGGATTGGCTCCGTACATACTTAAACGACGTAAATCTCTTATTTCAGTATTTGAGATCATAGATCGGGTGCCTAAGATTGAACCAGATGATAACATGGCATTAAAGCCACCTAATGTTTATGGAAGCATTGAGTTGAAAAATATCGATTTCTGTTATCCCACTCGCCCAGAAATGTTGGTGTTGAGCAATTTCAGTCTTAAAGTGAATGGGGGGCAAACTGTAGCTGTTGTGGGAGTTTCAGGGTCTGGAAAGAGTACCATAATCTCTTTGATTCAGAGATTTTATGATCCAGTTGCTGGTCAAGTGCTACTGGATGGACGAGATTTGAAACTTTATAATTTGAGATGGTTGAGGAGCCACCTAGGTCTTGTTCAGCAGGAACCAATTATATTCTCAACAACCATTAGGGAAAATATTATATATGCTAGGCACAATGCTAGTGAAGCTGAGATGAAAGAGGCTGCGAGAATAGCAAATGCACACCATTTCATCAGCAGCTTGCCTCATGGTTATGACACACATGTGGGAATGAGGGGTGTGGATCTGACTCCAGGACAGAAACAGAGAATTGCAATTGCTCGGGTAGTGCTAAAGAACGCACCCATCTTGTTATTAGATGAAGCAAGCTCATCCATTGAGTCTGAGTCAAGTCGGGTGGTGCAGGAGGCTCTAGATACATTGATCATGGGGAACAAAACAACCATTCTGATAGCCCACAGGGCTGCGATGATGAGGCATGTGGACAATATTGTAGTTCTAAATGGGGGACGAATTGTAGAGGAAGGGAGCCATGATTCTTTGGTGGCAAAGAATGGTCTTTATGTCCGTTTGATGCAACCTCATTTCGGAAAAGGTTTGCGTCAGCACCGACTCGTTTAGAATGGGTTTTGTGATTGTTTGGGTTTGGCCCTTTATCTTCTCATTCTGCTCAATCTGAATCACTGTGATATCTATACCAATGGTTGTTTCCTTGAGAATTATGGTGGAGTCTCCAGAGTGGGCAGGGAGAATGAGACTGCTGAGGCTGATAACATTGTTTATATGGCAGGGGCAGTGAGTATGCAGTGGCGGCAGTGCTAGATACGTTGTGCAAAAGTAGGTTTTAGAAGTAGGATTTTTGGAGTGGGTTGGCCTTTGAGGGGAGGATGTGCTCTCGGGGCTGGATGCTTATTCTTTTGGAGACAGGCATCGCTAGATTGGTTGTCTCCATAGTATATTGATTTGCTTTTCAAGCAGGAAGTGGGTTGGAATTAATTCTAGTTTTTCTACTGAGGTGTGGTTTTCTTTTTACATTTTTAGTGAAACTCTCTCTCTAGCTTCGATGATGACGTATTTATTTTTCTTATAAGTTTTACTTCCATTGTGAAAAATGTAGAAAGTTCAGGAGGAAAAAAAGCTGTAACCTTTGTAAATAAATACTGATAATTTACAAGCTATTCAGTTTTGCCTGTTTGATCCCACGAGTTAAAATATGCCATGAAGCTCCCGTTGTTAGATTCTGTAATTGTGAATTGGCTGATTATCACTTGCTGACTTGTGCTGTACTTGGAACATTGAGCATGTAATTTGGCATTTGGTGTCCTGCCTAATTTGGCATAAACTCCTAGAGTTTTGTGTACAGATTTGGAGTGAATTCTATAGCTTTTTCCCCCTCAGCTGAAAATGAAAATAATAAAGACTAATTTTATATCAAATCTACTTTTATGATGTCGAAACATGTCTTATTTTCTCAAGGAATTTGATTGTCTCACACTTTCTTTATACACTCATGATACATACATATCATGCAATAAATGTGAATATTCAGGAAAAATATAGATACCAGGTGAGAAAGTGTGTACGGAGTGTACAGGAGAGTGTGAAACAATAATCTTTCTTTCCTTAAACCTAAGAGGTGTGGTTTACGCTACACAAAGGTGGTTCTTATCTTTCGGGTTTAGCACGTCTTCCAACCATCTCAATATTGCAGTCTACCCTCATTAGTTGTGTGTTCACCGTAGCCCACTCTTATAGTTACGTTTCTGGTCCTTTTTTTTTTTTTTTTTTCAATTGCAAAATGTCTTGCAACACAAATTTTCACGATTTTAAAAAATCTGTTGATGTGACTTGTGACTGGTCTATATTTATATAATATATTATTAATATCTAAAAGTTGAAGCGTATTATTTATTGTTGTTATGCTTTGTTGAGGGGAAAATTTTGATGTTCTCAAATAAAATATGGAGTAGCCAAGTCGAAACTTGATGATGGGCCCTTGAAATAAAGCCCAAAGGCTATCGGTGTAGTGTAAGTCCGCCCAAGCAAGAGATAGAGACTGCACCCTAACAAGAAGACAACAATAAAGCCCAATAAACACGTTAGTGTTGTTAGTTTGTTATATTATTAGTTTTTTTACGGCGCCATAGTTCAAATCAGTCCTCTAGCGGTACGATATTATCTCCAGCGGTAGGGGTGAAATTATACTTAGAGTCCAGTAGTCAATGATCAAATAAATTTAGGAAAGTGTTCATTCCTAGGGGTCCTTGTGTGTCTTGGTCAAGGGAATTTATAGTACCTTCAGCCATCATTACATCAATGTGAGGGAAAAATTCAATTGCTACAAATACATTATATCCTTCATCATAATAATAATAAATAATAATTAAAGGCTCCATAGTTACAAATAAAAGAGGAAAAATAGGATGGAATGAAGGGAGAGAAAGATCCCCAGCTCAGTGCAGCAAGTATTAAACTAAGATTTTGGTGAGTGTATAATTATAAGGCATGAATGAGGTGAATGTGAGGTATTTTGAGTGAGTGAGATGGGATTAACACTAAGATTGAAGCTTTTTGTGAGTAATGGGCTGTTTGTGTCTGGTTGGAGGACATTTTTGAGCTGTGGTTGTGTAGAGGGGTGAGAAGAATATCTGGGATTAGATGAGTGTAGGCTGAAGATGATGAGTGGTGAGTTTAAGGAGAGCTGAACCACTAGCAAAAATGGCAAATAGATCAGAGGTTTCAAAGGGAGTCTCCCTTTGGTCAGTTATGGGATGTTTATGGAGTAGGAAGGTGTAAACAAGGTGGTGAATGTTGGTGTTATGGTGACTATAGGCTGAGAAAGGTTGTGAGTGAGCTCAAGAGAGCTTGGGGAAGCTTAAAAAAAGCTTAATAGGGGTTGAATTTCTGCAGAATATAGTCAATGACAGAAGTTCTTAGAGAGGCTCCTCCCCCCTCTTATGGGCTGAGGTGTGTATGTTTTTATAATGGAGCTTTAGAGAAGCATTGATTGACAAGAATCCAAAAACGCATGACTCATCAAGGGTGACGAATCAAGGTTTAACTTTCCTGAGATTTTTTATCAGAAGTAGGAAAATATACTTTGAGGGGATGTCTTGCTTCTTTGGGTAATGATGGGATTTTAGAGCGTTTTGCATTAAATGCCAGGATTCTTGGGGCTGAGCTTGATTATTGTGATCTGAAGCGTGTATCAAGAGCAAATCCTAATGCTGCAACTGAGATTCGGACCATTGAGAAGTAAGATTTAACACCCCAAACCAGGTATTAAGTTCTAGTCTACTTCAGGGGGTTCCGCTGGAGATCCTTTTATGCCCTCCAAACCACATTTTCCCAATTTTTCCCCTTTAGGATTCATGAGCTTGGCACATGAATCACGTCTTGAATGTTTTTAACATTTATAGCATTAATTTGTTGAGGTTTGGTTTCAACTCCCCTTCCGCTGGAGGTGCAGTCTTGAGGAAGATGATGGAATCCCTTCATCCTTTTGACTTCAGCTGATATGACAGCCCTTGGGCACTGTTCACGTCAGGCAGGGGGTGGTAGAAAACTGATGGGACAGCCCTTAGTCCATTCTCAAAGGCTTGGTTCCCTTGTATGAGTACCTAGTTGCTCTTTTTGGTTAGGAATGAACAAGGGCTGGTTGCCCACTTTCAAGCCTCTTGGTGGGGGACCTTTTGGGTTGGAACTCTTCTCCATTTCAGCACTTTTAGTTGGGCCACATGGCCCTTTCTTTGCTTGGGCTTGTTCCCTACTTCATGAGATTCTTGAGCCTACAAAATGGGCATTAAAGACATGCTTAGCCATGGCTTTTTTACTCCTTATGGGCTTTAGTAGTTAGTAGAAATAAAATGAATCCATGAGCTTTTATGAAATATTTATGATAGATTTTGGGTATTAATTTTCATGGACTTTAAATAACAACTTGTATAGTTTCTCTATAGATAATCATAATGGACATGTAGGATGAATAATTATCATGAGTTTTGGTAATAAATATTATGAATGTTGTGATGTAAGATAAATAGTAACCATTAGTTCTTATATAAATTCCATGGGTTTATATTATGGTTGAAATAAATAAATGTCATAGGTCCAAAATAAATAATCATAACTTTCCATGGGCTTTTATATTAGTAACACAAATTCATAATTCTCCATGGGCTTGATATATGTTTGCCATGGGTTTTGGAAAAATGAATAGTGTTACGTAACATAAATACTTACCATGGGTTTATAATAAGGTATGAAATAAATAAATATTATGGGTTTAAAATAAATCATAACTTTCCATGGGTTTTTATATTAGTAACACAAATTCATAATTCTCCATGGGCTTGATGTATGTTTGCCATGGGTTTTAGAAAAATGAATAGTGTCATGTAACATAAATGGTTACCATGGGTTTTATAAGATAGATTTCATAGGCTTGTAATATTGTAGTAATAGGTTTAAGAACTTAAAACATTGTTGATCATTGGACTTTTAAGTGAAATAATTATGATATAGTATTTTGTCAAGTATTAATAACCTTTGGCTTTTGATAGAATAGTGTCAAGTAGTTAGCTTGGGCTTTTAAATATTGCCAACGAGAACTAGGCTTTGATATTGCCAATGAGAATTGGGCTTTTTTGCGATGTTTTATATCATAACCCAATTTAGATAATGAGATATGAAACATTTGAGATTAACATAATAATAGAGTAAAAAATATTTGGGAAAACCCAATAACTTATTAGTGGTGTTTGAAAAAAAATAGGTGGTACCCAAATAAAATTAGGTGTAAAAAAAAAAAAGTACCCTAACATGCTTTTATTGAGCCACATCTACATAGTATTTTAGTCCATTTTGGTTCACTCGGTCCATTTCAGGTCATTTGGTCTACTAGGTCCATTTTAGTTTATTCAGTCCACTTTGATGATGTTTTGGGAGGAGAGGTTTGTGTAGAAAGAGGAGCAATTTTATTGACAATAATGTCACATTCTCAACGTAATGTTGGTAAATTTTTAATAAAATTACATTTATTTTATGTTATTAAAGTCTTGTATTCTTTTTTTTTTTAATATAGGTGATGAATTTACTTATATTTACTTCCTTTTTAAGCTATTCAAGACATACAACGATTTGTAAGGATTAGTACGAAACAAATTCTAATCACACATTACATTATTTACAAAATATTTTACCTTATATAATAATTGAAAATAAAATACATTATATTTCCTAAAAAAAATCTCACCTTATATAATAATTCAAATTTAAGCATACTTATCTTTTTCTTTTTTTTTAATTCATAAGATATTATAAAAATCAACTAGTTTAGGACACTAAACAAGTAAAAGAGTATCTTTAGTGTATATTTTATAAATTTTGACCACGTTTTCAAGCAAAATAAAAAATGAAGTAATGTATCTTCTCATTTTTACTATAATTTGAAGTAGTTTGTCTTTTACTTAAGAGCAAATAACATTTTCCACCCTAATCTTCCATTCAATTTGCAATGTCCGTCCAAACTATTGATTTGCTCGATTGAATCTTTAACTTGAAAGAATTGTGGTAATAAAACCCTCACCATCTGCACAATAAATGGAGCTTTAATTTTGCAGAGAACCTTTACCATGTTATGTACAATGGGGCAGTTGCAAAATAAGACATTATTTAGTGAAACTCAAGTGAAATAATTAATCACTTAATTATGATGAAGATGATGATAGTTGTATGAAGCTAATTTTTTTTCTTTAATATATACATAACGTAAATTAACAATTAAGCAAAAGGAAAAACAAATTAACATTCACATGCTGAGATTGCCAGCTCTCCAACAGTTTTCAGATGTCAAGCACCTTAAAAGAGTCTGCTATCACTTTAAGCCTATCGCGATATCTTCTCCAACGCCTTTCATTTGCAACGACAATCATAGTGTAATATCTTCCTGTACAAAGAGAAAGTTGTTTATGATTTATTTAGGATAGCATTTTACAGAAGTGATTTTCCACTTCCATTGGTGTTGAATTGCTATGTTCTGATTCATTAGTAATGCTATTCATCATTCACTTGTGTTGAGGCTAACTGGAGCTGCTGCCTTTTATTGTTTTTTGGGGAAGTTCTCTGATTTTTCTGGTACACATCTACAATGCCAATGGGACAGCCTAAGGTTAAATGTAAGACTATATTCCTTTCTACATCATTCACTGGCTTGCTTTTCTAATGACACAGGTTTTTAACAATTTGAACTTCTCAGTTTCCCAGACCAGTAAAGCTAGATGCAACTTTTGGTGAGCTTTCTGCAAGATCAATAACCCCGCTAGTCTGGTAACATATACGATTGATGCATAATGATGTAGTAACACAAATAAAACAGGGAAGCAGAACATTAAAGAAACAGTATTATTGTGAGTGGTTGCTTATGTCATGATGGTCATGGGGTACTTTTCCCAATCTAAAAACTCTAGAACTAACTTCCTTCTCACATTCCTATCTCAATGCACGTACCTCCCCAACAGTGTTTATGTGTCTGTACACAAAATTAAATGTTTCAATTGATTTTAAGTTCTTTTTTATATCTGCGATAAATGTTTTAAATTGGAGCTTCTTTCTTAGAGACAAATGAGTTAAGATGCCTGATGTTAGTTTGGAAATGGAAACATTTATGATTATGATACTTCTAAATGGTAGGATACTTACCATTTCCAATTGCTATGGTTGCAAAAGAAACAGTAGAGAAATTTGGAGATGTAAGTTGGAACTCAATGGTGTAATAATTTTTCCCATCAACGGTTTTCTGCATCCAGAGGAGAGAAATTATATCTTTCCTGGACATTCTGGAGTCATAGACACTGGAATTTTTCTTAAGAGAGGAAGTGAGAAGAGGAAGGTACAAACCTCTTGCATGTTAATTATATCAGCTACTTGATTAGGTGCAGCATACACATGTTTCACCAAATAGTAAACTACCTGTTAAAACATAGTAACTGGTGAAGACCATTTAGAGTCCTCTAAAAAAAAGGACTAAGAAAAATTGCAATTCCTTACCTCTTCCATTGGGCCCATATCATGGATATCTTTTTTATCAGTTGGTATAAATCTCACCCTAACATTATGCAATTGCATAAATTTGTCCTTAAATGCAGAATCATGCGCCCTGAAGTCGAATTCCTGAACAAGAGACAAATAGAAATTACCTCTACAGACAAAATTCAGTCTTCCTTACATAATGAAATGGGAAAGTATTCTCTCACACTCATTTTACACAATATCTACAATTAATACGCTTCTATACACATTTTAAAAGCCGACAATAAAATCACCACATTTAAAACATAAAAGTAGATGTGAGAGTATCATTGTCCTAATGAAATTTTCTTACCCTCCATTCCGAGGGGTAAACATAAGAATACCCATCTTCAGAGTCAACAAAAGCTCGATAATTTGCTGGTATTTCTGCAGAGCATGACACAATATCAAGTTAATATTTGCAAGTACTGCTTCATATTAACATAGAGTTATAAAGTCAAACAAAGTAACTACCAACCATGATACCTTGAGCAAAAAGGGAACTTGCAGGGAGTAAACTGGCAGTCAGTGCTCCAACTTTCAATAATAGCAGCCTTCTCTTGCAATGACCTAAAATTCAACGGGATCAGGGCTCATGACATGATAGACATAGAAGTTCATAATGTTATGAAATCCAATCATAGTCTAGAACAAGGATATGATAACAATTTAACAACCCATTAAAGAATTTTTTGAAGTGATCATGTGTTTCACCTAAGCATTGGAGAGCACTTGTCATCAATTATAGTGCAATTCATCTAAACGGAATGGACTTATACTAGCAAGTGTCATTAATGTTTCTATTGTTATTAATGAAAAAAAAAATCCTCTGGATGATTAGAACACAAGGCCTACCCAATCCTCACTAACCCTGGTTACTTGAAAAAAAAACAGCGGTCTACCATTTCTCCAAGATAAAACTGATAGTTTACTCACTGATTAGGATGAAACATCAAATGGACTATGCCATCTAAAGTTCAATTTAGGACAACACAATAACTAAGCATAGAACGCGTTGTTATCAAAGGCAATTTTGATGAGAAAACAATCTTCCAAATAGGCATGTCTGTGAAGTATAATATGCAATCATGCACGAGATTGAAGAGTGTGAATAGAATTCAGGTGGGTGACTTACTTTCATCACTGGAGGCTGTCTCTCTTGAGCATGTGATGGTGTTGTTACGTGAAGACAATGCGGTATCTCTAGGTAAGTCGTTGGAGTAAGGCAAATTCAACTGGAAAATGATGCATGTTGCACAAAACCAAATACTTTATGTTAGAGAAGCATATATAATCTGAATAAAAGAATGTTAAGAGACTAGAGAAGAAGAAGTTCATGCACTGACTTTGTTGGATGAAGTGGTTGAAACCCAGCTCAATGAGAGTGAGGACACAGCCATATTCAACTAGTAAGAGAAGCAGTTCTAGCTTCTCATAGAGTGGCCATTGGATAGTGTAGCTTGTCCTTTTGTGATGGTTACGAGCTTGATGTTGGACTTGTGTTTCCTTCTCTTAGTGGATGATACAGAGCCTAATGAGTGGGAGAGCTTAATTTTAGGGGGATAAGCCAGACTCAAGACTGGGCTAGCAGCGCATGAGTCCTGCCTGCTTTAGCCCAAGAAGAAAGAAGGAAAAAAAAGCCTAAGTCCTGCATGCATAACGTAGCCCAGCCCAGCCCAGTGTAATTGCCGGATCTACCCCCTTTTACTACTAGAATTCTTTTTTTTACTGCTTAACAAACGATGGTATTCAGACTTTTTTTAGTATCCCACTCCTCTTTCAAGTGTATATAGCCCCCTGTTCCATGCACACTAAGTTATTATAGGAATAAATCCCATGTGGTATAAAAAAACTAGCAAGGGGTATCGAACCTAGGACTAAAATTCAATTCTAGTCTTTAGAGTTTGGGTTATTTTGTTCTTGACCATTTTCATTTCAAAATTTGTCTAATTCCATTTTTGTATTGGTCATGCCATCAATTTTTGTTAGTAATTTGACAGTTAAATTCCAAATAAGTGACACTTATTAAGTCATAGCATGAACAATATAAAAATGAAATCAAACAAGAAAGATCGCAATAAAAAATCTCTCCAAACTTAGGATTCCAAAAGTGTATAATTTTGTACTTTTATTTTTGGGTCTTGGTGTACAATTTTGTACTTTAATTTTGTACAATGTCACACAATAAGGCAGGTTTTGGTGTCAAATTTTTTTAATAATTTATTTTCCAATCTATACTTATATCTATATAATATCTAAAAGATGAAGTGTAGTATTTATTATTGCTGCATTTCTGTTGAACCACATCAGTGTCACATTTCAGTTCACTTCGGTCGACTCGGTCCATTTCAGTCTATTTGGTCCACTTCAATCTATTCCGTCCAATTCGGTCGATTTCGGTCTAATTCTGTACATTCAGTCCACCTCAGTCCATTTCAGTCTTTTCGGTCAACCTCAGTCCATTTCGGTCCACTTCATTCCTTTCTATTCCATTCAGTTCAGTTCAGTCCACCTCAGTCTATTTTGGTCTATTCAGTTCATTTCGGTCCACTTTTGTACATTCGGTCCAGTTCAGTCCATCTCAGTTCATTTCGGTCTTTTTGGCCCACTTCAGTCCATTTAGGTCCACTTCAGTCCTTTCTGTCCCATTCGGTCCAATTTAGTCCACCTCAGTCCATTTCGGTCCACTTCAATCCTTTCTGTCCTATTCAGTCCAGTTCAGTCCATTTTGGTCTTTTTAGCCCACCTCAGTCCATTTCGGTCAATTCGGTCCACTTCAATCTTTTTTGTCCCATTCGGTCTAGTTCAGTCCACCTCAGTCCATTTTGATCCATCCATTCGGTTTAGTTCAGTCCGCATCAGTCCATTTTTGTCTTTTCGGCCCACCTTAGTCCATTTTGGTGCATTTGGTCCACTTCAGTCATTTCTGTCCCATTCGGTCCAGTTCAGTCCATTTTGATCCTTTCGATCAATTTGGTCCAGTTCGGCCCATCTCAGTTTAACTCAAAATAGATTTAGGTTGAGAATACCTATTTTAAATCCCAATTTATTAAAAAATATAGATCTCAAACTCATACTCATAATAAAAGGCATTATTCACTCCCCATTTATTAAGTGGTGCATGTGATTAAGCTCACAGGGTTGTTCTAACTTAGATTCAAAGTCACTGGAAGCTGAAAAAACTAATCAACATGGGCTATAGAGTTCTAGATTTTAAAGATTTTTTATTGGTATATTGCAAATATATGTTGCATCTTGGATTCACAAATCAAGAGAGATGCCAATTGCCCTTTTGAGAGGAGCCAGAGATGTCATAAAATTTTGTAAATATATTAAAAAAATAATAATAGCCTAAACTTTGGGAGAAGTGTGCAAAAGACAAAGGGCTCCACTAGACAAAAGATCATTAAGAAACTGCAAAAATCATAATCGAACCCTTGCAGTTGGTTAATACTTTTGTTTTCTTTGGCTAGGAAGGAACAAGAACCATGGAGTTGGTCAACAGAAAATCTACTGATCATTGCTTTAGTAAAGAATATTTTAGAGGTTTTATATTCCCTAGGGAAGCTTTTCACGCTGCCCTTAAGGCCTTAATGAATTTCTTATTAGTTACAACTTACAGGTGTACAGTTGGTTAACTTTTTGTTTGCATGCGTTTATGGAAGAAAAATACTAATCACTTTTTTAATATTAATATCCATATTTATAAATTCTAACATTAGGGTCTAGGGAGAAGTTCTGCGATACTTAATGTAAAAATTATCAATTTAATTTCTTTTTAGTACAGATAAGTGAGTCATTCTATGATTAGTACAGTTCAATTTCCATGTTAGTTAAGTTTCAAGTAACTTGGTCTTGTTACTTGGTTATCTCATAAAGGTGAACTTAGATTTGAATTCTCAATTCTTGGTTACTTGTTGTAAGGGGAAAAAAAAAACATTTTTCATATAGGTAATTACATTAATTTGGGCAATAAGAGTGGGGTTGACACTTATGTGAAACAAAGATTACGTGGACATTATTTTTGAAGGGGATTTTCTCTTAATCTTTACATGATGAGCTAACAGTCTTACCATAGACATTTGTATTTGTATTTGTTTCTAGTTGTAAGGACCTCCTAGCTAGAGGCTGGCACATAAAGTTCGAGCACATCTACCATAAAGCAAACTTTTGTGTAGGCCAACTAGCATCAAAAGGAAGAGGAAGGTAAGAGTAATATCATATATATATATATATATATATATATATATATATATATATATATATAATATGCGTCTTCATCTTTTGTTATACTCTATATTTAAAATATACATCAATTATATATATAAATAGTACTATTATCTGAATTATACTAGTGTATAATAAAGATAATATAATTGGTGGTTACGTGAAAGTGATATTATATCAATTACAATATATTATCTTTAACTGTCGTAAAGTTTGGTATAAAATTTGTTGTTCAGATAACATTACTAAAAGAATAAAGTAAAATTATTAAGGAAATGCACGAATCAATATTATATCATGTCAGCACCAATCAATATTATAACATGTCATGTTATTTCAAAGGGATATAAATATGTAATTTGTTGAGGAGATGTAATGAATGCAATTCAACTACTCTTGAATTCCTTGATCTCTCCTCATTGGCCAGGCCATAAAACAGATCACTGATCACCACTAGAACTAAAATGATTTTAAATTTCTTGATTAATTAAACTGTTTGATCATAACTCCCTGACTTTTATTTTTTTGGCTGGAACATCAAGTTCAAGCACCCAATCATATTGCCGCGAAATATAGAAAGAAACAAACTAACTATAAAGTTACAGTTAAATCAGTTCTTTACTTCGCAAATTTTAATGTTACTTTTATTTCTTTTTCGTTTTCTTTAAGAAAACAAAGATAATATTTAAAGCTCTCACCAGGACTCTGAGTCCCTAGAGACTCACAAACTGGATCTTGGAAACAGGGGCTTCACCATTATCACTCCCACACTAGCTAATCCCAAACGTGCTTACTTTTTCCTTTTCCTTTTTCAGTGATAAGCTTTCTCTTTATCTGTGTGTGTGTTTGTGTCTCTTTTACACAAACAGGCACGCCTTCTTTCATTCAAGTTGCTCTTCTTCAACATTGTTCTAGCTGGATGATTATAAAGAACTGAGTGAGAATGCAGAGGAGGGTGATCCAAATGTACGTTCCTATCTTCATTTTCTGCACTATATTGGTTTAGCTTGAGCAGATATTATGTGTGAAGACATGTGTCATTCCAATTGTTTGTACTTTACCTTGATTTTATGTGTTCTTTATGTTCCATTCATTACAAGCGCTTCTTTTATTCCAAAAGATAGTATTTTGATTGATTGTGGTGGAAGTAAGGCGTTGAAACTCGATGATGGCCGAGTTTTTGAGCCTGATTCTTGGAGTCAGTATGTTGGGTTGTCTCCAAATTCCCACATTGTGGTTTCTGGAAACAAAATAGGCAAGTCAAATGACTCAATTCTTTATAATTCTGCTCGGGTTTTTAAAGAAACTTCTACCTACACTATCAATACTAAGCAGATTGGCCGCCATTGGCTAAGGTTGCATTTTTGTCCAGTGGAGAGTCCACATTATAATTTGAAATCTGCGGTATTTTCAGTTGTGGCTAATGGAATTGTGCTGCTTCATGGGTTTTATTTTTCCAAGTCAGGCAAACAGTCCTGTCTTTTTAAAGAATATGCAATTGAGGTGGGTGGTTCAAGTTCAGAAAAGTTGGTGCTAACCCTGTCTCCCTTCAATGGTTCAATTGCATTTATTAATGGAATAGAGGTAGTTTCTATGCCTGAGGGGCAATTCCCTCCTAGTGCATTGCCTGTGCCACTAGGGCCTGCAGTTGAGATACCCACTCATGTAGCTTTTGAGACGGCTTATAGAATTAACATGGGAGGTCCACTTCTAACTCCTAAGAATGATTCACAATCGAGGATATGGGAACCAGATCAATCTTTTCTTGTTCATGCTGCTACAGCTCGGAATGTAGTAGTTAATCCCAGTTTGGTCAAATACCTTGATGGGGTATCAGTAGAAATTGCACCCAATTGGGTTTATGCAACGGCACAAGAAATGGCGGATGCAAATGTCACTGATCAGAGGTTTAACATTTCATGGGCATTTGAAGTTGAACCCATGTTCACCTATCTTATTAGGATGCATTTTTGTGACATTGTTAGCGCAAGTCTTCATAATTTGGTTTTCAATGTGTATATTAACAATCAATCTGCTCTAGATTCTTTCGATATCTCAAGCAAAACAATGGAATTGTCAGCTGCTTACTTCATAGACTTTGTTGCCAATGTTTCAATGGTCTCAAATCGGATTTTGGTTCAAGTAGGTCCCCCTGATCTAAGGTATTTCCCAACCAATGCAATTCTAAATGGTTTGGAGATAATGAAAATGAGCAATCCCAGTGACAGCCTTGTCAGAAATCTTAGACCAGATTATATTGATTCCAAGACCCCCAAGAGAAAAAAGTGGGTACTGCTGGCAATTACTTCTTCAATCGGTTTTGCATTTTTGGCGCTCATCTCAGCGGCTTTTTACCTGTATTTGTGCCATCCAAAGAAGCCAAAGCGGCAGAGCTCAGTTTGGTTGCCACTTGCTACACACGTAGGAAATTCTGATAGCAAAGTTTCAATTGGTAGCTTTGCTTCAACAGCACATTCTCGTAGTCTCAGCCGTGTTCTAGCTTTCTCTGAGGTTCGTGAAGCAACAAAGAACTTTGATGAACACTTGGTTCTTGGTGTTGGGGGTTTTGGAAAGGTTTATAAAGCAGTGCTAGAAAATGGGGATGTGGTTGCAGTAAAGCGAGGAAACCCAAGATCCCAGCAAGGATTTACTGAATTCAGAAATGAAATAGAGATGCTTTCCAAGCTCCGTCACAGACACCTGGTTTCTCTTATTGGCTACTGTGAAGAGCTTGATGAGATGATACTTGTCTATGAGTTCATGGCTGGCGGTCCCCTTCGTAAGCACTTGTATGGCTCAGGTCTTCCCCCACTAACTTGGAAGCAAAGGCTTCAAATTTGCATTGGAGCTGCAAAAGGTTTGCACTACCTTCATACTGGAGCAGCAGAGAGTATTATCCACCGTGATGTTAAAACAACCAACATACTACTTGATGAAAATCTCACTGCAAAAGTGGCGGATTTTGGATTGTCTAAATTAGGCCCCACTCTGGATCAAACCCATGTGAGTACAGCAGTGAAGGGAAGCTTTGGTTACCTCGATCCTGAGTACTTTCGTCGACAACAACTCACAGAAAAATCAGATGTGTATTCTTTTGGAGTAGTACTAATGGAGGTGCTATGTGCTAGGCCAGCTATAAACCCTTCTCTTCCAAGGGAACAGGTTAACATAGCAGAATGGGCCATGTACTGGCAAAAGAGGGGGCAGTTAGAGAAGATAATAGATCCCCATCTTGTAGGATCTGTGAATCTTGAATCCCTGCGAAAATTTGGTGAAACAGCAGAGAAGTGCCTGGCTGAATATGGGACTGACAGGCCCACAATGGGAGACATCTTGTGGAATTTGGAGTATGCTCTTCAGCTTCAAGAGGCTTCTATACAAATGGTTTCGGCCGAGAACAGTGCAAATTATATTCCGGATATTCCAGAATGGGTTCCCCAAATTGAAACTGCTGAAGGTGGTGGTGCTGACAGTGTTAGCTACAAAGAATCTGATACAATAACATCAAGTGGAGTATTCTCACAGTTGGGGGATCCAAGTGGAAGATAGTTTGGCAAGAGGTAGGTAGCCTCTAACATGAATTTTTGTTGAGAATGTTAGTTCTTGTATTTTACCAAAAACAGAAAATTTTCGTTTTACATTGAGTCTTGTATAAGTAGTCAATCTTGATCGTGACTTCCAATAGGCTGACCTCTTAGATGCTGATAGTTTCATAGCTTTTCAGATAAATGCAATGAAACGCTGACAATGAACGTCTTCCTTTACTTACATGGCTCGCTTCCCTGACTGATTCCTGTTTATGTTGCCACATGCTTAGTTTTAATCTGCCTAAGTTGATCTTTCTGTTGTTTGTGCACATAATTATTAATTACATTTTCAAAGGTTTGTGTTTGGACTGCACTTGCGTGATAAAATTTTTTAATGTTCCAGAGAATCCTTTGTTACTTCTAGTTAAATTTTGAAGATATAGAATATAAAATTGATGTTGATATGAAGCAGAAGCAATAGAGAAAAAAACAAGGATTTACATGGTTTTGCTTGACAGCCTATGTTCACAGAGGAAGCCCCTATCAGCTACATTTTTACTATCATGAACTGTGTATACGATGAACCATAAGTAGTGTATATATAAGAGTTAGGTTCTCCCTAATTGGGCCTAAAATGTATTTGGGCCTCTTTGGCCATTACATTTGTAACCCATAAACGACAGTATCTTTTTTTTTTTTTTGGAACTCAAAAACGACAGTATCTTTAATACTTCACTTCTAAGATTTTTCTGTGGAATCTGCAATAACATTGTCTGGATCCTAACAGCCATTGGTGAAGGACAGCCTCTGAATCTGTAGACAAGGGCAACAATTCTTTCTTACAGGCCAATGTATGGTGAGCACAGCTGAACAACTTTTGGACCAAGCCCTTTGTGCAAATTGGTTTTAGATTATAAAGTTTTCGGATTGTATCTTTGGCAAATATGATGTTAAGTAAAAGGTTACAACAAAATGGATCATGTGAAGTCAGAGTCTTGCAACCCCAGCTACCATGAAATTACCCTGCAGAAGATTTCTGCCTCAAATCTTCCATTTATATCTCTGTTTCCGTCCCTTCATTTTTAGCATGTGAATGGGGAAGCCTATGTTTCAGTCTGTTAGTACTGAGACATCTATAGAAGTACTAGGATTTATTTAGGAGGATTTCAATGTATAATTAGTGAAGGTTCAGAAAATAGTATTAGACTATTAGTAGAAAAACTAAAAAGTAAAAACATATTGAAAGGTGATGATGCTTCCTCAAGGTCAAGGACCTTGGAAGACAACTGAGTACTAAATTCTAACAGTCTAAATAAGTTTCAAAGGTCCAATTTTAGATCCATAAAAAAAAATGTCCAATTTTAGAGTCAAATAAAACAGAATATTTTTGTTAATGATGTCTAAGTCTCACAGACTGCTTAGTCCAATTTTAGCTTCCAATGTCTAGGTCCAATTTTAGCTTCCTCATGATGTGAGCCAGGTATTGTTTCAGTCAGGCTCTTGAAATTTCATAGGTCAGTCCATTTAATCAGTACCATACCATAGAAAAACCAGTATTGCTTGCAAATGTGATCCCAAAATTTTTATTCCAACCTCAGACATGATTATCAACTCTCTGGTATATCAGTGTCAGCTGGAATATCTGCTCAAACTTGGACTTATATGGGACAAAACAAACTCAATCATAGCAAATGATGCAGGTTGATGCACGAGAATTCAGCTCCTTTTGCAACAATTCAAAAACATGGTCGGTCCACTAGAGATAAAAACGATGCTAGTCCTTTTGTCGGCATTCGAAATTTATATGCATGATGTTCAAAGATAATTTGTCATCAAAGCAATTTTTTTTGAGAGCAACTTTTTAAAATTGTGCAACTACTCTTTTCTTCTTTTATTTTGGACCATGTATATAAAGCTACAAACCCCGCATGCTTATTTCTCTTTCCTAAGACTTTTTGGATGAACTTGAGCAGAGAATTCCCAATAACATTTGGTAAAAAAGAAGATATATAATTGCCAAAATAATTTGAGCATAGGTCAGTGAAATCACCATCTCGATTAAGTACTTCCCAAGAAACCATTCCATCACGGAGTAATAGCCAAACAGGCCCACTGTTTCTCACTTTTGAATGATTTTTCTATATCTTGTTTATAAGCTTTCAGTATTATGATCTTGACAGCTAAATATGATAAGCTTGAGGATATAGTTTTTTTGGTTGCTAAGCTGATTACAATATACTCCTATGAATAATCATTAGGTGATGAAGTTTATTCTTATTTGTTTACTAATTTAAGTTTTCAAAAGTTTATCCTTTTGTTTTTGTATGTGAGAATGTCATCAATTGAATTATCTTCCAACCAAATTATTGCAACAAATGAATTATTAAAAAAAAAAAATCATGTTTTTGGGGCTAAGTTGATTAGAATATACTCCAATGAATAATCATTGGGTGATGAAGTTATCCATTTTTGTTTACTAATTTAAGTTTTCAAAAGTTTATCCTTTTGTTTTTTACATGTCATCAATTGAATCATTTTGCAACCAAATTATTGCAATAATTGAATTATTAAAAAGCAAGACTTGTTTTACAAGAAAAGCTAGTATATCTTCCAACCAAATTTTTACGGAAAATAGAATCCCAAAATAGGAATGCTGTAAAAATGGAAAGGTGTTGACTTTGGGGATTAAAGTTTATCTTATTTGTACTAATTTAAGTTTACAAAGTTTATCCTTTTTAAATGTCATCGATTAAAGTTTATCCTTCTGTTATGCAACATAATTCACAATTTGTGGGCGCTATTCACCTGTGAAACTCGTAACCTGAGTATGATGGTGCATATGGCGGAAACATCATATACCTTTTAATTTCTACATCTATATTTTGAGATTTTATTGATAGCTTTATTAATTTTTTTGAAAACAAATTGGAATTTAACTTGTGGAAAAAACCTTGACTCTTTTTTACATCCTAGATGATATGATTGATATTGAAATTTTTGTAATTGGTTGAATGCTATGTAAAAAAAAAAATAGTATTGAAACACCCTCCACAATGATATCCCTTAACGCAATTTCTCTTGAAAAGTCAAAAAGCTAGAGCACATATCAGTATAACTCTCATTTGAGATCTTTCACAAAATGTTGCTATATGCCTATACATGTGAGTTTAGGCTCCATTTGTTTCGAGGTTAACGCTTTTTTGAAAATAATTTATTTTTCAAAAAATATTTTATAAAAGAGATGGGTTTAAATTACACCTGGTGTAATTGAGTCCAAATCATTTGTAAATCATCTGTCTCATTCTCTCTGTCTCACTCTATACTCCACCAATAAAAACATGTCACATGTCTATCTATTAAATTAACTCCTCCCATTATGCCTTTCCTAATTTCAATAACCTAAAATAAATATAAATAAATAAAAACCCCAGTCCATCCCCACCACTACCAACACTACCACCATCGGCGCCATCAACGTCCTTGGTCATGGCCTTCACCATCACCTGGTCTGCACCACTGTCTCACTATCTTCAAATCCAGACCACCGTCACATTACTACCCAAAAATAAAATCCAAGAACACAACAATAGTGCGCGTGCGAAAGAATAGTCCAAATCAAAGAAACCAAACCCACAAATCAGAAACAACAAGAGGAAGTGAAGGCTCCAATTTGCGCAACACCCACAAATCCCTTTTTCTAATCAATAAAGCAACGGACCTACAGTAACTTTCGTTTTAATTAATTTTTACGTTGAGCTCAGTTTTCCTTTAGTTACACAATAACGTGAAGGCCTTTGTTCAAGTATTGTCTCTGGCTGAAGAAAATGCTATGTGGGTTATATTAGTAGTTCATGTAGTGTGATGGCGGTTGGTGGGTTTGAGAGGGATGGTGAGATTGGTTTGGATTTAAAGAACAGTGAGGTGGTGGTTGGCTTTAATTTTGAAAATCAGTGAGGTGGTGGTGCAGACTAGGTGATGGTGGCATGCCATGACCGGAAACGTTGATAGTGCCGGCGACTGGTGCCAAAGAAGGATGGTGGTAGAGGTGGGGGAATAGTTGTTTGGTTGATGGTGCCGGCATTGGTAGTTGTGGTGGTGGGGATGAGTTGGGATTTTATTTACTTTTATTTATTTTAGGTAATTGAAATTAGGAAAGGCACAATGATAGGAGGTAATTAAATAGATGGAGGTGTTGTATATTTCTATTGGTGGAGTGGTGTAGAAAGAATGAGACAGAAGATTTAAACTCAGTGTAACTCTATAAGAATTACACCTTTTATAAGCCATCTTACTACCTAATTAATGCTAACATTTTTTTCTCTCTCCTTATTTATTGCCTTCCACTTGATTAAAGGGCACTACCATTTTCAATAACCTGCAAACCTTACATATGCTTGAATGAGATTAGAATCTCACGCTAAAGTCAACACAAAAGCTTATGCTTTCTTGGGTCCAAAATTGTTTTTTTCAATATCAATCAGATTTGCAATTCACCTTTATTCTTGCTCATTTTTTCAGTTTCCAAACAGAGCAGTAGACCCAAGATTTTTTTTTTTCAAAAAAAAATCTCTGTTCAAATGCAATAAACAGGATTCAACACCAAAAGAAAAAAGAGCAGAAGAAAATGAAAAGTAAAAAAGGAACCCAAAATTCAACTAAAGAAGAAGGAAGAATGTGAAGCAGTGATTGAAACAAACGTTAAAACTACACCCAATTATCAAAACTAAATATTTAAGATAAAAACAACTATATTAACGCAGAACAAAACCATTATAAGATTACCTCTTAATAAAACTTACCAAAAGAAATGCCTTTTTTCACTCAAACTGACATATGGACCAAAATAAGCTATAAATATGAATATAAATATAATGGCGGGATGAGTAAGTAAATTGCGCTAAAGTTGTTTTCGTAATTGGTCCACATAATAAGCATTAATGTTGAGCAACAATTGCTTATATAAATTTGTCTTTTGTTTGTGAAGTATTTATATTTTATTTACCAAAAAAAAAAAAAAAAAAAAAAGAAGTATTTATATTTTCATATTGGTAAATTTTGATTTGGTAGATGTTTACTAATTATCGAGACATTGGTTTTTATTTATTTATATTTATAGCTATGGATTTGTCTAAACAATTTTCGACCCAAGAAAGCATAAGCTTTTGTGTGGACTTTAGCATGAGATTCTAATCTCATTCAAGCATATCTAAGGTTTGCAATTTATTGAAAAAAATGCTAGTATTAATTAGGTAGTAAGATGAAAAATATTAACATTTAATGGTGTTTTTTCAACTATTAGATCTCTTAGAAATCTATGGCTTATAAAAAATGTAACTTTTATGGAGTTACACCAGGTGTAACTTGAACTCATCTTTTTGCGAAATACTATCTTTTTTTTTTTTTTTTTTTTCTTCTCTTTATGTTTAGTAGTGATCTTAAAAATGAGTTGGAAAACTATTACTTGACTTCTCTAATTTAGCTTAATATGAGATAGAGTTATTTTTTTTGAAAATTTTAGTATAAAACAACTTCTAGAAAATAAATCATACTTTTAATAGGGGTTTTCTTTTAACTATAAATAGCTTTTCTTTAAATTATTTTTTCTTATTCTATCAAATAAAAAAAAAAAAATCTTTACAGAAAATTTCCTATAAAATATAAGCAGCCAACTGTTTCTATTGTTACACATGTTTAACTTGCTCCTCAATAAAGGGAAATGTGATTAAACAAAGATTAAGTCTCCGAAATCATTTTCTCAAAAAATAAAAATAAAAAAGTCACCGAAATCAATCCTATCAAAAAAAAAAAAAAAAAAAAAGTAACTGAGATCAATCATTTCCTATGAAGTCGTAAGTGATAATTTATTAGTTTTTTTTTTTTTTTTGAGGGGAATGATAATTTATTAGTTATGTAGTCTATTTGGATTTAACGCAAAACAAAATAATCAAGCTTGTCTTTGCAAACTTTTACCTACTTCCACCACACGATCCAAATACATCCACAATGGCCCACCACTTTGGACGGTCGATATTAATAACTATTGGGACCCATGTAGGCTCATTAAGAGCCGACTCAACCTAACCTCAATGGTCCCACCGACACATTACAAAAACTTAAAGGGTGTTTGGTATATATTTTCAAACAATAATTTTTAGTTTTTAAATAACATTACACGTATTTTCACACTTTTTTTATCCACATATATTTTCACACATGTTTTCAAATAATAATTTTTTAATTTTTAAATGCATGTACCAAACATTCCCAAAACTTACAAAAACCAAACGCACGTTTGATTTTGAATTTTCAAAGGTCGGTTCGAGGTTCTTGTCTAAATCCAAAAAAACTCGCCGACCAAATCGCGCGCGCGCACGAGGTTTATTGGCTAAAATTTCAGTTGGGGTCCCACCACGTGTCACTTGTCGGCGATCCAATTACGGACATCGCCGATTCAATCGCAACCTAAATTCAAGCACAACCACACACGTGGCAGACATAGGACCAACTCTTTTAGCTGTAAAGTGACCGACACGTGGGCTTCGAGAAAACCCTTAATCATTGATCGTAAGTATGTTTTTTTAACCGCGTACCGGCTAGACCGGTTCCCTAGCCGTTAATCCTGGTATATATAAAGAACTGTCCTAACTAAACTCTACTAATATAAGCTAATATTACTAGTACATAAACAAGAGAGAAAGAAGCAAAGAAACTAGTAATAAAACTCTCCAGCTAAAGAGAAAGAAGAAGGAGAAGAGCTAAAAAGAAATTCAACAAAAATGCCAATTAGTAGAATTGCAATTGGTTCACCGGGAGAGGCGAGCCATCCCGATGCCATTAAAGCTGCATTCGCCGAGTTTTTCTCTATGGTTATTTTTGTTTTTGCTGGAGAAGGCTCTGGCATGGCTTTCAGTAAGATCTCCATTTCAAATATATAAAGTTTGTCATGCAATACCAAATCGTGTTTAAATTTTTTTTTTTTTTTTTGTAGAGTTTTTTCATAAAAATTTAGGGTCGGTTGATAATGTTGTCTTAGTAACGTTGTTTAAGTGTTATAAAAATATGTGTAGGTGAAAAAATATTGTAGGAATATGTGTTATGTTGTTTAAATAACGAAAATTGTTTTTTAAACAACACAATCAAACAGGTTATTTTTAAACCAATGAAAAATAAGTTGTAGCAAACTGACACTAACGTAACCTATCTCATGGAATTGGTGCTGCGATTGGATTTTATGAGTGTTACTTTCTCATAATTGGCAAGGACTTATTGGTGGATATTTTTGCAGACAAGCTTACAGGTGATGGACCAACCACACCATCTGGCCTTGTAGCTGCTGCATTGTCTCATGCATTCGCACTTTTTGTGGCGGTTTCGGTTGGTGCAAACATTTCTGGAGGGCACGTAAATCCGGCTGTGACATTTGGTGCTTTTATTGGAGGCAACATTTCTTTGTTGAGGAGCATTTTGTATTGGATTGCACAGTTGCTTGGTTCAGTTGTGGCTTGCTTGCTTCTCAAGTTTGCCACTGGTGGACTGGTAAGAAACTTTGGAAATGAAATTTTATATCTTAGACGAACAATATGCAAGTATATTTCTATTGTAAGATTTGAAAATTTGACTAATTTAATGCAGTTTTCTCATTTATTTGTGTGAATTTAATTTTGAGGTAGTTTGTAGAAATCAGTATTGTCTAAATTTTGAAGCAATAGTATTTAAGTTAACATTAAATTGAACGATTTGAAATATTTTACCTAAGTACTATATATATATATATATTTTTTTTTTTGATTGATAAGGACAATATTTGTTATAGTAAATCTAACGACCCAACAAATTTAATAACATTTTTTATAATTGATGAGATGATAAGTTGCGATTGGTGTACAATATAAAAGTGGTTAGTGATAATCTCACGTGAAAGTAATCTATATATATCGCCTCAACAAATTGTCAAAAAGAATTTTTAAATTTATCGCGTTAATAAAGTGAATCTATTTGACTCTTTCCCCTTGGTTCATAAGCCCCAACCATGTACTTCAAATCAATGATTTATTCTATATTAGGTATACTTTCAAATCAAATATAATGTTTTTTATGCCTAACTTTTGACTTTGTACTTGACCCACTTTGCAGGAAACATCAGCATTCTCCCTATCATCTGGAGTGTCTGTATGGAATGCTGTAGTTTTTGAGATTGTGATGACCTTTGGCCTTGTCTACACAGTCTATGCCACAGCAGTGGATCCAAAGAAGGGGAACATAGGCATAGTTGCACCACTTGCAATTGGTCTCATTGTAGGGGCTAATATATTAGTTGGTGGTGCCTTTGATGGTGCATCCATGAACCCAGCAGTCTCCTTTGGTCCTGCTGTGGTTAGCTGGTCATGGACTAACCACTGGGTCTATTGGCTTGGTCCAATGGTTGGTGCTGCCATTGCAGCCATTGTCTATGACACCATCTTTATTGGGCAGAGTACACATGAGCCACTTCCCACCAATGATTTTTAGGAATGTTGTATCTTCTTAAGATTTAAACCTCTCCTTCCATGTTATGGAGAGAAGAATAATGGGGAAAAAAAAGGTGATTATTCTTGTAATGGGCTGGGGAGTGAACTTTGGATTTCATGTACTTTTGTTATAGGTTTTGGTGGTGTTGTTTCATCTATGTTTTAGGAATGAGTGAGCTTCTTGGATGTCTTCTTCTTTCTTTTTTTTGAGAATCTAAATTCTTGGATGTCTTCTTTGTTTTGCTATCATATAGTTGAGCAGCTTTTGCACATGATTAATCACCTTGGACAAAATTAGTCATATTTGGTACTGATCATATTTAGTTGAGACATGGGGTGCACTAAAATTATTGGATTGCATGACTAGTAGTGTAAATTGGGGAACCAAACCTTTGACCCTTTGAGGTTATAACCCAACAAGGTATTTGCATAATAATTAAACATTTTAATGAATTTCACTCTAAAGCGTGCAGTTTTTATGACCAAATGTTAGACAAGGGAAAGTAAGCAATCCAATAATAATAATAATAATAATAATAAAGGCAGTTATGTATTAATTAATGAGTAAGTCAAAAACACAAATAAACCCTCCACTTCTTCTAGGATTATTGGAGATCATAGGGATTCCAAGTTCTTCCATTTTCATTTAGGATAATGATTATTACACACTCGTTATTGAACATTATTAGTACACAATACTACTTCCACGTTTTAAATAAGCTTTACAATCCCAAGAGATATTAAAAAAAGATGAGATGCAAAGCAGGAGTTCTAATAAAGAAACTACTGGAATGAAAAATGCATGGCAGCCAGCAGCCTAGCACATTCCTTTGAATAGCACACCAAGTAGAGAAATGAAAATATGTATTAATTATAAATCCTTAGAGTTAGAGTTTATTTTCTAAGGTTCAAGGACTCTTTCAAATTTTTTTTTTTTTTAAAGTGAAAAAAATATGTACCACAATCAAAGCTGCACTTATAAGTATATGTGGGATAAGATCTCCTCCCATTGAATCTCTAACTTTTATTTAGATGTAAGACACGTGACATTTATAAATTAAATAAATCTCACTTATCTCACATCCAGCTAAAAATGAGAAGGAATTAGAGAATTTAATTGAAAGGCTCCTTTCCTATGTCAATTTCATGTAAAAATAGTTTCAGGATGAAAGTGCAACTTATTGTAGCAATCCTTAGCCTTAGGACACTGTTCAGTAACAGACAAGCTAGGGTTGCACATTGTTGCAAAAAACTATAATTAGAGCAACGTGTAAAATATAATGTCGACATATTGCTAAAAACGCCTTAACAACAAATTTGAAGACCTCTAAGTTTTTAAGGCTAAAACTGTATGCTCAATTGTCTGTTTGAGATGATTCTTTTTTTCAAAGTAAAATTTGGAGATATACAAAATGAATACAGAAGGTGATTCCTTGACTCTTTTTCAGATCTATGTTTCATCCTTTGGCCAGAACTTTGCTTGTTTTGTGCTTGGCTGAAATAGTTTAAGAACAACTTGTTGGGGGTCTTTTCTTTGTGTTGCCATGTATCAAGTCTAGATTGGCTTCGCCTTTGGACCCGGGTTCAAGATGGGGGTTGAGTTTGCTACTCTAGTTAACACATGTTGTGGCGAAGGCTAGCTGCGTTGTCTCAAGAACTGAACACAAATACTAGCCTAATATGACTAATGATTTTGGGTAGGGGCCCGTTTGGTAGAGGAGTTTGAGTAATGTTATTTGTAATTTTTTGAAATACCTATAAGTAAAAAAGTGTGTGAAAATGTGTTTAAGGTTGTTTAAAAACTGAAAATGTGAGTTTGAACCACTCTACCAAACAAGCCCTCTCTTAGGCAGCTTTCTTTGAGGATTTCTAGCGTAATGACTAATGAGACTGCTAAATTTAGGAGATTATGCCAGTGAGCATTTAATGAGAGTGAATAGGTGAAATGAGCCATGAAATGAAACATGGAGTGAAATAAAAGATATGCGGAGTTTTTCTTGACTTTTGACTTACACGGAGACACTTTTGGGCTCAGAAACGTATGTGCTCCAAGTCCACATGCTTCTTCTTCCTTTAGGCTCAAAGTGTGTACAAAAATCACTCTGTCATACTTGGGCCATTTTGTTGATTGGGTTTATGTATGGACCTTTGCAAGAATTTTTTGGCCTATGGCCATTATATATTTGTTCGTGTAAGTTGCAACACAAACAGTAGAGGTACTTTTATTTACAAGTTGCCATTTTTTTTTTTCATCAAAAAAAAAAAAAAAAAAGAAAAGTTGCCAATTTTTTAATCAGCAGCTTTTGACATGTCATTTTTTTTTTTTAAATACACAACAGAAGCTACAGAAGCTACAGTGCTGTCAATATTATAGCAGTATATGTCTTTGTTACATTTATAACCCCATGTGGGCATGATTTACGCATAACTCACTAATATCTCCATTTTCTTCGACAAACTTGTAGTTGCGGGTATACTTCACGTGCGTTTGATTTAGCTTTGGTTGATACAAATGAACCTTGACTAAACTCCGCAAGCAAATCCCATCTGCCGTTGCTATAATTAATGGCTCTTTCACAGCTAACTTAGTCAAATGTTCTGCCAATGAGAGTTCATCCTCTTCATTTGTAAATCCCACCAATTTGACCACTTTGAGATGTTCAAGCTTTGAATGCCTAGCGACTTTCTTTGAGTATGTAGTAGTGATCGGCATGGAGTAACTCTTAGTGTCAACCTGCAGAAAAACATAACTGTTAGAATAATGGTTAATTGATTGCCAAAATACGGCGTTGGTTTTTTTTTACTTTAGCTCATGAACGATTTTAGTCTCTAAAATTTAAAGTTATAGCTTTTAATCTTTAATAAACTTAGAGTAATTGTTTTTAATTTCTAAAAAACTTAAAGTGATCCATGTGTCTAATGAAATAATAACATGCTAGTTTTTAATTTGCTCATGTCATCTAACTAAGGAACTAAGAGCGATCATCTTAAATTTCAAGAATTAAAAAACAAAAATGCTCGTGGATTATAGGAACCACCCATTTATTTAACCTTAGATAATTAAATTAACCACTGACTAATAAATTAAGCTTTTTTGGAATAAGTGGTAGCTTATCAATAACAATGGTTGAGCTTCTAAAAAATAATAAATAAATAAAGGAAAAAGAAGGGTTAAGCAGAGCAGTGGAACAATGCAAAAGATGCGAGTTCCATTTTTTTTTTTCCCGTTGAAGAAACTTACAGTAACAAAAAGTTGTTCCAAGGCAGGACACAGTTTTAGGAATGAGATTAAGGCATCACTGTTATTTCCTTCTGAGGAATTATCGATCCACCATAGCTCTTTCAATCTGTAGAACTGGAAATTTCCATGTAAATAGGAAATGGATGGCCAAATCAATTTCTGCAAAGTAAACAATATGAACTTATTTATGTAAGATAAGGGGACAACATGGGCTATCAGTGGCTTGTGTTTCAAGCATCATAAAACTTTGAAATCAGTACTAGAAAATGAAGAAATTAGCAGATCATACCTCAAAAGTCCATTTGCATAGTGTAAGAATTTCAGCATTCTTAATGGTTAATAGACTTGGGTCAAAATCATAACTGCCAAAGCTATTGTCGCCTGGCCCTTGTCTGAAATCCAGCATTGCATCTATCAGATTAAAATGATTTTCAGTCAAGAGCCAAGGAAGCAGACCCCGATACCGGAAAGATCTAAGTTTCAAAGACCTTATGAAGAGAGATTTCAGTTGAGGACAATCAAAGATGGTTAAGCTTTTAAGCCTTGGACTGGAGTCAATTTCTAAAGTTTGTAATCCATTGCACTCAATGATCTTCAAGCTTTCAAGAAACTGAAAATTTGAAACTATAGAGGACACTGCCTCTTTGGATTGAAAGCCTACAGATTTTAGAAAAAGGGTTTTGACAAAGAAGGTAGATGAACTCGGCTGGTCAGTAAGGCTTTGGTGATTCATTCCCAACTGCCAATCAAACTGCTTTTGAAACTCTTGCTTGCCAGTAGATAACTCCATGTGAAGTTTATTATTAGCTGCAATGGTAGCTAAAAGGATACTAGTACTACCTTTGCCAAAGTGGTATTGAAGCCTCCGGGGTTGCCTTAATGGATCAAGCTCATCAAAATGAGTCAAGAATTCAGAAATTGCAGTGACAGCAGCTTCTGTAGTTCCATGCTGCACTAAAACTGTGTTCCATAGGCTTGCCCATCTAGTCGAAAGGAAGCTTGTTTGTAGTGCAGATTCAGAAGGGAGAAAGGAAATGATCCGGCCGAGGATTTCATCTGGTAAACTGCTTAGCAAATCCAATGTATTTTCTTCCATGAATTCCTGTTGCAAAGTGAGAGTGGTCTTAGTAGACTAACAGAACAATTATGCTGTATCAAAGAAAAAGAGTATAATAGTTCTTACTTTTTTGATAGCCTCTCTCAGTCTCAGGTGTTTGAAGACTTAGAACCAAGTTTATATTGGGCTTTTAGTCCTGATACCTCTTATCATCTAAGGCTTTTTAATCCTAATTAAGCTCCACCCCTAAAGGGGACTGTAGCATTAGGACCAATTCTATGGTTTTCAGTCTTTTGACTTTCATGCTATAATATATATCTTAGTAGCGTATAAATCTTTCTTCAATTAAGAAAAATTCTGGTACTAACTGGATCTTACGTTTTAGTAATAGATGTTGATGAGGCTTAGGGGGAAAGAAATACTAGCCTCAGTTGATCAAAGCTTAGACTAGTCTTTTATTTAATAACAAGGGACAGTGCCAACCAATGGGATGAAATAGCTTTGCTCCAGGTGTTGGATTCAAGATAATTAGAAAATAAATTAGGGTGTGAATAATGAAATGGTCGTCTTTGTAAGCAAAGGCATTTTACTTGTCAAATAGGCGGCATCCTAATATAAAATTTGTCACATGACATCTTTTGCGGTCCCTAAGTCCATTTCAAGAGTTGCACTTGCACATTTTCTTCTTCTTAATTTTTTGGTTACTTCACAGTCTAGCTTGATATCAGGGACTTTAGGCAAAAATAACAAAAAAAAAAACCAATATGTAATTATAGTCATTCAATTATGAAGAGTTTCCTCAAGAAATGGTCTTTTTTTTTTCTTTTTTTTTTTTTTATAAAGGAAGGGAAATTTTATATTAAGAGTGGGTGTGGATAGCAACGCAAACGCGTTGTTATCCGCGTCTACGTTTCCTTGGGTGGGTCTCGTGCATTGTTCACGAGACCCACAAGTACCTCTTTTGACAAATATAATTTCTAACTTGAGTCTCACGACATTATTCACACATTTAAAAATTATTTTACTACAGTGTTTTCAGTTTTCAGCAATAAGCGGTATCCGAACAAACTCTAAGAGTCCATTTGGGCAGTGATGAAAACTTTCAGCTTATTTGATTTTATAGCATCTTTTTTATACTATTTATAGATTTTATTGCACTTTTTTGGTACTATTCAATTAGTTTTTAACTTTTTTTTTACGCTTTAAATAAAAATTTTTCAATTTCAGCTAAATAATCTGTTCACGGGTCTAAAAAGCAAAATGTTAACATGAAAATGAGAAATGGAAGGTCTTTTTTGTTTTTGTTTTTCCTTCACAATTTGATAGAACATGACAAATAGGTTGGTTCAAGAAATTAAGAGAGATTTAAGAAACATGCATTTTAAGCCAGTTGAAAACTTGAAATAGTCAACGGATTATAACTTATTATCGTGAAATTGTAGGTGAATTTGTCGCTAAAACAGGTTTTGCTTTGTTTAATTAAAGTTCAATGGAAACGTTCGATTGATTGGTCAGTGAAACTTGTCAATGCTAACATAATTGTTTGACGTGAGAGGAGAGCCTTATTTTAAGAGTATTGTGTAATTACACTTCTTCCATAAAGTTATTGTATCTTTAAAAAAATGTAGCGAAGAATTTATGAACAAATTTATAGGATTATAGTAATAGACCATGTGCTTGTCTGCTTGTGGGTTTGAATAAAATAACAAAATCTAATAATTTGATTTTAGTATCGGGCCTGTAGCTTACTAGCTTTTGTTGAAATCATCTCGGAGGAACGCCGTTTGTAATTTGGTGCTTTCTCCTTGGTTGTTTTGTGTGTTTAGTCATTTATCTTGAAAACAGTAAGGCGAAATGAAAATTTTGAAAAATTATAACATAATACGTCCGGGTGAAATATATATTTTGTGGGAAGTCTATACACTTTGTGGAAAGTCTATACATTTTATGTGAAAGTTTGTATATTTTATGAGAAAGTCTAAATTTTGCAGGAAAGTCTACAATTTGTGAGAGTTTGTACTTTCATGTGAAAGTCTATGTATTTTGTGGGAAGATCTGTATATTTTATGAAAAAGTCCGTAATTTCTTGGGTAATTTTGTATATTTATAGGAAAGTCTCTAAATTCTATGAGAAAATTTATGCATTCTATAAGAAAGGCTAAGAGAGAAGGGTGAGAGTGATAGAGATTGGAGAGAATGAAGTAATGGAGTAATGGACAATGGAGCGCAAACTTACGTTGGCATGAGAGTTTCTAGAATAGAAAGTTGAATCATGCATTTTCAAAGAGAAATTTTGCAGGCATTCTTCTCTTGGAGTTGACCAAAACAAATAAAGAGAAGGGAGAAAATGAGAAGGAAAACTTTTTTGAAGCGTGTTATTTTGGGTGAAGAGGAAGAAAAATAAATGGTGAGGCCCGAGAGTTTTCTTTCCGGGGCGACCAAAAAATTTTCTTCTCAAAATAGAGAAAAAATTGAAGGAGAAAATTGGGCTAGTTAATGGACAAAAATGCCCATGTGCAAGTGCACATGGGCAATTCATCCTTTTTTTTCTTTTTTCCTGGACATTGCATTTTTTTTTTTTTTGAATTCCTGGGTCATGAGTGTGATAGTTTTTTTTTTTTTTTTTTTGTTTAACTAGACATGATTTTTATTTTTTAATATATTGGGTGGTTTTTTTTTTTTTTTTAATTTTTTTTATCACTATTTTGTTTTAATTAGCCATCCTTTTTTAACAAGAGTGTATAAGTAAATTTATACAAACTCACTTTTTTTTCATCCCTCCACTTTTCCACTCATAACCAAACAAAAATGAGAGAAATTAAAATCTTTTCTATTCTCCCACTTTTCCATCCTCCCACAATTTTTTATCCTCCTACTTTTCCACCCCTCCAACCAAACAAACCCTTAAGAAAGACTAGAAGAGAGAATCAGAGGATAGAAAGATAATTCAATTGCACTGTAAGGTGCCCATTAACAACTTTTTTGACTTTTTTTGGAAACTTTTTGTCTTTTTTGCAATTTTATATCATTTTTTCAGCATTATAAGCTATGGGACCAGCTTCATAGAGAGAAAACAAATATTTAAATAAGCTGTGGGACTACTTTTATGTGTTTTTCTTTCATTTATTTATTAACATTTCCCATTAGGATTGGTGTTTATAGATAAGACTAGAGAGAATAAAACAAGATAGGGGAAGACATAAGAGAGATAAGAAAGAGAAGAAAAAGGATTGCGAAGTGGGGCCGGATAGAGAGAAAATGAATGAAGATTGAAGACAAGTAAAAAGAAGTTAAAAAATTCATTATGTTGTCTAAATTTTCAGAAAATTTTTAAATAATATAAGAGATACTTTATTTTTTAATGTTTGTAATAAATTACAAAAAATATCATCTTATTTTTAATTACTAGTTTTGAACCCGCACCTTGCATGGGAGACATTTTAAAAACAAAGAAAGGTTAGGAGTTATGTAACTCTCCTATCCAAAAGAAAAGAAAAAAAGAAAAAAGAAAAGAAAAAGAGAAAGCCTTGTAATTTAATACAACTAGTCGCTAACCTGTGTGATGGACGGGAAAATTCCAAAAATGAAATATTTATGAAACATTCTAAATAGTTTTTTTTTTTTAATAAAAAAATTCAAAAGCGATAGAGCTCCAATGCTTGCGCTTACTTATTACACTGTCTAGAAACTATCCTATAGGATATATGTCCTGCCTATTTCACAGAAAACATGATTTTGTTCTAACACATCCAAAATCTCATTCAAGCATAGTTCATGCAATCCAATTGATGCTAGCAACTCTGAATTGGCAAGCTCCACAATCAAATTCCTGATCCATAGTTCGTGACAGGAGTGTAACACTCAACAAAGCATGGCAGCCATCCACAATGGGTTTCCTTGGCAAGGAATTAATTTCGTATGGACTATAATAGGAGAATCATAACTATCTCTAAAAATAATTCCAAAACTTGCATAATAGGTGGCTTTGAAAAAAGGCCAGTGCTATGTCCAGTTTTAAGATGAGGAGAAATAGGATTTGCAGTTGTTGGGCTCACTTAATATTTAAGCTTTTGTTTTTTAGCACTGTAAAGTTTAAAGATATTTTAGGCTAGTAAACAGTTAAACTAGATATGAGCAAGGCATATGATAGGGTAGAATGGGTGTTTCTTGAAAATCTTATGAGAAAAATGGGCTTTTTTGAAAGATGGATTGGGCTGATAATGATATGTGTGAAATCTGTTACCTACTCTATTATGATAAATGGTGAACCCAAAGGGATGATCTCTCCAACAAGGGGTATTAGGCAAGGGGACCCATTATTTCCTGTCCTTTTCTTATTATGCACGGAGGATTACATGCCCTTATAAACAATGCAGCCAATGTGGGGGAAATTACAAGTTTCTCTTTGTGTAGAAGAGGACCAAAACTAACCCATCTATTATTTGCAGATGATAGTCTTTTGTTTTGTAGGGCCACTATTGAGGAATGTGCAATAGTGCTGAATACATTGGAGACCTATGAGAATGCATCTAGTCAAAAGGTGAATAGGAACAAAACAACTCTATTTTTCAGTAAATCCACTTCTAAAGATGCGCCAGGCAATCAAAGAGACTTTGGGTGTGTAAGAAATATACCAATATGAAAAGTACATTGGTTTGCCATCTCTGGTTGGTAGGGGTAAAAGGGAAAGTTTCAATTTTCTAAAGGAGAGAGTTTGGAAAAAATTGCAAGGGTGGGAAGGGAAATTGTTATCTCAAGTAGGTCATGAAGTCCTAATCAAACCGGTAATCCAAGCAATTCCTACATTCACAATGGGGTGCTTCAAATTACCTCTTGGTTTGTGTAATGATATTGAGGTTATGATAAGAAAGTTTTGGTGGGGTCAACATGGAAACTCAAGGAAGATACACCGGTTAAAATGGGAAGAGATGACAAAATCAAAATTGGTGGGAGGCATGGGTTTTAGAGATTTGTCAATGTTCAATGACTCTCTTCTTGCCAAACAAACTTGGAGATTGCTAAAAAATCCAGATTCACTATTTTCCAAAGTATTTAAGGCAAAATTCTATCCAAATTGCTCAATTCTCGAAGCAAAGGATTCTAGATCGGCATCCTATGCTTGGCGGAGTATATTGAAGGGGAGTGACATTATCAAACAAGGGGCAAGATGGAGAATCGGGAATGGAAAATCAGTGAGAATTTGGCAAAGTCATTGGCTCCCTAGAAAGCATCCACCGTTGGTTTCCTCACCAATGATTGCATCTTTGGAAGAAGCAACGGTTGATATGTTAATTGATGAAGACACAAGGCAATGGAACACGGAACTGGTTGATGGAATTTTTGCTCCGGAAGAATCTGCACTAATTAAAAAAATCCCATTGGCAAGGTGCGTAACCGAGGACTCACTGTACTGGCCACTGACACAGGATAGCAACTATACCAGCAAGTCGGGTTACAGATTTTTGAAAGAGGAAGCAGAGGTACCGCCCGTGGCAGATTCAAAGCCTCAGGAAAAAGATTTATGGAAAAATATTTGGGCTCTTAAGGTTCCTAATAAGGTGAAAAATCATATGTGGAGAGCATGTCGAAACTCGTTACCAACTAAAACCAACTTGGTACGCAGGACTATCATTGCTAATGACACATGTGACCACTGTCATGGTGCTGCAGAAACGGTGATCCACGCTCTGTGGGAATGCCCAGAAATTGATGTAGTGTGGAGCGATGCGACTCTATGTGATTTTCGTTTCACTTCAGAGTTCGCTGACTTCAAACACTTGGTGGCATGGTTAGTAGCTCACGGAAAAAACTTAGAGATGTTTGCCATGCTTGCTTGGTCGATTTGGAATCAACGCAACAAGGTAAGACGCTAAGAACCCAGTTGCTCACTCCACCTCTTAGCTCAGACTGCCAAGGATCTTCTACAGGAGTTCAAATCGGTGCAACCAATTCCTCCACAACCAGTAGCAGTCCCGCGTGCTCGCTGGAAACCACCATCAGAGGATTTTGTCAAAGTGAATGTTGACAGTGCGGTTTTCGCTAATGAAGACAAGTCTGGTATTGGGATAGTTATTTGCAATCATGACGGACAGGTAATGGCATCACAGTGCTTGAAGCTTCATCAAGCATATAGTCCTGGTGTTATTGAAGCTTTAGCTGTTCACAGTGGGATCACACTAGCATCGGACTTGGGATTTCACAATGCTGTAGTGGAAAGCGACTCTAAGGCAGTGGTGACAGTATTGCAGAAGGGGATAGAGATCTTAACGCAGGATGGTTTATTGGTGGAAGATATTCGCTTTAGCTCGAGACTTTTTACTAAATTACACTACTCTCATACTAAGAGGGAGGGTAATTCGGTTGCTCATAGTCTAGCAAGATATGTCTTACATGCATCTGATGTTCCACCGAATGTGTTTCTGTTTTACTGGCTGATTTAGCCCACATTCATTAATAAAAATGCTTGGTCTTGGTTCTGAGAAAAAAAAAAAAAAAAACAACAACAACAACAGTTAAGTTATTTTGGTAATAAGTGGGGTAGGAATAAGTTGTCATTGGGAAAAAAAAATGTTATGTCCATAATATTTTCACAATACTTTTACAATAAATTTTAAGTGGTAGGTTGTTATGAGTGGGCAAAAACATAATTTAAGTTGTAAATTCAAATTAGAACCAATAAAAACTTACCACATATGTTTTGTTATAAAAAGTGTTGAGAAAATGCCATTGTCCACCAGAACTAATGAAATGGTAAAATGAACAAATAAAATAGTAAATGTGTTTTAGTGGGTTATTGATTTGTGGGAAGGAGTAGCCTAGTTGTGACATGAGGCCGAGGCCAAAATTTTGTCGGCTGCTTTTTCTTCCGTTTGCTTTTCTCATATTTATAGACATGGTAACTTAGTTGTTCATAACCTTATTAAACATGTTAGTCATGTCTTATGATGTGGATGGAGGATGTTCCAACACACAAACTCTATTCTCTTAACCGATTTTGGCTAGTTTTCCTCAGCTTTTTTAATACAACGTGTTGATTTGATTCTCAAAAAAAAAAAAAAAAAAACCTCCGAGCCTCCAATGTAAGTTATTTTATTATTATTTTTTTTAATGAGGAAGAGGCAAAGCTAAAGTTTTTTTAGATGGTTGTTCAAATAACTTTGTATTCATCCTTTTTGTTTTTAATTGTCAATTAATTTAACTTTTTGTGTGGTTCATATGTAATCTTGTAAAAAGGTTTGCAAAAATTACTGGAGTTTCGTCCACCACAATTCATAGCTACAAATTTCTTCTTTTTCTTTCTTAAAAGCGAGCTTCATTTAATTTCGGCCAAAATTCACCAAAATAGGCCGGAATGGCCACAATTACTAACATATCAAACAAATATGAACGTTAAAAAAAAAAAAAAAAAATCTACTAAATTTCTTCTTCTTTTAATTTTCCAAATAGTTTTAGGCATAACACTAAATCAAGGTTTCAGCAACATAGCATATCTATATTAATGGTCTATATCAGAGACATTGCTAATAAGCTCACAAAGAAAGATGACAAGACTCAACAATTGATTGATCTCAGCCTTAAAAAAAAATCCTAACTTTGTTTTTGAAGAAGAAGAAGAAGAGTCTTTGAGATTTAAAAGAAGCAGAAGAGGAGGTATAGAGTGTGTTTTCAACGAAGGAGTTAGACCCATATTGGATTTTCACTTATCTTTCTTTGCATCTTTTGGTTGGGTCTTGAGAGAATGATGAATTCAGTGTGGGTTTGGCTGAGTTGAGGGAAGGGAAGTGATCGATTTTGTAGGTTGGGGATCGAGAGAAAGAATGGAAAAAAAAATCAAGGCAACAATGAGCTGAAAATAAACGTTAAAAATAATAATTAAATAAATAACTAAGGCGTAAATTTGTTAGACATGAAAAATTGATGTGCCAAAGTCTCATGAAATTAACAAAAAGTCCACGACTTCGGTTATATAGTATGTTATGATCCTAGTGTACCAAATGGATTAAATGTAAGATTAACCATGTGTTTATAAGCTCTTTGGCATCCTTCCCTTGCAACCGGTTTTCAAAGGTGAGTTCTACTCATGAGTTTCTAACATAGTATTTATAGATAAGTTTAAAATTGTAGTAGATTTTTGTTTTCTTTACGAATATAAATCTAATATCTATGATATTAGACTTTTTAAGTTTTTGTGCTATTAACTACAATGTATGTGCCAAATGTTAAGGAGCTTATATATGGAATGAAATAAATGCATTTATTAATATTGTATTTATCCTTGTTTGTGAGTATTAAATATTTATCCTTATGAATTCCTTTTGAATGGTTCAACAATCTTCTCTTGCTTAAGGCCAAGTTTTGTCTTTTCTTAACTGGTTGTTCATTCACCTCCTTAAAGAGAAGTACCAATTTCATACAATATTGGAAATTTCAAGTAGAAAAGTAGCAAGCATATCTTTGGAAGTCTATATTGCATATCTAAAAAGGCTAGTGTTCATTGATCTTTAAAATAGAACTACAAAACCTTATACGAAAAACGTATTAGTCCAACAACAAATGGCAATTCACACTTTGATGCAATGTGTGTTAGGACATATGTGATTCACTTGTTAGGAACATATGTCACTATTTTATGTAATTAGCTAATCCTTTGACAAAACGCACTTTACTTGTAATTGAGTAGATCTAGGTGTTTTTAATACTTCAAGAAACTGTGTTTCAAATCAAGTGTTGAAGTCATCAAGTCTGTCCAAGAAACAAGCTGAGAAGTGCAAGTTCATTAAAGCTCGACAGCTAGCATGTGTCGAGGTTTAAGAAGCTGTTCAGCCTGTGTATTCGACACCTCCTATTTGTCAAGGTTTAAGAAAGAATCAGAAATTCTGATCTGTTTTCTTGGAATCTGTGAATGTGTCTTTGAGACTTCTTTTCTCCTAACCCTAGACATATAAAAAGATTATTTTAAGGGCCGTCAAAGAGTTCACAAGTTGCACAAGTTTTGAGAAAAGTCTGTTCAAGCAAATTGTGACCGGAGACAAAGTTTTGCCCTAGTTCATCTCTTCTGAAGAAGTTGCTGTGTGTGTGCACCGTAAGGTTTTGTGACTAAGCATTTTCTTGATCTTCATCGTGTGGATGAACTGAAGAACTTTGAAGCCAACAATCTTCTCTAGTTGGTGATTAAAGTCACGTACTAGGATCCGCGCAATTGGTTAGTCACTTAATTGGGAGCCATGCATCGAAAGGAGAAATTGTCACTACAAAACAAGTCCAATTAGGTATTGGGGTAAGGGTTCAATTGTAGATTGGTATAAGGTACTGAGATTTATTTACTTGTAACCGCTTGTTGTGATAATAGTGGAGTTTCGGGAGTGGTGGCCTTAAAATCACCCGGTGGGGTTTTTGCCGTGTTGGTTTTCCCCATTCGTAAACAAATCACCGTGTCAATTTAATTTCCGCTGCACTTAATTTAATTGGTGATTTTTTTGTGTTACCACGCGCTTTGCATGTTAATTTGATTAATTAATAAACTTGGCTAATTAATCAATTAATTTAATCACAAGGGGTCAATACGTTTTTGGCCTATCAATGTGCATTCCTCGAATGGCCAAAATAAAATTAAAAAAAACACCTACTCAAAAACAATGCAAGATTGCAAGAGTTTGCTACACTTATTGAATACATTACATTTTTTGTGCACAAAGCCATAAATGAGACATGTTTTTTTGTTTAGATAAAATCATCCACCTATAATTTAAAGGGTCATGTTAATGAATGCCCTTATGGTAATTATTAATAAACTATAATAGGAAAGTTTTGACATCATTTTCATGGGAATTATAAAAAGTTGTCAATAACATTTATTGTTTTAGCATTTTTCCTAAACCCTCATGTTGTTAACAACATTTATTGTTTTAACATTTCCCTAATTTAAATCCATACAATATCATAAGCCCTCTATTTGTCCTTTGTATAGTACTTTAATTATTAAAAAAAAATACATAATTTTTCGTTGGGACAAGTTAAAAATTAATTCTGTAAAATTTGGGACCTTATCTCCTATAATTGGTGAATATATGCAATACCTACAATGTAACAACTGTTCCAATAACAAAGTGTGATATAATTGAAAAAAAAACACACACGCACACAAGCTCAAACTGAAAACTAACTTGTCAAGCCCTAAAAACTTTCATGACCCATTTATCATCAACAACTAAACAACTCCAACTCTCAATAATCCTTCCCAACCACAACCTACCAAATTTGGAAAAAAAAAAAAAAAAAAAAACCATTTTCCCATATACTTTTTTGATGAGAAACAAAGAAAAGAAAAGTTGTGATCTCTCTCCATAATTTGCTTTCCGATTTGTTATACCAATGACATATATTCAAGCAAAGACAATGTCTTGAGGGACCAAATAAGATTTGTGACACCAAGTGGGTAGAGATTGCCTATAACATTATCATTTATAGACATGGTTTTGAAACCTGAACCGTTCAAAGAATCGTAAAGGGAGAGGTTCAAGGTTTTAAGGATCGGACTAAGGTTGAACTGAGGTTATACCGTGATGACATTATAATTAATTTAATAATTATTTAAAAAATAAAAAATATTAAATTAGTAAAAATATAAAAATTGGCTGAAATATAAATATTTATATTTCAAATGTATTTTTCATATCATAACATTCATAAGACAAATAAGTAATATTAAATCATAATCAAACATAAATAAATATTGAGTTTCTCAATCAATGGATATATATATATATATATATATATAGAGAGAGAGAGAGAGAGAGAGAGAGAGAGAGAGAGAGAGAGAGAGAGAGAGAGAGAGAGAGGTTAGAGTTACACATTTTTTAAATCGTTGGATTTAAGTAGATCAAACGGTTAAAAAAAGACCCCCATTATTACCAATATTCTTATTAGAATCTCATTAATTATCCTTATTTATTACGTTTTAAACCTATCTCTAAACCCAAAAAAATTTGACGTCTAACTCTGGCTATCTCTACGTTTCTCTCTCTCTCTCTCTCTCTCTCCTCCACCATTACTTTAATCAATCAGAAAGTTCGACAATTAGTTGACGCAAATGACCCATGATATTACTTCATGTGCATGCGTTAAACTTTTAGGCGGAGAAGAGATAAATATCCAATTCCCTAAAAGGTTTCGAAATTGTTTCTGGTTCCAAATTTAGATTGGAAAAAGTTATGTTATCAATATCGTATCCCAGTTTAATTAGTTTATACATGAGATTATTGCATAAGTTAGCCTTTCATGTCCTCAGGCAGAGAAGGAGAAACAGATATGGTTATTTTCTAACTTTTGAAGTTGCTTCTGGCCCTGAAATTAACTTGATTTTTTTTTCTTCCAATTTGTCGATATATAATTCCAGTTAAATTTATTTTATAAAAGAATTAGATCTTTTATTAATTCTAAGGGTAATAGAATCAGCTAAAAAATCATACATTATATATTGAAAAATCATTAATTCTAAGAGCAAATATCATTCTCTCTCAGATTGTTGTTTCAACTTGGTTAGAGCATCCATAGCCGGAATTCTCATCTCATCCTATTTTACAATCTCAAAAAAGGCCACTTTATCAATTATACAATACCATTTTACAATACTGACCTCCAGCATCTCAACTTTTATTTTCCTATTCTACTCATTAAAATAATATATCTTCATAATAAAATATATATATATATATATTTTTTTTTTGTTTTTTTCTCAATTTTCTCCCCCACACGCGTCCCTTCCAGAATCCTCCATTACTTTACTTTTCACCTTCTTCCAGCCTCCTCCTCTATCATCCATATCAACCCAACTCCTTCACACAACTCCTCCATCATCCATATCAACCCAGATCGGCGAAAGAGGAAAAAAAAAAAAGAAAAAAAGAAAAAACCATCACGTCTATCACAACGCCACAGCCACCACAACGCCATAGCCACCACAGCTCCATCGATCTCGCCACCCACCGATCTCCGCCATGCCACGGCCACCACAACACTGATCACATATACCAGCAAACCCAGGAAAAAAAAAAAAAAAAAAACCATTAACACCCACGTCGATCACAACGCCATAGCCACCACAGCTCCACCAATCTCACCACCCACCGATCTCCGCCACGCCATAGCCACCACAACGCCGATCACATATACCAGCAAACCCAGAAAAAAATAATAATAATAATTAACACCCACGCCAATCACAACGCCACAGCCACCACAACTCCACTGATCTTGCCACCCACCGATCTCCGCCATGCCAATCTCACCACCCACCAATCTCCACCACGCCGATCTCCACCACGAGGTCTTGGGTCTGAAGAGAGCAGATGAGAAAGAAAGAAGGAAGAGAGAGAAAAGAAGAGAAATAATGAGAGAGGAGAGAGAAATTTCGGGGTTAAAAAAAGGAGGAGAGAGAGTATTAAATATTATTATTTAAGTTTAGAATTGTGCTACAGTACAATTCTAAAGGTAGAATTGTATTGTAGCACAATTCTAAAATTTTTTACAATACTTCCCTTTTACAATCCCAGATGCTGAGGCTTTTTGGGCTTAAAATGCCAAACTCACCTTAAATTTGGCATATACAATGCCTAGTGCTGATGCTCTTAGTGTTCGGCTTGGTTTTGTTTTTTTTTTTTTTTTTTTTTTTTTTTTTTTTTTTTTTATTGGCGTAGAGGTGGAATAATGGTGGAGGAGCAATGGTGAAGGAGACAGAGAGAGAGAAACGTAGAGAGAGAGAGAGAGAGAGAGAGAGAGAGAGAGAGAGAAGCGTCTAACGTTTTTGAGTTTAGAGGTAGGTTCAGAATGTAATAAATGAAAGTAATTAATGAGATCCTAATAAGAATATTTGAAATAATGAGGGTCTTTTTTTAACCGTTAGATCTACTTAAATCTAACGGTTTAAAAAATGTGTAAATCTAAAGAGTTACACCAGGTGTAACTTGAACCCATCTCATATATATATATATACACACACATAGACACACACACACACCAAAGTAAAATGAATGTTACTTTTATTTCACTAATTCAATCAAAATTTGAAAAATATTTTCTCATAAATAGATTTATGGACAAAGTTTAGTTACAAAATTGGTTATAGCCTTAATCTACAACTTCACTCAATATTTTTTTATTGAAGGTGTATTTTGACAAAATAGATTTATAGACAAAATTTAATTACAAAATTGGTTGTAACCTTAGTCTACAACTTTACTTAATATTTTTTTTTTAGGTAAATTTTGACAAATCTACCATTAAATTACATCTTCTTATTATATCTTCCATGCTTGCAAAATTTTTAGAAAATTAAATATTAATAGCTATGTCATCAATAAATTGTTTAAATTAGAAATTTTTGTAGTTTAAAATTATGTATAAAATATAAACTAATAAGTCATATGATAAATAATATCCGATTGACACAAAATTTGACATGTATATTGAGAGTATAAAAAACATGCAATTTAACAGTTAGATTTTCAAAATATATAATAATTTTATTTTATTGAGTAAAATTATAACCTAACAATTTTGCAGCTAAACTTTAGTCATAGGATAAAAGAGTGTGATCCAATCAAAGGGTTTTTTTTTTTTTTTTGGGAATTATACTTTACTACTCTAAACTATACCCTAGGTTACACTTTGCACCTTAAATTTTTCGAATGCACATTTTGTACCCTAAACTATAACTCTTGTTACACTTTACACCCCGACATTAAGTTTGCTGTTAACTTGGATGGAAAAGTATAATATCATGTGAAATGATCCAATTTCCCATCTTCTCAATCCATTAAAAAAAAAAAAATTATACTTTACCACTCTAAACTATACTCTTGATTACACTTTACATCCTAAACTTTATATTTTCATCCAAGTTAACAACAAACTTAATATTAGGATGCAAAGTGTAACAAGAGTCATAATTTAGAGTGTAAAACGTGCATTCAAAAAGTTTACAGTGCAAAGTGTAATCCAGAATATAGTTTAGGATAGTAAAATGTTTTTTTTTTTTTTTTTTTTCATTTAGCTGACGTGGATACTAAACGACCCACAGTCTCCAAGTGAAAACGGCAAAACAAACTCATGTAGTTTACTATCTTCTCCGCTGCGCTGTTTGAGAAAAACGATGCGTTTCACTACTTCTTAGCTTTACAAAGAAAACCCCCCCAAACGGTTCGTCTCTCTCTGTGTGGAAGAACAAGCCGCCATTGTTGTAGTATTGTAAGGATGGTTTTATCGAACAAGAAGCTGAAGGGAAAGCTAAGAGCCGAGCTAGCCGAGACAATAACGAAAACCGTGTCAGAATCAGACCCGAATAACGGTGGTCCGACAAAACCAGACCCGAATGCAAAGCCCCAATTGTCTCTGAAAGAGCTTATAGACTCGGCGACGCAAAAACCCAGATTGACAAAGCGAGAGAAACGCAGAAAAAATTTATCTTTAGAGGACCCAGAGGCTGTGAAGAGTAGGAGAAGTGGTGGTGGTGGTGACCCTGAAGAGAAAGAAGGTGGGTCTGAGAGTTTGGTTGAGAAGAAGAAGAAAAAGAAGAGGAAGAGAGAGGAGGAGGAGGTAAAGGATGGAGCTTTGGATTCAGAGGAAAATGGGGTTGTGAAGGAGGCCAAGAAATCTAAGAAGAAGAAGAAGAAGAAAAAGGTTAAGAAGAAGAAGGAGGAGGGTAAGAGTGAGGAAGAGAACAATGGTGCTGAGCTTGGGAGTGAAGGGAAAGGGGTCATGGAGACAAATAAGAATGGTGAGAGGTAATTTGAGAAGATACCCTTGTGCCCATTTTGGGTTTTGTCATTTTTGTTCACCTTTCTTGTATGATTATGTTGTGTTTATTTGGCGTATGGGAAGTTATGAGGTCTTAGCTTCTTCTTAGTATACAGTAGGAAAAGTATTTGCTCTTCATTGAATTCTAAATTTGTTTATATATTGTGGTTTTGAGTTGATTGTGTGGTGTTGATATTGAATGCATTTGTTATTCTGTTTTGGTTGGCTAGAGAAACTGGCAAAAGGAGAAGGAAATTAACATATTGAGCATGACATTGCTTTTTCCACTCTAAAACTGATGCTTTTACTAATGATTGTAGAGACTAACTTGGGTAGATGCAGTGATTTCATACAAAACATGCATTCCTATATATATTCCGAATTTTAAGTTAATACTTGATGTTGGTTTATAATATAAGAACTGAATAGTGTATCTCACAGCCACTAAGCCAAATAGTTGTATTTCGATTTACATTGGCCATAACAATGGCAAAACCTAAGTTTAAAGATATTAGATCGTTTTAGGTCCTCTCCCCTACATTTTCCTTAAATAAACAAAAAATCATCTTCTCATATAAAAAAGGATATTAGTTTGAATTGATGGTGTCTTCTTTCTCTATGGGAATGATGATGGTTTTGTAGCTTTTCACTCATTATGCATGTTTTCTATATTGTTTAACAGTCAACCATATGAGGAGGTTGCTAAAAAAATCTATGTTGGAGGCATTCCATATTACTCGACGGAGGATGATATTCGAAGTTTCTTTGAAAGCTGTGGTACTATAACTGAAATTGATTGTATGAAGTTTCCTGAGAGTGGGAAGTTCAGAGGAATTGCCATTATTAGTTTCAAGGTAAGTAATTATGTAGATTGTCTACCGCATTTAGATCATTTAGACTGGGAAGTTTTTCTATTTTGATAATTACAATTGTAACATAACTTTGATGAGTTTTTTTGCTCCCTTAAAAGTTAGATATTGGTTGCTATAGAAAACAAGTGAAAATAAACTTATAAATATGAAGATATCACATCAATGCTCTTGTTTTTTAAGATTACTGAGGTGATCTAAAAACCTAACTGGCCAGCCTAGCACAAGATTGGTCCAAATCACGAGATCTTGTTTTCAAAAAATTGAGAAAGGTTGTGGCCGTGTGTGTGTCTGCTTGGAAGTGGCCAATGAGTTCTGGCAAATGGCAGTTCCTCCTGCCACAATTATGGGTGGAATGTGAGATCATGCCATCATGGGTTTGAAACCATTAAGTCCATGACTTCCAATAAAAAACTGTGTTTGTTTGCAAGAGAAAATGAAAAGGGGTAGGGGTTGGGGGTGGTGGTGGTGGTGGTGGTGGTGACAGAGAAAGAAGGAACAAAAGGAACAAGATGGTTCCTACCTGGACTGTTTGTTTTTCCGGTTTGACCATTGAGCTGGACTAGAACCTCTTTGGGCATAGTTTGGAGAGGCACATGTTGCTATACCTCTTGACCATTCTTAGTTGAAGGTGGCTTCTTTCTTGTAGGAATCACAAGGGTTTCAATTTTTAACTAATTTCAAGCCTCTTGTTTCTTGCTGTACTTCAATGTTAATACCCAACCTTTGGCATTATCCTTTCAAATGCATGCTCCCTCTTATGTGATGCATGTAAGATATTAGGAGCATGCCTTGAAATGTAGGCTCATTTATACCTTAGGCATGCACCGCATACATGGATAAAAGTTCCTTATTTTCATTGTCAACTAAATCTTTATGGAATAGCAGAGAGGCCAATTTCTGCTATGATGGCATATAAACTGGCTAACAGATTGGATAGAGCAACTTAAATTTGCTGGAAAACAAAAAGGCAAAGTTTCCAAGGGTTTGAGATTCTTTATTTTTTCCTGAAATTTGCTGAATCCTGAATAGTGCTTGTTTCCTAATTCCTGGTCTGCTTGATCTTACTGTTAAATTTTCAATTCCTGCTTTGCTTGATCTAACTCTTACATTTTCACAGACTGAAGCTGCAGCTAAACGAGCCTTGGCCCTTGATGGAGCTGACATGTGAGTAGCATATACACAAAATTTCCCTTCAATTACCCATATATATTGTTTTTGCGTAATTCCACATCATGCTTACGTAGCTTCTAATGTATCAGGGGTGGACTGTATCTAAAAATCCAGCCTTATAAGGCAACAAGAGTCATCAAATTACCTGATTTTACCCCCAAAATTGTTGAGGGCTACAATAGAATCTATGTTGGAAATTTGTCATGGGATATAACGGAAGATGAACTGCGGAAATTTTTTTCTGACTGCAATATATCATCTATACGTTTTGGTGAGGACAAGGAAACAGGGGAGTTCCGTGGCTATGCCCATGTTGATTTCTCTGACAGTTTGTCACTGACAATGGCATTAAAGTTGGATCAACAAATTGTGTGCGGAAGACCTGTCAAGATCAGTTGTGCAGTTCCTATGAAAGGAGCGGGAATCAAGTCAAGATCTGTGCATACAAGCGAAGTAGCTGATAATGCTACAAGTCAAGGAGCTGATAATACTACAAATCAAATAGCTGATAATGCTGCAAATCAAGTAGCTGATAAAGCTGAACAGAGTTCAGTCAGTGGTAAGATAAGGAGGAGAACATGCTATGAGTGTGGTGAAAAGGGCCATCTATCATCAGCTTGTCCAAAGAAGCAAAATGCTGATCCAACAAATTCTGGTGCTAGTTAAGCATGTAGGGAGTTACAGAATCGTCATCCTTTGTTTCTGTTGATCTATCAATATTCATAGATAGGTGAAATAGTTTTCTTTTTGTTTAATTTTATTTCTCTTTTTAGGAACAACTTTTGCTTAACTTTGTTGGAACGGCCTGAACAGCCACGTGTAGTTGCTGTTACAGTTAGTATTCCAAATTTTGTTCAAAATGATTGCTGCAAAGAGTCTAAGGAATCAGTGAAGCAAATTATATTTGATTATTTTCTCCTATTAGTACTCATATAAATGATGTAAATCTTATTATTGTTTCATTAGGTCATTAATTTTCAATCATTCGGATGGTACACTTTTTGTTGCCCCGTCTGATCTAGTGAGACTGGTATTAATCACAATCATTGTCATGTTATCTCCTTAGTTTGTAAAACTTTTTATAATAAAATTGATAGTAGCTTTAGCATTTACTGTATCAGCTATCACCTATGGTTTCTTCCACAACCCCTTTTGGCCAAGCAAAGTTCACAACATCCGGACTTCTTATGAGCAACGTTTAAGGATAGCTCTGGATGGTGTTCAATTGCGTTCTGAGGTTGGTCTTGTGCTTATTCCAGAATGGACACAATCCCCTTTAAAGGATTCTGTTTGCACTCAATGGTAAAATAGTAATTCATGATTCTATTCTATCCAAATACTTGAAACAAACCAAATGTCAAACAATTGGTTGATTTTCCAAGTCTCAGACGAAGCTTAGCACTAGCTAGCCAAAAATGTGACAGAAATATTGTAAGTGATCACGACTCTCGTAACATTTAATATGATTTTGGACATTTCCTCCTATTTGTGACTAGAAAAACTGGAGTGGAAGAGTATCTTGCACTCAGCAGCACATAATGGATGGCCGGGAGATAGTATTTGATAAATCAAGCTTTAGCCTTAATCGGTAATAGCTCTTCTGTTTGGAGCTTCACAGTCAGCAGATTCTCTATTAGCTTCCGTGGTTTCAGTTTGGCAGCTATAGGATATGGTCCAACTTGCCTTCCAAGAGCGTCATGGTTTCACGGGACTAGCCTTTGGCTTTTACTGATGCATTGAAAAAGGAAGTTTTGTCTTAAGCCTACTTTAACCCGTGAGCTTGTTAATAATAAACAATACATTTTATGGAACATGTTGGCATTTGGCCCTATACTTGCACCAAACATTACAGAGATCGTTCTAAATTATTGCCTCATAAGAAATTTGCTGCATAAACTTATATGCAAATGACCTTAAGATTGGTTGATGTTGATTCAAATTTCAGCAATGACAAAATTTGATGGGCAAAACTTCAATTGTTTTACTTCTTTGTTTGATAAAAGCTGTCGGTTTGCTCCCTCTATTGACTAACCAAATCCACCAGCCATGCTCTCTATTACTATATATTACTTCTGTCATTTCCCAAGCCATGTTCTAATAAATATGAGCTCCCTCACTTTCCCTCTAATAACATTTCTTCTATTCCTCTCTTTACCTGACTACCTATATACAACTTTTTAAAACTTCACGTTTCCCAACTATATTTTTTTTTATGTACCTTAAGTAATGAATTGCTTTACTTTGTTCAGATAATTATGGCAGTCGATTCAGCAGGAAGGAAAGTGTTATGCATGCCAAGGCAATGGCAAGACAGAGACACTAGTCCTGAGAGAACCAAGGTTTGGATGGAGCCAAAGTCGAAGACAACTGAGCAAAAAGTTCCCGTCATTTACTACCTCTCCCGCAATGGCCAGCTCGAGCAACCTCATTTCATGGAGGTCCCTCTCTCTTCACCAAAAGGACTCTATCTCATAGGTAAATTCCGTAAAACAAAACAAAACAAAACACAGTAAAACTCAATAGTATCACTTGATCAAATATGAAGCTTGAATACTTCAGAGTCAGAGACCCAAAAGTGCACTAAACACAGTATGAAAATTCAATATTAGTAGTATCTTCTTGTTTAAAATTCTGTTTCTCAGATGTGATGAACAGACTAAATTTTCTTCGGGGACAAGGCATGGCCAACATGTATACCTGGTCTTCAAAAAGGTAAATCTAATTATATTCCCTGCACATATTTTGCTCCTTTAAACTCTGGCCGGTTTCTAAGAAATTGGAAAAATGCTAAAGCCACTACCAATTTTACTGTCAAAGGCTTACAAACTAACCTAATAATGAATGTGATTGATGTCACTTCAACAACATAATAAATCAATGTTTAAATTATTTTTTTGTGATTGGTGACACATCAAATTGTAAGACTGAAGTACTAAAATTTGTAATTTTTCCTAGGTATAAACCAAACCTTTTCAGCTAAACAATTACTCAACTAAGCGTAAGAGTCAAAATTTTAATACTATCTTGAAATTTTCTTCATATTATTTTTCAGCAACCAAATAGATTGTGTCATTTAATTTTTATATATTATTTTTTCATTCAGGAGCTACAAGAATGGATTTGTGTGGCAAGACTTGTCTGACAATGACTTCATGTACCCTTGTCACGGCCAAGAATACGTTTTCAAAGGTTCACAACTCCTTGAAACTTCTTTAAGCTTTCGATCCTATGAAACAGTATCATCAATATCATCAACCTCAAACAATTCCTTCGACACAAGCACTTCGAGTATAGACTACAATATCCCTACAGTCATTTTGAGGAAAAAGAATCAATCATGGAATTCATTTGACGACCTTCGTGAATATGAAGTTTATGAGGCCAGAGCTGGTGGGGAATTTGCTGCAAAAGCATCTAATAATGCAGCCACACAGACTGAGGATAAGGGGAGACAGAAAAGGAAGGATAGTGAAAAAGTTGAAGAGTGTGAAGGGAATGATGTAACTGAGATGAAGGGTCATGAAGAGGTTCACTTGGCATTTTCAGAGGATGGTTTTGGAGGGTTAGGTAGTTTGGAGGGGTCTAAGAAGGTTGGTGTTAGAAATCTGCTGGCGGAGAATGATTGTCCCAGTGAGAAGAAGAAGGCATCTAAGGTTCTGATGCAGTTGATCAGTTGTGGATCAAGAGGGATCAAAGATCGATTGTGAGTCAATAGCAAGAATGGATCCATTTCATGTTATTTAAACTTTTAAATAATGTGACATTCAGGGCTGTAAGTTCTACAAAATAAATTTTTAATCGTAAAATGGGCCATGTGTATTTCAAATGAAACAGAGAGAATCTTGAGTGTGTAAAGTAGGACAAGTACCATAAGAAGTACAAAAATGAGTTGTGGATATATTTATCAAGAAATGAGCTATGCACATTATAGTCAGTGCACTATAAAGTGGAACACTCTTATTGTGATAGAAGAATTTTGTTCTACTGTTCATGAGGTCATTAGTTGGGATTTCTTTGTTGCTTTTGAAATTTGAAGACATGGGCCAATGCGGTTTTCAATGATTGGATTGAATGTTTGATGTCCATATTCATGATGTATTTTTTGCTTGTAAAGCATTACTTATGGAATGTATTTGTATCTTTTGTCTTATACTCCTTGCTTAGCTTCCTTTTGATTGATCTGTGTGGCTGAGCTTCTTTTCTTTTCTTTTTCTTTTTTATAGGTAGATAATGAGAGAGGGAGGAAATGTGGGATTTGAATCACAAATATGAGACACAACAAAGGATGTCATTATCCTAGACTATCACTTGATTCCCTGTTTGGTTGAGCTTTAAGTACATTAGAAACAGATAAATGTCTACAGTGAGACCGTTAGCTCATCATGTAAAATTGATGGACTATGAGAAAATCCACTTCGAGAATAATTTCCATATAATTTGTGTCTCACATAAGTGTCAACCCCACTCTTATTTCCCAAATTCATGTAATTATATATAAAAAAAAATGTTTATTCCCCCTTACAACTGCTAACGGACTAACGAAAGGTTAGAGAATTCAAATCCAAGTTTTCATTTCTGGGATAGCCAGGTAACACTACCAAGTTACAAGTACCTTAACCAACATGGAAATTGAATTATACTAATCATAGAATGACTCACTTTTCTGTATTGAAAAGAAATTAAATTGATAATTCTACATTGTGTATAGCAGAACTTCTCCCTAGACCCTACTGTTAGAATTTATAAATATGGATGTTCATATTAGAAATGATTAGTATTTTTCTTCCACACTGCATGCAAACAAAAAAGTAAACTAACTGTACACTTGTAAACAAAAAAGTAAACAAAGTAGTTTTTTTCTTTCACTAAAATATTTCTTTATTTAAGCAGAGATCAGTAGATTTGCTGTTGACCAACTCCATGGTTCTTGTTCCTTCCTTGCCAAAGAAAACAAAAATATTAACCAACTGCAAGGGTTCGATTATGATTTTTGCAGTTTCTTAATGATCTTTTGTCTAGTGGAGCCCTATGTCTTTTTGCACTTTTCTCCCAAAGTTTAGGCTATTATTATTTTTTAATATATTTACTAAATTGTATGACATCTCTGGCTCCTCCTCTCATAAAGCCAAATGGCATCTCTCTTCATTTTTGAATTCAAGATGCAACATATACGTGCAATATACCAATAAAAAATCTTTAAAAACTGAAACTCTCTAGCCCATATTGATTAGTTTTTTCAGCTTCCAGTGAATTTGAATCTAAGTTAGAATAACCACGTGAGCTTGATCACATGCACCGCTTAATAATGGGGAGTAAATAATGGCGTTGATTATGAATACGAGTTTGAAATTTATATTTTTTAATAAATTCGGATTTAGATTTTAGAATACGTACTCTTAGTCCAAATTTGTCTTTTTTCTATTCTTAATTAGTACTCTTAACCCAAATGTATTTGAGCTTGGTGAGAGAGTGTAATTAAGTGTGTGTGTGTTTAATGGTTAGTTTATTTCTATAAAAAAAAAAAAAAAAATTAGTAGGTGCACCGAAATAGACCAAAATAGATTGAAGTAAATTAAATAAACTGAATGGTCCAAAATGGACAGAACTTACCCAATGGTATCAAAATGGACTGGATTCATCAGAGTGGACCAAATGGACCGAACTTATATAATGAGACCAAAATAAACTAAAATGCACCAAAGTGGACTGAAATGAACCGAAATAGATCAATTAGACCAAATGGACCGAATTGGCCTAATGAAATTGAAATGAATCAAAGTTGACCGAATGCCGGCATTTAATCAATTGAGGATCCATAGCCCATCTTAAAATTTTGGTAAGAAGACTTACACTATATTTGGAAAACACAAGGGAGATGGAAAAGAAAGAAAAAGGGACAGAGAAAAGAAAATGGCTTATTAATGGGCTCTACCCATAAAACTATTTATTCTCTCTCCTTTTCAAGGGAAGGAATGGATGGGCAGAGAGGAAAATAAATAGGTCCCTTTTCCATTTCTTTATCACTATTCATCTAAACCAAACACTGGATTTACTTTCCTTTCCCTTCAAACCAAACATAACCAGAGTTAGTGTAGTAGTATCAGTATGAACTGGGCCAAGCCTAATCCACCTTTCCTAAAGGTTTTGGGCTTCATTTATATAGGCAAGCTTTGTTTCCAAATCTACTAATCTCTGGTCCAAAAACAAAATTTTATTTTCAAAAGCTCTGTTTTACCGATCAAAAATAAAGGCAACAAAGGCAGAGCATTTCAAGGGTTAGGGTTTGGAATTTGAACATGGAATTGAAGAATCTGCTCAAGGACAAGAAATTCTGGTTCGCCTCTTTTCTCATTGCCTGGGCTGCTGCTCTCCAAGTAAGCTAAATTCTTATACATCCCCCAACCCACACTGCTGTAGTACACTCAACACTGTATTATATAATACTACATTCATTCAATTTTGTGATAGAATTTGTGGAAAATTTTGTGGGTTTTGGTGCAGGGGCACATGATATGGTTGCAGAGGCAAGACTCATTCAAGCAGAAGTTTGGTAATATTGATCAAAACACTAGTGATGCTGAAGAATGAGTCACTTTGATATTAGATTAGCTTTAAGCAGAGCTACATTTTGGGGGCAAGTTTTAAGTCAAAAAGCTTTTTTCTTTTTTGGAGAATACTTGTGAAACTGATCACAAATTTACAGTCTTTATGTAAATAAAAAGACCCATTTCTTAATTTTTGAATATTGTCTAGTTTTTGCTCTGATTGGCCTGGTTACTTGCTAGTATGTTAGTTGAAGATATTAGTGTTGTGGGTTTGGATCTAATTTTATGGGCGGCACCACGGTTATACACTAAGTTTTAGCAGTGGGAATTGGGAAAGATAGCTTTAAGCATTTCAAATGGTTCTTTGCTTAATGTGGATGCTGTACAATGCTTTTGATATTGAGGTAATAAAGCGGTTATGTGTTGTAAAGAAACTTGTAAAAACTTGCATATCTCCTTGACTGAAAGGCTGAATTCAGACTCCTTAGGATGGAGTTTGGTTGTTTTGTAGGACAGTTTGTAATGGTCAGGGTTAGGTGAAGATTCTAAGTTCAGTGGGACACCATGTTGAATCCATACATAATTTTTGCGTACATGAGTAGCATAAACAAATGTAAATTTGATAGCAAATACATCTATCAGTTAAAGCTATAAAACTAGTTGAAGTTGTTCGTAAGTAATACCACTCTTGCTAATAGGTTATATATGTAGCTTTGAGTAGCTTATATCTTGTCAATCTACTTGACCATTGAGATTTTCTTCACACCAATTGTATGATAGATATGGAAAATAAATGGAAAGACAGTAAACATGGGACGTTATATCCTGGTACATCTGCAGCTTCTAACATGCAGGCATCAAGAAATAATGGCGTAGGATGAAGGCCATTTTATGATGTTATAACAAAATTGGTGCCTTAACATATATGTGCCTTTGTATTACTCGGCTTTTATGTATAACAAATTGTTATTATCTTTTGGGATATTTAGTTAACACTTGACTGCCACATTAGATGTGAGTAGCCTGCGCCCCCCCCCTCCTCTCTCATTCCCTGGTGGGTGTCCTTGAAATTCTTATTAGTAAAATTCCAATGTCGTGTAACTTCAATGCCCCTAAATTTTGTTATTCAACAACTTGTAGTAGCAATTGGTGAATGGTGATCGCTAGAATAGCCCAATGGGGGTATCATCATTGCTTGAAGAAACAATTTTTATAAACTTGCCAGTACTTGCCACAGTAGCAAATTGTGTAAATGCACACCTATAATGTTGAGTCTGTTGACATGAGTTGGATGGAATGATGGTATAGGGACAAATATTTATTGTTGATTTCCATTAGTGGTAGAAAGGGACCTCATGCTGCTACTCAATTCTCCATCAAAGATCAGAATGCATTCTTGTTACTACATGCATCTAATGTCTTCACTTGAAATTATTCCACTGTAAAGGTAGAATCCGTAACATTGACATGAGTTAGATGAAATGCTGGTGTAGAAACAAATGTTTGCTGTTGCTTTCTACTAGTGACAGAAAAGGAACTCATGCTGCTACTCAATTTTCTATCAAAGATCAGATTGAGAATATGAGGGTTATAATTTGGAAACTAATTGATTTTAAGGTGAGCTAAGTAGTGAGAGTGACCAGGATGTGAGCATTTTGGTCATTTTCCTACAGTTGTCTCTTTCCTTTTCTTGGAATATTCTTAAAATCTTCAAGAGAATTTCTCAGGCATGCTTGATGTATCATTTCAATTGTGGAGATGTTGCTAGGGTTTGTGCCCTAAAATCCAATTTATTGGCATGTTATAAATAATTAAATTGTTTAATTATATGAGACTATTTATAATTGAACTAATGGGACATTATCATAGTCCTTGAGATGCATTGTATGTGATTTATGTGATTTAGTTACAGAAGATATAAATTACAAGTTCCTTGTAAACTCAAAATATAATTCGTAGTCGGTGATGAAATTGAGCGTTTCATCTGTGAAGATTATAACTCATCAACTAAGATGGTTTGTCTTGATCATGGAAGTGGAGACTTCTAGTTGATGTGTTGATATGTCTTAAGTGTGTAAGATATATTGAACTGGACCGTTGTGAGATTAATTATTCAATTAACAACTGTCACTTAAATAATTAATCTCATGACTTCTAATTTCATAGACTCTTAATCCTGAGAGGATAGTGAACCTGATCATGAAATGTAAGTTACTTTGATATATCAGGAGTGCGATCTAGTTTAACGATCAAAATCTCAGTATGTTGGGTAACTACATGTAGTGCTGAGGGAATACATATTCTCAAGATGGAATCCATCATCTCTTTCTATAGAGACATGAAATATCCCCTTGAGATAAGTTTAATGGGAACTGGTTATTCAGGACTAGCCACTTTAGTAAAGAGTTACTAAAGTTTATATTTATGAAATTAGATTTTATAAATATAAATAACTAAAATATTAAACTAGGTACTCAAGGAATAAAATAGTTGTTTACAAAGTTATAGTTTATTATGATTTTGTTCACTATGGATATTTCATGGAGGGGTCAAATGATATCATATTAGTCTTGGGATATAATTTATTAATAAGGCCTAAAATACAATTATATTTCCATAGTGGTACTTGTTATATAATTAATGGTAACTTTGGGCTTGTCAAGAGTTGACAGATAAGTCTGAGACCCATTAGAGCTAGAGCCTTATTAGTCTCTTTGGTCCCATCTCAAGCCACACACTTAAGCCCAAATAGGTTGGCCCAAAAGGCTAACCCAATTAGATAATCAGTTATTTATTTAATAAGAGTTATTAAATAAAGTAACTGCCAACACAGTTAAAAACGTACGTATGATTAAAAGGAAGAGAAAACAGTTTTTTTAACAGAATCTTGGAAATACACTTTTCCAAAAAGGAAAATTAACGTACGTAAGAACTAATTAAGAGACCACTCATTTTGGGCACCATGTGGAATTGAGATGAAGATTGAAGGTATTCTCAAGTCTTGTTTTTGAATTTTATTGCACCAAGGTATGCTTTTTTTTTCTTTGTTCTAGAATTCAAGGTTACATATTATTTATCATGAATGAAGTAGATTCTTGTGTTGCTTCCGTTGTGGGTTTTGTATGAGATGCAAAATTAGTTTTTTTCAACAAATGTATGATATTATTATGTAATGTAGTAGACGAGCTTCATTTCCCCTTCATTCTTTCAATGGATTTGCATATCTTGTACTAATTGCTCTTGGAAGTGGAGATGTTTGATTGTTATCACTAGGGCATAATTACATGTCCAAATCTATGAACCTTGTAATGTTGTTGTTTGTATTTTCTATGTTTCTTCCCTTAACATAGCAATTCTGCTTCAAGACGATGGCCTCAAGATGAAATTAGATCTGGTTTACAATTGCACTAATGTGAGAAAGAAAAGTTTAAAAGATAATAAGTTAAAAGGTTTAAAGATTATCTGATCTAGGGGTTGAGATTAAAAGTGTACTTTTTAACTTTCAATCTCAGCTCTTGAAAGGTAATTGGACGGTGCAATAGCCCTAGCACCAGATCTCAATTCTTATCCCCCCTAGGTGGGGTAAGATGGGATTTGAAAAAAAATGAGCTACATTGTAGGGTGAGTACTAGATGGGTTGAAGAAGTGCAAGGCATGCATACACGAGGATAGAATTTGGAAGACTTGCTTATGCTAAACACAAAGACTAGGTAGAAGGAGAGGTTATGGTTCAAAATGAGTGCTTGTACAACTTACTAATTTAAAAAATAAAAAAAAAAAATTTTAAAAAAAAAAACAGTTTTCACTTTTTTGAGTTTCTCCTAGTAAACTGTCTGTTAAATTTGCATTGCAATGTTATGTAAAAACCTATTCCCATGTCCATAGTTAGACCTTCATTCATCGCCAAGGAAAATGATTAAAAGAAATTGTATGATACGTACTTTTTGTTTGTATGTCTTTGCCTACTTAATTTTGAACGTAAATATAAAAGATATTATTTTATAATCTATATATATATATATATATATATAAAACCGAAGCCTTTGCTAGCTCCACAATTTTCCACGTCATCATTTTTTTTTTAATTTTTAAATCTGATTTTTTTTCTTTTTTGCTAGCTCCACAATTTTCCACGTTAGCATTTTTTTTTTAATTTTTAAATCTGATTTTTTTTTCTTTTTATTAAATATATATACTTTCCGTCTATTTTTTTTTGCTGAACTTTTTTTTTTTTTTTTTGCACTGAACATATACTCTCCGTCTATGAATATATATATATACTCTCCCCAAAGAAGATTTTTTTATCGATCACTCTTTCTCTCTCTCTCTCTCTCTCTCTCACACACACCACGGCTGCTGCTCTGCACACCACTGACACCGCTACAGCCACTGCCTCAGGAAAACACCACGGCTGCTGCTCCGCCGCCGCCACCACAGGAAATCCCTGTTCCAAAGACGGAGACGAAACGCTGGGGCGACGAAGAAGACGATGAGCCTTTGGAGGACACGGCTACTTCGTCAACGTCGAGGCCTTGACCATCGACGACACCAAAACGCTCATCACTGCGGTACCATCAATCTCTCACATCACCAAGATTTGAATTTCTTTATTTGCCTGTTCTAATTAGGGTTTCGATCAACTCAATACCTTTGTTGCTACTTTTGGTTAAAATATAATAAAGTACTGATTTTGATTATAGTTTGAGATCCTAATTAGGGTTTTGAATCTTTATCATTGATATTACTTTTTGTTTTGATGCTTATACAATGTGGTAATAGATATAGTGTTCTATAGTTTTAATTCCTATTATTATGTTACTTGGAACATGAATGCAGAAACACACATGTATAGTTGAGTCTAATAGATATGTTTTGTTCAGTTTTCAATTTTGGGTTTTGATATATTAGGGGGTTAATTTGATGTAGGTTACTGTGAATGATACCCTGTATACATCGGCGAGTACTTTCGAGGACTTGAATTTGTCAAAAGAACTGCTGAATGGTTTATATATTGAGATGAAATTCCAGAAGCCAAGTAAAATTCAAGCTATTAGTTTGCCCATGATTTTAACTCCTCCCCATAAGGATTTGATTGCCCAAGCGCATAATGGTTTCTCTGTCAATTTAAGGATTTTGTTTTTAATTAGGTTTTTCTGTCAATTTAGGGATTTCAATTCCTAACCCCTTTTTCTCTCTATTCATTTTTGTTGAAGTCAGGAAAACACTCATAGAAAATCAAATTCTACAGGTTTTGTAAGAAAGTGGAGATGGTATTGAAGAGCCTCTCAACCGTCAAAATCTAACAACAATCCTACAGGTTTTGCTTTACCTTCAAGTTTTGCTTTATTTTGCTATCTAGGTTTTTTAGCACATCTGATTTAGCTTAGCTTAATCGTTTGTTTGATTAAATAATTATTTGGGCACCTAAATCATCAGCCTTCTTTGTCTCCACTCAGTCCCCTGTTTTTTTTTTTTTTTTTTTCAAACCTTCTACCTCTTCTGTACAAGTTCATGTATTTTTCGTTTTGGTTTGTCTCTGATTGTAAAATTTAGGAAGAAATTTAATCTTCTTAATTGGGTTGTAGCTGTTGTTTTGTTTTATAGTAGAATTGTAGTGAAACTCCATCAATTATTCTTTTTAAGCTATTCTAGCAGATGAAACACATAAAATCTTAATTAAAGAGATATGTGATAAGTGATTGCAAAGGGAACAAATTAGCACAACTTATTTGTCAACATTAGATTTGTTGTTTTGTATATTTTTCTGCTCTATTGTTGGTGACACAAATTGGAGACATATGGCCATTAATGATTGATTCATAATGTGATTGTTTTGTGTAGATTTATTGTTTTGTGATTGTTTTGTGCAGATTCAATTTCTAAGAAGAACATTAATCTAGGATCTGACTACTTTTGTCAAGCAATAGGTGTCTGTTGGGTATTTGGAGTGCAGTTTAGTTGTGGAACAACAAGATGTCCATATTTTGGAGGGTTTAATTTGAGAGATTATATAAGTTTACCGCATTATGCATGTTTATTGTGCATGATTTAATATTAGTAGGTTGTGTACTTTTTGTTTCTAAGGTTTTGCTCTCAAAATATATTTCCGAATTCAGAGTTATAGTGTTATGATCTATTTTAAAGTAGTGAAACTATTGATTTTCATATAAATGTTTTGTGGTCTTTGGTGAGCTTCATTGGATTAGTGATGTCAAATTTAGTTAATTAATACCCATTTGGTGTCAAAGCATATGAGAAAGTGATTATTGGTATATGGATGCATTTACAATTTCTTATGGCATTATTCATGATAAATCAAAAGGCATATATTACACCTTTATACAAAGTTTTTTTGTGTGCAGTTGACCTTATACTTAAAGCTTCAGGTTCTGTCTTGAAACCCCGTATTTTTAGAATTGTGATCTTGGATTTAGAAAAATTAGATTTTCCCCGGGAGGAACTTCACTTCGAATCAAATTGAATTGCATATTTGAGATTTGAACTTGAAGTTACAAAATTAGTCAAGATTAATAGATAAATTTTGAAGACAAGATAAAAATCAGATTATATTCAAAAAATTTATTTGTTAAGCTTGCATTAGATTGGCTGTTTTAGGACAGTGCTTTGAGATTCTTTTATGTGGTGGTTTGTGCAAAATGAGTCTCCACAACTTATAGGGTAGTGGAAGTGTTAATTAAACTACAAGATATTTGGCTGCCTTTATATTTTAAAATGCTCTGTGTTTTCTATCCCTTTTTATTTTCCTTTCCTATCCATCAAGTGCCCATGAATATTGAGAGTTCACAATAAACCTTAAGCTAGAGAGAAAAAGAAAAAGAAAAATAGGAGGCTGTAGGTTATTAGCAACAAATAACAAAGAAGTTGTGCTTGAATTTGTATGCAGGGAGTTTCACTCTATTTAATTTGATCATGTTCAATTGAGTTATCAATCATAATGGCCATGCTCTTTTGTTTTGTTTTGTTTTTTTTTTTTTTTTTTTTTTAATGTACCTATATGAATTAATTATATTGCTCTGCCTGTTTGTAAGAAATTAGCCATTTGAAGTAAATTTGGAATAATGTCCAAGTGGCTATCAAGGCTATTGGAGCATTTAAAGCCAACTGCAGTTGCTGATGCAGGTTTGATTTTCAATGTGAAAAGTAAAATGCTGGTGAGTTTCATTTAGTTTCCACTTATTTTATAATGTTTAAATCATTAAATTGTGTTTAACATTCATGAACCATTAGTTAAGGTGCCTTACCAGGATCTTATAAAATGTGTGAAAACGTGAAAGAAAATATATGTGCAATGTGTGTGTTTGTATATATATACACACACAAATGTAATATTTAGTATAGTTATTTGTTTTAACCTACATTATTTATAAATGAATTGCATGAAGTTGATTAATTGTTTTTGGCAAATTACCAATTATTTTTAGCTCTTTTTTTAGTGTTACATTTTGCTATAAGCTTTTGTTTCTTCGAATTCCAAACCAATTGAGAAGGGAAATTAAGGTATCAGTAGAGCAAAAGTTTTATTTTAGGAGAGAGTTGAAAATTGGTAGTTTCATCATTGTCATGTAATAAAAAGTTCCAAGCTCATGCTGTAAATTGCACTTAAGTTCTTGAATGGTAGGGTATAACATGGGTTCCGAAATAGGTGCCTAGGATCAACTTAAGGATAGTGTGTGATAGGTTGGATAATTGATTGATTGGTGTTATTATTGCTTTTCATATGCCTCTTATATCTTTGACTTAATTCATAGACAGCTTACCTTCTTCCATTAAGAATTTTCCAATTTTGTTATTACAACTTGAGCTATGCATTTTTTGCTTGCTTATAGAAAAGGATATAAGTGCAATTTATGAAAGTTAGAATAACAATTTGTTGTCATTTTTCTTTATTAAATGAAGATAGAAAAAAAAATTTTATATATTTTTTAGATTTTCATAGATATGTGTTAGTAATGAGTTTGTTTAATTTTATATTTTTGTCTAATTTATTGGTCTCTGTGATGTTTCTAGCAGGATAGTTTTCCTTTTTTGATGATTTTTATTGGCTTTACTTACACTAAGTGCTATTTGTATGCCTGTTAATCAAATAATTTGATGAAAGCGATACATATAAGTGCAATTTATGAAAGTTAGAATAATAGTTTCTTATCATTTTTTTTTTTTTTAAATGAAGATAGAAGAAAATTTGTTATATATTTTTGAGTTTTTCATAGATACATGTTTGGAAATGAGTTTATTTAATTTTATATTTCTGTCTAATTTATTGGTCTTTGTGATGTTTCCAGCAAGATGGTTTTCCTTTTTTGGTGATTTTTATTGGCTTTACTTACTCTAAGTGATGTTTGTATTTTTGTTAATCAAATAGTTCAATGAAAGCAATAGAAAATTAAAGTAGAATTTCATAGTGGGTTTGTGTGATTGTGTTTGAAATTGTAATTTTAAGATAGATTTGCTTGATTTTGATTGCTTGAATATATTTGTCCTAAAGTAAATGTATCACAACAATACTTTTTGGGTTATTGATATTGTTGGGTTCCTTAGAATAATGGTTAGAACTCTAAGCCATATGGTCGTGGTTGTAAGAAAATGTTTGCTCTTCTCTCTGCCCTCTACAACACTCTAATATGTAACATTGGTTACACATTTTTGGATTGAATATTAGCTTTAGGATGTTGATTATAATGATAGAATTTTGTATAACCTTATACACATTCTTATGCAGTGACCACATGACACTTCTTAAAGCTTTTGAAGGATAGAAGGATGCAAACCGTAATGAAAAGAATCCTATCACCTTGCAAATGACAGAGGATATGAGAATGCAATTTATAGATCTATTTAGCATTGGCTTTGTAAACAAATTGATGAATGCTAATGTAAGTTCTTTAAGATTTTCAAATTTTAAAGCATTTGATTTGTTGAAATCTTATAGTTACTAAAAATTTTCCCGTGCATCGCACGGGTTAGTGACTAGTAATATATGAATAGTTAAGATTAGATAGGTATATATGTATTTTGTATTTATTGTCCCTAATTTGAATGGACAGTTTAGAAAGACGGTATTTATGTTGTGTCATTATAGTAGGTAACATTTTGCGAACTCTTGTACTATATTTTTAAGATCAAGAGAGATTAGCATTTTTAGTGGAATATCCATGGGATTATACCCCAATAGTCAGTGCTAAAGTCAATACACAGTATGGCTTGCAAGATATTTTCAAACTCTCACACAACCATATTTGATAATACAAACAATGGACTTTGACTTCATTAGTTATAATGCTCTCTCTCTCTCTCTATCTCTCTCTTACAAGTTAACAAGGCATTTCAAATACTTGGTATTAAAATATTTCGTATCCATGTAGACTTTTAAAGGTGCAGTCATATTAAGATGGTGTTACACATTGTATACGGAAATTCAAGAAAGTAATGAAAGGACAATGATAGATAAAAGTTAGAAGAAGACAAGTTCAGACATAGTACTCTGAGCGAGTACCAAGTTCAGACATAGTATTTTGAGCTAGTACCGACCGAGCCGACCATTAATAAAGATTCCACGACAAGACTTGCCGAGTAGTCTACAAGTTTTTGTTTTTGTTATTTTTTGTTTTTCCCTGAATATTGTTGAGTAATCCTTACTTCTTTAAGTCTTTATGGTCACCAATGATCTAGTACGAGTTGTTTATCCTATCATTTTCCTTTCCACGTCAGTGAGTGAGGACTCACTCAAAGAGAAGATAACTAAACTACCTACTTCATATTTGATTTGCTTAAATATATTAATGTCCAATTTTTTTCATTTTCGAATTTAATTCAATAGGTGCATTAACGGAGAATGAGAGATTTAAACATTAAAATTCTCCTAAAAAGAAACAGATTATGCGTATGCTACTAAAATACAAGACTCTTGATTAGTGCTCAAAGTCCAAATTTGTTAAATAACTCTAATCCAACTTTATTATATTTAATTCCATTTGGAGTGCAAGCAAAGTGATTTTAGTCTTACACAAGCAAAGTAATTGTATTTCAACTTGTATTTTAAGTGTGCGAATATATATATATATATATATATATATATAATATCATTGATCCAAGTTGAACGGTTTCACCAAATCCAAATTCTAAGCCAGGGTAAAACGATGGTGAGGAAGTCAAAGTGGTGTATTAGCTTGACCAGGAAGCAAAGAGTAGTTCAAACTTAAAAGTTCTGTTTAGGAGTTCTTGGTAGGACAAGTTAGACCAACAGACCAAGGTACTTATAAGACCGGCTGAGCAATTGTTTAGCTACCAGATCCATTCAAGAAACGTTTATTGAACTTGAAATTAATTAGCATACTTTTTTTGAACCGTTGTTACTCAAGAGAATACCAAAAATAAAAAAAGAAGAAGAAGAAGACAACGACAAAACCTCCCCTCCCCCAGATAAAGCCTAAAAAAGCCCAAAAAAAGCCCCCCCTCCTCCCCCCTCCCAAAAAAAAAAAAAAGAGAATAATTTTGGTTCTTAAATCTAGTACCTCAAATAATTGAGTTACGCTGAGTCAATGGTGCCACATAAAGTGGCACAACTTGTGCCACAACTCACCCACGTGACGAGTTATAATTGGTAGAGGAGTGATGGTGGGTCCATGTAGAGACACCCCTGCTCTACCACTCATAACTCGCCACGTAGGCAAGTTGTGGCACAAGTTATGCCACTTTATATAGCACTAGCATAACCTCAAATAATTATTTAACTTTTTTGCCATAATTGTGATGTGGTAGAATGTGAGTGGTGAAGAAAAAATAGCGGGTCCATGCGTAGGTGATAAGAAACTACTCACAGTTTGCCACGTCAAAATTGTGGAATAATTTGTGGTACTAGAATTGCTCAGGTGCAAATATGCGTTGCAATCCCTACAATATTGTGATCAGCTGGACCAATTATAAAATACCAAGTCATTTAAAAAATACCTCAACTCCAACTTAGCAAGTTGATGTATCAACAAATCCCACTTCTTCTTCTTCTTCGTCCTCTACTTTTTTTTGCAACAAATCCCCTAACCAATTTATATATATTTATTTTTGGCAGCTTGTGAATAATACTAATTCATGATATAACCAATTAACATAGGCGACCATCGATTATTTTTCCTTAATCATAACTTAATGATATGCATGTTTGCACTTACTTTTTAATTTGCGAGTTGGTTTGGTAGTAAACTGCATCATTGATCTCAATATATCTCAATTTCATAATCCAACTTCGTCTAAAAAGAAGTAAGACTTTATTATTTATCTAAAGCAATTATATTTTCTAATTAAGTTAACTACGCCACATTGATTGTGATAGTAATATGAAGTAGCAACTATGTCAATGGAAAAAGATGGAATTTAATGCTTAACTACGTCAAAGTGCAATAAAACTAATCTATTCTAAAAATATATATAAATATCTATAGATATCATATCAATATCGCCCCCCCCCCCCCCCCCCTCCAACAAAAAAACCCCTTTTTTTCTACCAAAAAAAAAAAATCAATATTGTCGCATTGATGCTAAGTTTTACCATAAGATAAAGTTAGAACATCTTATTAAAAAAAAGTTAGAATAATGCTTATGGTACTAAAGTAATTGCATATTGAGAGAGTAAATATCAATATGATAAAGTAACTATAGTGAATAAAAATGAGTCAAAAAATTCAATTACTTTTTTTTCATAATTTTAAAAAAATATATATCTTAGATCAATGTTCTTAGGATATTCGTTAAATTTTACCTTATTCTTATCAACGTGTTAAGATATACAATAACCTGAAACTGACAATAACCAAGCATGATAACAATAATGATTAGTCCTGCAATGTGTCCCTTGCTTGGAATGTGAGTCTCTATCTATATTTGATGTCTTTTTGGTGTTATTTGCGCCACATGTAACATCATTTTTAGTCTTTTAGAAAACTTATCCATTGTGTTATAACATGCTCTAATCGTAATACTTCTAGTGAGAGAGTAGCATCTCATCCATCATGTGTTAATCATGTCATTTTTTGTCTTTGTAGCCTTTCATGATGTGTTGCATTCCTCTAATGCTATTGTCATTTTTTATTATAATAAAACTAACAAAAGCAAGGCTGGTCTAGGACTTGGCCTAGGGATAAGGACAAAATTTAGTTACAAAATTGGTTGTAGTCTTAGCCTACAACCTTACTCAATATCTTTTTATTGGAGGTGAATTTTGACAAATCCACCATTGGATAAAATCTTCTTTTTATATTCTTTATAGTTGCAAAATTTCTAGAAAATTAAAAATCAATAACTATGTCATCAATAAATTGTTTAAATTACCAGTTTTTGTATTTTAAAATTATGCATAAAATATAAACTTATAGATCATATAGTAAATAATATCCAACTGACACAAAATTTGACACGATTAGATTTTCAAAATATGTAATAATGTTTATTTTATTGAGTAAGGTTTTAGCCTTAGGTTACAACTAATTTTGTTACTAAACTTTGACCTAGGGATAATAAGTGATTTTTAAATATATATATATATATATATATATATATATATATATATATGTGTGTGTGTGTGTGTGTGTGTGTGTGTGTGAGGGGGGGGGGGTCATGGGCCCAAAAATCATACAATGGGGCGTGGGGCTTTAGCCGAGAGCGTGGTAGTCCAAGTCCGAGGAGGAATATCTCCTCGGACCAGCTAAAGCACGGTCAGATATAAGTCCTAAATAGTCAGAGTAACCTTCTAGGAAGTTCTAAAGGATAGGAACTCAAGAATATCTAAGGGAAAGCTGTTAACACACATTTATGTGGACTAAGACCCCTGAACAGTGCTACCTCGATTATTGCAACTCACAGAACGCCAGAGAAGGTGTCTGATGGGACAGACACTTAAGTATAGGCTTGGGTGATCAACAAGTGGAAGGCCAAGATCGTTCAAAGGGAACTATATAATAGGAGAAACCCACCATGGAGAAGGGGTCGGGAATGAACAGAGAAAGTACTGTAGCAATCTCAAGAACTCTTGTAACCATTCTCATTCAATATTTACTAGAACAAAGCTCCTCGGATTGTGCCGAGAACAAAATTTCTTTGATAAACTTAGTTCATCTCTGTTTGATTGGCATTAACACCATATTAACTGTTATCCATGCATTAAAACCTAGCTCTTTGACCCACTCTCTACAAATTTATTGTACTGGGCTCACTGGGCCAAGATCACATACATTTGGGTCAGGTCTGAAAATCGTATCCCTACAATTGGCGCCGTCTGTAGGAAAAGCTTGTGCGAATAATGAATACAACAGTTGAAGATGGCAGGATCAGGCCCCCATCAACAGGAGCCCGCCTAGGCTCGGGAAATGATGCTATGGTGAAGGCGTTGAATCAAATCTCCAAATCACCCTTCACGCGTAAAATAGAGGGGGCTAAACTTCCTCGACGATTCCATCAGCCCACGTTTACCATCTACAATGGTTGAACGAATCCTGTAGAACATGTGAGTCAGTTTAACCAGAGAATGACTGTTCACTCCAAAGACGAAGCCTTGATGTGCAAAGTATTCCCATCTAGTTTGGGGCTCCGCAACGTGGCTAATTCAATGACATCTTTATAAATGTTAAACCACAACCTTAGCTATGCCGGGTCCTTGGACCTCCTGCTTTGGGGAAATTAGCACGCACTGGAATCTTTTGAAGTGGTTAAACAGAACCTTAACTATGCCGGGTCCAGTGCGTCTTAATTTCCCTAAAGTAGGAGGTTCGAGGACCCGGCATAGCTAAGGTTCTGTTTAACCGCTTCAAAAGATTCCAGTGCGTGCTAATTTCCCCAAAGCAGAAGGCCTGAGGACCCGGCATAGCTAAAGTTCTGGTTTAACATTTATAAAGATGTCATTGAATTAGCCCCGTTGCGAAGCCCCAAACTGGATGGGAATACCTTGCACATCAAGGCTTCGTATTTGGAGTGAACAGTCATTCTCTGGTTGAACTGGTTCACATGTTCTACAGGATCCGTTCGACCATTGTAGATGGTAAACGTGGGTTGATGGAATCGTCGAGGAAGTTTAGCCCCCTCTATTTTACGCGTGAAGGGTGATTTGGAGATTTAATTCAACGCCTTCACCATAGCGTCATTTCCCGAGCCTAGGCGGGCTCTTGTTGATGGGGGCCTGATCCTACCATCTTCAACTGTTGTACTCACTATTTGCACAAGCTCTTCCCACAGACGGCGCCAATTGTAGGGACACAATTTTCAGACCTGACCCAAATGTATGGGATCTTGGCCCAGTGAGCCCAGTACAATAAATTTGTAGAGAGTGGGTCAAAGAGCTAGGTTTTAATGCATGGATAACAGTTAATATGGTGTTAATGCCAATCAAACAGAGATGAACTAAGTTTATCAAAGAAAGTTTGTTCTCGGCACAATCCAAGGAGTTTTGTTCTAGTAAAATTGAATGAGAATGGTTACAGGAGTTCTTGAGATTGCTACAGTACTTTCTCTGTTCATTCCCTGCCCCTTCTCCATGGTGGATTTCTCCTATTATATAGTCCCCTTTGAACGATCTTGGTCTTCCAGTTGTTGATCACCCAAGCCTATACTTAAGTGCCTGTCCCATCAGACACCCTCTCTGGCGTTCTGTGAGTTGCGATAACCGAGGTAGCACTATTCAGGGGTCTTAGTCCACATAAATGCGTGTTAACAGCTTTCCCTTAGATATTCTTGAGTTCCTATCCTTTAGAACTTCCTGGAAGGTTACTCTAACAATTTAGGACTTATATCTGACCGTGCTTTAGCTGGTCTGAGGAGATATTCCTCCTCGGACTCGGACTACCATGCTCTCGGCCAAAGCCCCACACCCCATTGTATGATTTTTGGGCCCATGATCCCACATATATATAATATAGAACATTAACCAAATATTATTTTAAGTGATATTTAAATATCAAAATTTAAAATGATCACATTAGGCCTCAAACTGTATATTGAGCGTGTCTTATAACAAAGTGCCCCAATCTGATAAGCTGAAATTTTTATTTATTTATTTATTTTATACATAAATAAAATAGATTTTCAACTTGTAGTGTCTGTTCCGTGATAATTAATCTTTATTATCAGGACAAAGTTTGGCTATAAACTTAGTTGTACCTAATGGCTACAACTTTACTCAATATCTTTATTGGATGTGAATTTTGACAAATCTAACACTGATTGCATCATCTTCTTATACTATACATGCTTGCAAATTTTCAGAAGATCAAAAATCAATAGTTATGTCATCAATTAAATATTTAAATTTTTTAGTTTTTTGTAGTCTAAAATTATGTGTGGGTACACGACTCACACTAAGCAGTTTTTGTCCGCTTTGGGGAGCCAGTCCCTCACGGTTTTGTCACGAAGGGGTGGGAGCCGAGGAGTATTGCCGTGAAGTGATTGACACCTAGGCTCACCCAAGTCCCACATCGCCTAAGTAACCCTCCCACTCATGGTTTATAAGCTTCTGGAGCAACCATGAGTGTACCATGTCTAACACTCAGAGTGTTAGACATGGTACACTCATGGTTGCTCCAGAAGCTTATAAACCATGAGTGGGAGGGTTACTTAGGCGATGTGGGACTTGGGTGAGCCTAGGTGTCAATCACTTCACGGCAATACTCCTCGGGTCCCACCCCTTCGTGACAAAACCGTGAGGGACTGGCTCCCCAAAGCGGACAAAAACTGCTTAGTGTGAGTCGTGTACCCACATTATGCATAAAAAATAAGTTTATGAATTGAATAGTAAATAATATCTTATTGATACGAAATTTGACATAAGCATTAGGAATATAAAGAATATGCAATTCAATAGTTAAATTTTCAAAGTATATAACAATATTAATTTAGTCATTGAGCCAAATTTTGTCCTTATTATCAGGTTAAGATACCAATTAATTTTTGAGATCGACGGAGTTTGATAAGTTGGAGTCGGTAATTAGGGGCAAAACTGCAATATCTAGATATGTGTCCTGGTAATATGGCTAAATGTTCACACGAAATTACAAATGACATAGCCTAGTTCATGCAACTGTCTTGGTCATACAATCTCAAGTCGATTTATAGGCAAAACTGCAATATCTAGATATGTGTCCTGGTAATATGGCTAAATGTTCACACGAAATTACAAATGACATGGCCTAGTTCATGCAACTGTCTTGGTCATACAATCTCAAGTCAATTTATATTCCTCATCACCAGCAGTGTCAAGACACACTAGCTACCAGCTTCGTGCGGGACCATATATATTATCTGATAGCACTAATGGTGGACATAAAATACTGACTTTATGGTCCGTTCTGTGACTTTGTTCTTAAGATCTCTCTCTGTGTCATATAAAGCATTTGAGTACGTGGAATGGATTAATTTGATACACAGGATGAGGACTTTAAAAGTGAAGTGGTTAAAAAAAGACTCTGTTACACATGATATGTGAAATTCAAAGGAAATTACGTTTTGGAAAATGATAGAATGGAAATGATCAATGCAAGGAAAGAGAGAGATTGCTGCTGCGGCTTCACACTTAAACAACTTGAGCTTTAGCTATGTAACTTGTACTCTAATTCCTGCAACGAAAAGGAAATTCTCTTTTCTCTTATCGTCACCACTTACTTAATTACATGATTATCATCTTTTGGTTGTATCTGTATGCTTTTCAGGGTAGGTGAATACTGACTCATATACACGTCTTCTTAATTTCTTGGGTATGACTTTTTCAGTTTTTTGGCTTTTTCAAAGGTATGCACTTCGCACATGTAATACTAATATCTATATTAATTTGCTGAAATTCTGAGTTCCCACACACATTAATACGGGCAGTACCTTAGAGCACTCATATATGTATATATATTATAGAAAAATTGTGTCAAATTTACAAATTTAACTTCAAAAGCTACCTACTTCAATCCATCTATAAATATGTATATTTACACTTTTTGCTACAATAACCATACGTGTAAATATATATGGTTACTATTCATGTGCAAATTTAGTTTTTAATACTTTTTTATTCGTATACGCATAGAGAGATGATTTGAGTGATTAATATAAAATTTATAAAGAAATATTTTAATGAAATATAATATAAAATAAATAATCTAATGTAAGTGTTTTTGAAAAATAGTTGCAGGAATTGACGTGGATGCCGAACAATATTTATACATTTTGATGTGCAATATACAACTCACGGGTAATGATCCAAACAAAAGCGTAACAAACATGATACAAAAAATAGAAGAATATACGTGATTGGACGATCTAACTACAAGTGTTTAACCTACTAGGGTTTCACGGCTCACCCCAAAGAAATCTAAATTTTTTACTTCATTATTAGGGTTTTGTACCAGGGAAATTTATATAGCTCCTAAGATCGATTTTTAATATATTTTCCAAATACCGATATTCCAATGGTTGTATGTACCTATAAATAAAATAAAATAAAAAATCCCTTAAAGAAAAAAGAAAAAACAGAAGCAAAAAAAAAAAATTATAACTTGATTTTCATTCAGTGCCATATATATTACTTCTAAGTCTTTCTAACCATTAGTTTCCAAGCTTGTACATAAATAGTAGACATATATATATATATATATATATATACATCTGCAAATTCGTATGCTATTGTGTGTTCTAAATTACTGTTTGTATAGATATAGATACAGGTACGCATTGATTATTTTATGTACACTCTAAAATCTCAATTCAATTTGAATACTGCTACCAGTTACGAATTCTCAACTAGTGTAAAATCAAATGGCAGAAATTAAGAAAGTCAACTCTTTTTTTAGCTTGACTAAGAAGCAAAGAATGTGATAAGAACAAAAACAAAAACAAAAAAACAAAACAAAAAACAAAAAAAAAAAAAGAAGAAGAAGAAGCAAAGAATGCTTCAGATAAAGTCCAAACTGGTACCTATGGTTGTTAGCAGAATTTAGTCAAAAATACGACAATCGGTTGCACCAACTGTGTATATAAGCTAGCTACCTGTGTATCTCTACGGCCTAACTGTTTGAACTTTGAACAACATATTGTACAGTCTTCTTCTTAAAAAAAATATTGTACAGTCTTGCACTAATTAATGCCTAAGTTGTAGCGTGCAAATTAATAACTTTAAATTGTTGTATATATTTATGTTTACCAATCTGGCTAGCTAGGACCAAAAATAAAAGAGAAAAAAATTGTTGATCGTGTGAAGTGGTGCTCGTTTATAGTAACGTTATAACAACAACAATGGAGGAAAATTTTGACAAAGCATTAATTAAGAAATAACAAGGAAATACTTTTATTTTTATTTATTTTTTTGGTTGATTAATAATACTTAATATTTTGTGACTTTTTGTGTAAATTATTTGAGCAAGACCTTTGTCTATATTTTAAATGAATTTAAGAAGTGGTTTAGCAGTTTTGGACACAAGCCAATAATTTGACCTTAGACTCGATTATTTGATTTGAGCTAAGCTTGTTCACCCACTAGCAATATTTCATTTATCAATTTTAAATGTGTGTATATATATATATATTTCCGCCCTTTGCTTTCAGTAATCAATGACGAGCCTGCAGACGGTGAAGCTGAGGCTATTAGTGATTGATGATAGTGATAAAGACAATTATGTTATTTATGTTCTCATAGTACCAAAGCAAAGTCAATAGTGATTAAATTATGGATTTATATTATCTTATGAGGCAAGTAAACTCAGCTAGTTAGCCAAAAAACTATGCTACTCAAATATATTTATGAATATCAAGGCAGGCATGGGTTTAGCCACAGCCAAGAATAGCAGTCATTGTCTAATTCTCGGAAAAAAAAACTGGCACATTCCTTTATTCGTTCGTAACCGTACTGGATGTAATTTATAGTTTATTTAGTCTAACACTATATTGTTTTTAAAAAACAATAAAAACAAAAACACATTGATCCTGATCAATTGGTGTGAAGTTTCTATATAATTGTGTGAGACATGACAAAGCTTGTGCCCAACACGCACAATTCTTACTTGCGAGACACACATGGATGGGACATGACAAACTTGTGCTTCGGGCTTACTACACCTATAGTAGATCAAATAGTCTACGCCAGCTTTTAATGATACTGACTGAAACATGTACCATAAGATTTCTTCTTCTTCTTCTTTATTTATTTATTTATTTTGGCAAGTCAGTATTATGAACCACACGGCACTGTGATTTGGAGACTCAAACTCAGTTTTCTTCTAGATCATCATGACCTGGAAAAATTTAAATGGCCTGGTTTTTATATTGAAGTATTGATATATACTACAACAACAAGCTATAATATATATAGTTTTCTTTTCCATGACACTTTAATTGGGCGATTAATGATAATCTCAACTCGGTAAATTGTTAAATTCTAAGGAAAACCATGGCTTAAATCCACCTTATTACTATATATATATATATATATATATATATATATATGTAAAACACTAATTGTCATATTTAATTCAAAATTTTGAATTGACATTTTGATAGTATGAGATAATATCAAAGTATTAGCCCGAGAACGACACTACACAATCTTTTTAGATCACATTGGACAGATTAAATTGTAATGAAAATGATATTTCAATTAGTTAAAGCAAGAAGTGATTGTTTTCTCTTCTTGAAGAACATTATAGTCATACATTTTGTACTTAACTAATTTACTTAATTTTTTTATTATTATTGACCCACAGACCAACCAATCAAGCTTTTCTTTTATTTTCTAATTATTATTTTTATCATTGATCAAGTAGTTGTAATATTTTTTCATAAAAAAAAAAAAAAGTATTTGTAATAATTCATAATATACCATATGATACATAGCTGATAACAATGAGAAATCAACCATTATTTGTTGTTATAGAATGATCCAAATATATTTTCTTCTACGAATTTGTAATAAAATTTCAGCACACTTCTAATATATTAGCACCTGGGTATTGCATCAAAGTATTACAATCGCTCTTGTGTGTGTTTTCTAGGGTTAACCACACTTGGCAGCCTTCCTTCTCTCTGTCTCAAATTTAAATATATATACTAATTTCTAAAAATTAGACTAAATTATATATGTAAATATATATGTGTGATTATTCTGTATAAATGAACAAAGGTATAGATTGTAAACTACAGCATGCATAAAACATTGATCATTCCGTATACAAAAAAAAAAAAAAAAAAAAAGACATTGATCATGACTACATAATTAATTAAGCTAGCTTAACTGATAATTACAAAAAACAATCAACCATGGGTGCTGGCTTCAGCTTCAGAATCACCAAGTCATTCTCCAAAGGAGTCAAGTTCAGATCCAGACACAAGGCTCGTCGACTATTAATAGTCGACAAGCCTTGTGAGGAAGCGAAACTTAGAGGACTAGTCGCCGAGCCTTGTGAGGAAGTGAAACTTAGAGGACCTTGCATGTTTTCCGTAAGATTCAAAGGGACTTGGCTTTCATTCAAGGCTGTCCTATGCCTCCTCATGTGACCCCCCAAAGCCTGACCTATTGCAAACTCAAGGCCACAGACTGAGCACTCGTGTGTTTTGGGCTTGGTTGGTGAGCCTTGTGACTGGGAATCAAGGCTTCCATGCTCTCCTCCCATCAACCTCGGCTTCTTGTGGCTTGCCCGGTGACCACCCAGTGCTTGAAACGATGGGAATTGCCGGTTACATGTTTTGCATTCAAAAACACGGCTGGGAGAGTTGGAGAAAGCTTCAATTTCACTCCCACGAGAGAGTAGCATCAAGCAGTTTGCCACGGTTACACTATGATCAAACTCTCTCTCTCTCTTCATCATGGCTCAGAAAACAAAAACACAAACTGGGTTTTTTGAGAAATAAAGTTACGTTTGAAAAGGTTTCAGGATTTTTGGTGTGAAAAATAAAAGTAGCTTTTGTTTGACACAAAGAACTGAATGAAACTTAACTAGTCTATGGGCAATTCATATTTATAGAGTTGGCTGGTTTTTTTTTTTCAGTAAATTTTTGTTAGTTGAAGAGTGTGACTTTTTTTTATAAAGTTGACATTTCAGAATGACACTAATAACCTCGTTAATTGCATGATAAAACAAGGTGACTAATGGAGATTTTGGGGAAGTAAAATATGGTGTGGATTGTGTGTGAACAAACTGACATATGTAAAAACGTAAGCATGAGCACAAGGCTGAGCTAATAATGAACAGAGAACAAGTCTCTAAGTGTTAAAGCCTCAAGTGAGCATTTCCGAGAATCTTCAACTTCTAGAAGAATCCAAATCTTAGTACTCAAATTTAATTCCCTAGTATGAAAGAGGAAACACCCAGCCTAGTGCACAAGCAAGCAGCAACGTGAGTCAGCGAAGGGAAATTGTGCCAATTGTGGGCACGAGTCGCCAGACTTAATCCAAGGAACCAAGAACCGCGTTCTCAACAAAAATCTGTACAAACCCATTAAATTCTTTATTATTAAAATGGTTGCTATGAATTAAATTCCTTTAAAAGGGACCCAAATTTTGTTGTATACTTCATCGTTAAGGATACGTTTTATCCTATTCCTAGTAATTTCAATTGGGAAATAATTTATCATAAACCAATTTCGAGGAAATAAATAAAACCATCTGTGAGTATTTTTCACACGCACTCCGAACGTGTAATGAGGTTTTTTTATTTTTATTTTTTTATTTTTTAGTTTAATGTAATTTTTCAATTTGAACTTATCTATTGTTAGTGAGGTTATACAAGAAGGAATTTTTAAGAAACTAAAATTTAACCATCGCGCACTCTTGATGCGATAGTCACTCTATAAGTATAAGTGCTTGTGGGGTGTGGGGGTAAGGGTTAGAGTTCAAGTCTCTAAGAGAGAGCTTCACATATAAATACGAGTAGAATTTCTATCTTGTATAAAAAAAATTTAAAAAAAAAACTAAAATTTAGGATTTGAAATTGAGTAAATTGTTGGTTTAGTGTTTGCTAGTTTTTAGAGAAAAAAAGAGAAATGATATGTCCACAATATTTTCACAACATTTTTACAACAAATTCTAAGTGGCTGGTTGTTACTAGTTGTTATTGTCGGAGCAAAAAAGTAATCTTAGTGTTATGTTCAAATTTGAACTAATAATAACTAACCATCTATGATTTGTTGTGAAAATTTTGTGAATGTAACACCTCTCCAGAAAAATTGTATCAAACATGTTTGAGATATATTTAAAAAGAGAATGCTAATTTTTAGGAAAAAAGTTTCTCTTGTAGTTTTTTTTTTTTTTTTTGAATTTTGTTGAATTATAATTTTAACTCAATTTTTTTTTTTTTTTAAGAATAAAGATTATCTAATTAGATTAGGGGTATTTTTGACATTTTTTGAAACCATAACTAACTTTCTACTCTTAATATATAGAGATAAAGATTCTAATTATCAAATTTAAAAAAAAAAGTTTTTTAATTTTTTTTTAGAGGTTAAATTTGAATAATCAATAACCAACACATGGAAAATCATATAATAGCACCCCAAAAAAAAAAAAAAAAAAAAAAAAAAAAAAAAAAAAAACGATTGCTAAGTAGTGGGGTTTTGTGCTAATTTCTAAACCTTGACTAAATCTTGGAAATCTTAATCCCATAGTGCCTTTCAAATCCTCTAGAGATTCTTAAAAAAAAAAAAAAAAAAAAAAAAAAAAGACTATCAATTTTTCATGTTTTTCACGCAGCAGGTTGTGAAATGTTATTATCTTTCTATTGCATTGTTTTGTTTTTGTGGAGGGAACAGACACACACTCCTGTTCTCCGTTTGCAGATGGTGAGTCATTTTTGTGATAAGGAACACACACACACTCCACGTTTTCGCCCATAATTTTGATGTTGAATTTTATGTAAACTTAAGTTGGAAAGTTTGGCGTACCGTGTAGACTGTTCTAGTTCCGTGTCTAACAATCTTAGGGCATTAATATTGCTTGCCTAATTGTATCTGTGTCATCCTCATGACGTGGACTATCGATGTTAACCATACATAGCCAAATCCATATGGGTCCTAAGTGAGTGTCAAAGAACAACTTGTAGATTTGCACTACAAATAATTAGGTTTATCTCTTTAAGAAAGAAAAACAAACAAATCAGCAATCTTTAATGGAGTTGCTATCGTGGGTTGTTAGATAATTTCTGTGAAAGTGAAGAGAATGACTTTGCTTCATCAAGTTGGAAATGGGTGCCTTTGGAATTTGGATTCTTTGTATAAGGTATATAAATGGTGCTATTCAACTAATTCACTTCGAGGTTGTTCAACAAAGACTGATACTACTTTATGTTAATGTATGTATGTGTCAGTCAACCATTGTTAAGTTGTGGAACTTTCATTGCACAAACTTCTTTGTTTCCAAACATGACTTCCATAAGAAACCTCAACAAAGTTTATCACTTATCCACAAATATATAATTTTCTTCTTTTATGTCCAAGGAAAAAAAAGGAAGATTCTTTGAGATTTTTTTATTTAAATAAATTTGAAATAGCTTTAAACTTGACTTCCTTAAGAAACCTCAACAAAGTTTATCGCTTATCCACAAATATATAATTTTCTTCTGCTATGTCCAAGGAATAAAAAGGAAGATTCTTTGCGATTTTTTTCTTTAAATTAGTTTGAAATATTGTAGCATCTTCTACCTAAAGAAAAGTAGCTGGATTTTGAGAGATGAGAAATGTTGTGTCCGCAACATTTTTACAATATTTTCATAACAAATTTTATGTAACAGGTTGTTATGGGTTATTATTGGTGGGGTAGAAAAATAATTTCAGTAGTAAGTTCAAATTAAAAACAATAATAACTAACCACTTATAATTTGTTGTGAAAATATTGTGGACGTAACACATCTCTTTGAGAGATAGATGATCCGTATACTCCTTATCCGAATAGTACTTCCCCTGCATCCTATCGCTCAATGTTAATTGGAACTAGCATTGGTCTTATACTTATATATACATGTATATTAAATGGTTTTCTTGTTTGATAAGAATGCTTATATAGTTGTATTATACAAGTATCATATAAATATATATATATATATATAAATTAAATAAATTTTTTTATTAATACTGTAGGGTTAAGGGCCCAGAATCGTGTATTGGGCCTTGGGCTTTGTCCGAGGACGTTGGATGGTCCGATGAAGAACAAATAGTTATTAGAAATTCCAATTTAAAGTCTCATGAGTAAGAAACAAAAGGGGGGTGGTCCGAGGAGGAACTCCTCCTCGGATATGATGAATGCAGCTCAAGTATGTACTCCAGTAATTAGAGTAACCCTCCAAGAAGCTCCAATGATAGGGACATGCCTTATGAACATGCGAGAAAGAAGGAAACCCAAAATTATCTAAGGGAAAGTTGCCACCACCGCATTAAATGCACTGCAACTACTTTTCTGGCAGCATTTATGCGGAGAATATCTCTGAACAGTGCTGCCTTGGCTACAACAACTCACAGAAAACCAAAGAGGGTGTCGATGGGACAGGTACTCAAGTAAAGACTCAGATGATCAACAAGTGTAGGATGAAGATGGTCCAAAGGGAAATATATAATGTGAAAGACCTTCCATGAGAAGAGGATCAGAAAATAGAGAGAGAGAACACTATAGCAATCTAAACTGTTCTTGTATTCAATTGTAACCAATTTATATAAGTTGGACCTCCTCGAACGGTGAAGTCGTTCAGCTTTACCTTCTTTGTTCTTACTTGATCATCTTCCAAACCCATACTAGCCGTTGTCGAATTCATTAGGGCCCAGTTCTTCGACCCACTCTCTACAAATTTATTGTATTTGGCTCATTAGACCAAGATCCCACGCATTTCAGGCTTAGGCTGTAAACCGTGTCCCTACAAATACAATAGAAATCAAACAATAAAATAAATACTGAAATTATATTTTGTTTCCATCAACAACTCTTATGTCCATATTTTTCGTTAAGTGCTACACAAATTTGTAGTGCATGTTTAATAAAATAATGTCACGTAATTTTCATTATGCCACATGGCATTATTTTATTGGACGAACAAAACATGCATGGAAAGTTTATATGGAAATTAGTGAAAAATATGGACGGAGGAGTTGTTTGATGCAAATGAAATATAATTTCAAGAGGCAAAATACAAATTTTGAAACTCCAATATATAAAATCCAAAAACCCACAAACTTTAAGGTGTAATTTACACTAATTTTACTATAATGATCCATGTCCTCTGGCCTCTGCTATCCAAATAAAAAAAGACCCATGTCCTCCTTTCATGTAAAATTAGTATTATGCTCGTTTGATTCATGGATTAACCAAAAACTATATGCAATCTAAGAAAATATTTCAATAATAAAAATAAAATAACAATGGTGAAAACACAAGGTGTAATACCAATTTTTTACTAAAACCAAAACAAAAAAAGAAAAAATTTATAATAGGCATAAAATAGTTTAAATAAATGAATCCCGGTTTAAATTTCTTAAAACTTTTAATAATTGAGATTTATTAGAGTAGTATTTTAATTTTTTTTTAAGAATTTGGTAATATATTTTTATTTAAAATAAACTATGTTAATAATTTTAAGAGAAATGCTATATGTCCACAACATTTTCAAAACAAATTATAAGTGACAGGCTGTTACTGTTTGTTATTGTTAGGGCAAAAAAGCAATCTTAGTAGTAGGTTCAAATTTGAGCCAATAACTTTCTCAAAAAAAAAAAAAAAAAATTAACTAATAACAATTAAGCACCTATGATTTGTTGTAAAAATGTTGTAAAAATATTATGGATGTAGCACTAATATGTATATATATATATATAACCGAAACATCTGAAACTCTCACAATTTTTCACGTTAGCACAATATTTAAATAAAATTATCATTTTATTTAAATAAAATTATTTTTGTTTAGTCCAAACTTAACAAAAAGTGAAACTCTATCTCTCTAACAAGTCTAATTTAGACTCAAACTTATCATTTTTTTAAACAACCTACGTCAGCACAATATTTAAATAATATATATATAACCGAAACCTCTGAAACTCTCACAATTTTCCACAACAGCACAATATTTAAATAAATTTATCATTTTATTTAAATAAAATTATTTTTGTTTAGTCCAAACTTAACAAGAAGTGAAACTCTATCTCTCTAACAAGTCCAACTTAAACTCAAACTCATCATTTTTTTTTTAAAACAACCCACGTCAGCATAATATTTAAATAAAATTATCATTTTATTTAAATAAAATTATTTTTTTTTAGTCCAAATTTAATAAGAAGTGAAACTCTATCTCTCTAACAAGTCCAACTTAAACTTAAACTAATCATTTTTTAAAACAAAATTATTTTTGTTTAATTCAAACTTAACAAAGAGTGAAACTCTATCTTTCTAAGAAGTCCAACTTGAACTCAAACTCAAACGTTGATAATTTATCTCAAAATTTGCGAAATTAATCATGAACACTATAAAAGCAATGCAAACCCAAATTTTTTTTTTTTAAAGCCGAGTAAAGGTATGAGCTCTTCTTATATTATTTTCTTTTCCTCTACTTTGTTAAAAAAAATTATTTTATGGCATTTTATATATGTTTTAAAAAGTAATTTTCGTATATGAACCACCAAACTCTCTTTAGCCATTTTTTAAAAGATAAAAAAACTTGCAATAATTGAAATTATTTTTTTGAATGTAACCCATCTTTCTTTTATATTTCTCTATTGTTTAGTCATATATATTTTGTTTTGTTTCAATAATTTTTAAGCAATGAATCATTTGATTCTTTAATATTTTTTGGTCTTTTAGAAGTTTTAATATCTAAATTTTTAAGTTATTTTTTTGCAGTATTTGAAATTGTCTGACAAATTTTTTGCAAGCCATTGCACGTTCAAGCAATGACTTTTTTATCAAATTATAACACAAATTGAAGTCATACAAGAACAAATCATGCAATGGTGTAGTTTCTTAATTAATTTAAGATTTTATAAAATTATTTTAGTCTACTTTACAAATAAGTAGGTTCCCGTATATAGCATGGGTTAGTGACTAGTTAGTCATATAATGAAATTATATCACAACGTGTAAGACCTAACTTTTATTATTAAAAAAAGTTAGATTCTTAAAATAATATAATTTGTTTTTAATTTTTAGAAATTCTTGGTAGTAGACTTTTGATTGAAGTAATAATTTTAAAATTTTTTTAGAATTTTGGTAATAGAATTTTACTTGGAGCATCTGCGATACTTATTTTTAATTATGTGCTTATATTGCTCAACATGACATAAGATCGTAAAAAAGGAGAGGGCGTCCGCTTGGTACAATCAAAGTGTGTAGATCCTGTAGGATACCACTTTTATAATATATATTGATATAATTCAACATTAGCTTATATAATATTTAATTTTATTGTAAATATTTTGTTGATAATTAATAACTGAATGACAACTTAATAAATAATTTCACAACTCGCATATAGTCATGGGTCTTATAGTTCCATATGAAATATTCTTTTAGATAGATTTTAGTTAAAACTTACGTGAATTTCTGATATTTTTAATAAGTGATGACTCATTGAAGACATGAATTGAAACGATAAAAAAGTTAACGGTTTTAATTGAAATCGTCTAAAAGTTAAGGTTTAATTGAACCACTCCAAACCTGAGAGTTCTTTAATTTACTTGAACTTTTAATAAAGGGTGGCCACTTGGTGCAAGGAGCGTGTTACCACATGCCGTAGAGAAAAGATGGTAACTTGACGTAATTATAGCTTATAAGACCTCGCATTATTATTTTATTGTAAATACTTTGACAACAATTGCTAAAGTGCATCCAGCAGCTCCGGTGCAGAATTCTTCTCCTCAACAGTCTCGGCCAAAGTGGGAACCCCCTCCTCCGTCGCTCCTTAAGATTAATTTTGATGGTGCAGTCTTTAGAGAAACAGAGGAAGCAGGGTTAGGAGTGGTTGTCCAGGATTCTCATGGTCAGGTGCTTGCATCCTTGGCGGAGAAAATCAAGCTTCCATCATCCTCAGACGAAGTTGAAGCTCTAGCAGCTGTTCGAGCTATTACCCTTGCTATGGACCTCAACCTACCCTCTTTTATTGTCGAGGGAGACTCGGAGGTGGTTATTTCAGCCTTAAGAAGTGAAGAGGAATCTCTCTCATCTTTTGGTCACCTGATTTCTTCTATTAAGCACTATTTAGTTTCTTGTAATTGCGTCTCTTTTTTTCACATTCGTAGGTCGGGAAACTCAGTTGCTCATTTTTTAGCAAAACACACAAAAACTATTGATGGTGTTTCTGTGTGGATGGAGGATATTCCACCACAAGTTGCTGATGTACTTTTAGCCAATTTTGGCTGATTTTAGTTTTATATAATTTGAAGCTGGATTCTAAAAAAAAAAAAAAATTGCTAAATGATCGGTTATCATATAATTTCACAACTTTCATATAATGTATAAAATGACAAAATTTAGGTACAGTACTTTAGGCGCTGTTCCTTAAGTTCTAAATGATCGATTATCATATAATTTCACAACTCTCATATAAGGTATCAAATAACAAAATTTAAGTACAGTACTTTAGGCGTTGTTCCTTAAGTTCCCTTCTTAAGATTCAACTATGTGACTATTTAATTAAAAATACATTTTCATCCCCTGAGAAAAAATTTACATAACAGAATCTTAAAAGAGGAACCTAGAGAATAGCACCTAAGTACTGTACCTAAATCTTGCTCTATATCAAATATCTTATAATGACGATATATAGCATATGCCTTACATAGAGAACCTTTATATGTATATAGTGATAGGAATAAGTTACACTAGTGTAACTTTATGATTCTCAAGAAAAATCAAAAGTGTGACTCTTCATGAATGTTATACCACTCAATAGATTTTAATTGAATTTAAATTTAAAAATCCTATTTTTGAGTTGCACATTTTCATTATCTTTAACACGCGAATCAAATTCCGTGTTAATTTTAATCAGATATTATTTATTATTTTGATAAATGAACTCATGTTTTGTGTATAATTTTAAAATAAAAACTTTAAAATTTAGGCATTTTATATATGAGATTTTTATTAATATTTGATTATCTTAAAATGTTACTTTCATATAATTATAAGAAAAAAAATGTAATCTAATAGCAGTAAATTTGCCAAAATACACGTCTAATAAAAAAAAAATTAAGAGGTGTAATATTTCCAAAAGTTACACCTAGTCTAACTGGAATATATATATATATATATATATATATGCACATAAGTGTGTATATAAAAACACACATTTGAAATTTTATCAATGTGTTTTATTTTGATTAGCCCATTCATAAATTTTGCATTTTTTTTTTTTTTTTTTTTTTTTATGTTGTAGAGTAATTTCCATACTCTCATTTAAGGTACAATGAACCCTATTTTACTTACCTATAAAACAATCGTCTTTTAAAGTTTAACTCATTTGGAATTATTTAAGGTGGCATTTGATACGGGGTAATGTTTTAGGATTCCTAGGAATGTTGAAAGATTCCTATATTTGGTTGCAAATCACACAAAGGAATCAGATGCCAAGAGTATCTAGATTCCCACATAACCCCCTTCCTTTAAGAATGTAGATTCCCTCTGAAACAGGTGGATATCCAGATTCCCAAGCTTAAAAAAATTACATTTGTTATAAATTGACAATTTTACCATTTTTCACTTATCATTTAACCAATGGAGATAAAGCATACTTATCAAAAAAAAATTGGAAATAAAACATAAAACAAATCATCAATATCTATTCCTTTATTTTTATCTCTTCCCACCATGACAATATAAATGCTAAATTAAAATAAAATATTTATATCTCCTATTTGGGATTGGTTATTTGCTAAAATAAAATAAAATATTTATTTTTATTAACAGAACATGATGTTGTGATTTTCATAAAGAACAAGAATTTAAATAGTTATTTTGTATTATACATGTCATTTTAAAATGTTAGACTATAATTTTAATGAATTTGTCTTAATTTATAGTTTATATTTTGTTTGTTATTATTTATTTAGAGGAAGATTAAAAAAATTAATATTGGGTTTATAAATCTAAAGATAGTATGAGAAAAATAAATAATTCATTTAAGATTGCTATGAATAAACCAAATATAGGAATGTTACATTCCAAGGCATTCAGATTGCAAGATATCACATTCTAAGAAATTTAGATGATGGGAGTAATGTGGATTCTCCTATACCAAACGCCACCAAAAGGTATTTTGGTAGCTTTTTTATGACTTAATGGTGCATTTGGGTGGCAGGATTTGGACATGCGGATTTGGATTTGAGTATTAAAATCCAAATATCTTGTTTGGATGCTTTAAAAAAGATTAAGGATTTAGATTTGATAAATCCACCAAAAATTTTAAACCTTTAAAATCCTTAGATTTGAAATGATATCTAAAATCAATGGATTTGAAATCATGACATTTCAAATATTAGAACTCAAATTCAAATCCAAATTTAAGTTTCCAAAAAACAACTTAAAAATTAAGAAATACAGAATGTGCTTTTATATCTGGTATATAGATACTGAAGACATATGAAAGATCATTAATATTGTGACTAATAAAAGCTTATGTGGAATGACTTGAATGAATATATATATATATATATATATATATATATATATATATATATGAAATTTCAAACCTATGTCATCTAAAACACTCTTATTACTGAAATTAACTCTTCAACAAAAGCATAATTATATAAATTATTTTGAGAATCAAGCATTATATAAATATATAAATATACAATGCTTACTTCTTATTTTATTTAGTCAATTCAAAAAAGTTAACTTTGATGGAGCACTCTTTGCAAAAGAAAACAAGGCTGGCCTTGGTATTATAATCTGTAATGATGATGGATTGGTTATGGTTGCTTTAACACAACAGATTCCACTACCTGCTTTGGTAGAGATGGTGGAAGTGCTAGTAGCGCCAAGCTCTTTGGTTTGCAAAGGAGTTGGGTTTTCGAAGATTGATAGTTGAAGGTGATTCAGAAGTCATTATTAACTCGATCAATTGTGGCAATATGACTCAATCTGAGTTTGGGCATATCTTACAAGACATTACTTTTCTTTGTTCTTTTTTTAGTCATGTATCTTTTCACCATATTAAGAGGCAAGGTAAATTGTGTGACTCAAAGACTAGCTAGACGAGCTGTAACTAGTCCATTGGATGTTTGGATAGAGTCTGTTCTTCCAAGCACGATTGATGCTTAAAATTTTGACCTTCATTTTAGTACTTAATAATACTCCCCATTGACAGGGGTTTCTCAAAGTAAAAAATAGTCAATTCAGAAAATGCCCAACGCGATTAGCCCTTTTCTCCTTGTATGGGCCTATAGGGGATAATGATCACTTACGTAAAGCTCAAAAGTGGGCCTATCAACGAAGTGGTCTTTACAAATAAGTTCATTAAATATGTCATTCTGTCTCATATAATAAAAACTAGGCCTTTTGTTTTTTCTTTGGGCTTTGCTAAACCTCATCCCATGCTTTTGAGGTTAAGTTTTTCTTCTCTACGATGGCCCATTCTTTTGTTTTTAGTCCATAACGATGGGTTGTACTTCTCTTTCTATGGTTAGCCCATGAATAAACTTTTGGGAATACTCAGGGCCAAAATATGAGCAAAAACTCTAATTATCGTGAAATGATAGAAATATATAAAACAAAGTAAAAGAAACAAAAAATATATATTGATAAACTCTTATATTTAAGTGGTCATTCACAATTCTTTTGATCTCTCTTAGATGTGTGTACAATAACAGTAAAGTAATCCCACATATATATAGGACCTTAGAATGCTTGTAAAGTTTATGGGATAAGGTTGTAATAATGAGTACACTTATGGATATACACCTCCCCTATAAGCTTAATACATTTCACCCTTTACACATCCCAAGTAACCTTTTCATTCCCCAAAGTTTACACATTCCAAATCAGACTTTATTTCTAACACTCCTCCTCGGATGACCACCTTTTAAGAATATGCCTCGTTAAAACCTTATCAAATAAAAACCCTGTGGAAAAAAATTTTGGCTAAGGAAAAAGAGTACAATATTCTTGTATAACTTCTAGTGCCTTAGGATTGCCTCATTAAAACCTTGCAAAGGAAAACCTGGTGGGAAAAAACCTTAGCGAAGGAAAAAGAGTACAATCAGCACACATCCTTTAGAAAATTTACTCTCCCTCATGAGTACATAGAATTTCCATTATTCATGGTACTCATATCCTTAAGTCGACGCATACCAATGTTGTGCACCATCTTCTTAAAATTCGCAGTTGGTAATGGCTTAGTGAAGAGACATGAAGGAGTAATGATAAATACTTTCTTTTTCTTTCTTTCTTTAGGGTTATTGGTAGTGTGGGTTTCGGTTAGTTCAACTAGTAAAGTCTCCGATGGTTGAATAAGAGATTTGGGGTTCAATCTCCGCTTACACCAAAAATCGACTGGTGTCTTGGTCTGATAATAAAGAGCTATCATCAAGAGCAGACGTCAGAAGTTAAAACTCTCTCTAAAATAAAAGGGTTATTGGTATTGAATTAATAGTCATATACTTCCTCTTGGTGTATAACTGTTTAGTCAATTATCAATTTTTGGTTTCTTTATGATCAACATAAATAATTTTATAAATTATAAAGTAAATAACGAAGTACAAGTTTCATTACAAGTTTCATAAATTTCTTCTTGCAGTTTACGACATTAAATAATCAATTATACAAACTATGTAAGGTTGAGGTTGTATATTAAGTTAAAGTCCAATAAAATTTTGGAAATTTTACTAAATGAGTCTTGCATTTAAAATTTAATTAATAAATAGCGATGTGATTACTATTATTATTATTATTATTATTATTATTATTATCTGAGATATAATTCTAATCTAGTTTAATTTAAGTATATTTGTGTGAAGTTTCCTTTTGGAAACTTAAATCAGGCTTTTACTCTCTCTCTCTACATCTCACAAATACTTATACATGTGGAATGATCATCACAAGATAAATAATAATAAAGATGAAATAATACCATTCTATGTTTTCTTCTCAAAATTTTTTTTTAACCTCATAGCTTTTTATAATGTAATGGATAATTATGAAGTTTGTGGAAGTTGGAACCTTAATTGAATGAGGTACACACTATCAAACTAGAACCAAGATTCTGATTTTTTTTTTTCTAATTTTAAATGACATTGAATTTTGTGTAGACGATAGGGAAAACATTAAGTATTATGAATTCCAGTCAACTCAATTGATATAGTTTCTCGTTGTCGAATAAGAAATTTAAGGTTTGAATCCCACTTAAAAAAAAATGGTAAATGTTTTGACTTAATGATAAAGAGTATTTATCATAAAGTGGATATTATAGATTGAACTTCTATTGTATTTATAAAAAAAATCACTAATGTACCCTTAAAAAAAAAAAAAAATTGTGTGTAGATTTTTTTTGATAATTGTGTATAGATTATTTGCTAGATTCGCAACTATCTAATAATAACTATCACTCTCAACAAACAAACTAATAATTATAATTATAATAGCTACTTTGCCTTTTTATGGTATGTTTATTCATTATTCGCCAATATACTTTTTCTGTATTGAAACCGGCTAATTTGCTTTTAGCAGGTCAAAACACAGTTTTTCCTAAGCCTTATTTTTTTTTTTTTATTAGGTATATAATTTTAAATGCATACTTTGTCACCCAAGAGTCAGAGTGATGCTTCAAATAGCAAATCATAGGATAACAAAGAAAAGCTTCAAATTGGCAACTATACATTTTTATACAAAGGCCTAGGAAAGTCAGCATATAGTGTTGTCATGCACATGGTTTCTGATAATGAAATCTATCTACAGCCGCAAAAAATGATACATTTTGATCGTCTGGCTGACGGGTCTCAATCTTGATGATGGCTGATGCATAAACATGCTATCACATTTGTGCCAAGTTGGGACTTGCTGATTTACTATAATACCCATCACCAAGCCATTTTTTGAGTGCAATATTGAAATTAATTTCATATCTAGCTGCCCATTGGTTGGTTTTTAAATTGCTCAAGTGGTACAATTCAACTCTTATAATTCAATGAATGCTTCTGCCTCTCTCTCTCTCTCTCTCTCTCTCTCTCTCAAAAGACAAAAACAAACCCCTCTTTGGATTTTTTTTAAAAATATTTTATAGAAGTCATCCCAACTAGCTGAATTAGTTCTAACTAGTACATCATTATTTGGTAGAACATCCTTCATCTATACAGTAAAATCAAAGTACATCTTTGAGCGAGGACATGAACGACATTTTTCCTTCTTGACAAACGTGAAAAAAAAAAAAAAAAAAAACCTTTCTGTCTATTTTGCTAGATGCTTTGCATCCTTCATTATGTGACCAAACTATGACAATTGGTATGTTTCCTTTCTAAGAGCATTATAAATATTAATTGAATCCTTCCCGAAAGCAACTCTATTAAAACCCAATTTTGTAGTAAATAAAATAGTTTTGCTTGCCGCTAATGCCTCCACCATATTAACTGAGGATGAGAGAGGGATTTTTTGAGATTGAGTAGCCATCACCAACCCCTCATATGGGTTCTAATTACCACTCCCAGCTCCACTTCATTTGAAACCTCAAAATTTGCATTGTCATAGTTTGTTTTCAGTACCCTAATCGTCGGTGGTGTCTAGTAGTCCATTCTAAGCATCATCTTGACAAGTAAAGCATCCATCTTACCCATCAATCACAAATACGCCACCTCTTAAAATTTATGTGTACTTTGAAACTTATGACAAATTTTTTTTTTTTTTTAGTAGAAACTTATGAAAAACTTGAATAGTGTACATCAATTACAATATGTCACCTCATAAAATTATCGTATAGCTTGAAATCTAAACCTTCTTAATATTAGAGTCAAATGAAAAGTGTCTATCTAAAAGCCAAAAATGCATTTTCAAAAAAACGAAGGGTCTAGATTATGCCAGCTCATTTAACCGTGGTTTATGTAATAGAGTTAATATCTAACTCTAGTTTAGTTTAAATACACTAATATAGACCTCACATTTATTTGAAAATGTACCTGCCCCTTAAATGGACACCAAATCCATAATTATGGGGCTCATGGAGCGCTCCATGCATTGGCCACACTGGATAACCAACAACCCCAGTCGGTAAGGAAGAATAGACAAATGTGCGAGCCTATAAAAACCCACCACGTGGCATGTCAACCTCGTATTGGCGAGGCTTTATTACAGTACGTTTAGATGCACCCAATCTCCATATGGCAACTTTTTGAAACGGCCAAGACTCCATGTCCCCACATAGTCCCCTCACCATAAACTACCGTGGACCCCACAGAATCGCCACGTGTACGGCCAAGACGAGCGAGTCCATATATGGCAAAGGGCATAGAGATCCACACTAGAACATTTCTAGTCACAGTTAAATACCCGAGCTCGCTCACAGTCACAGTCACAGTCACAGTCACACTCAACACACATATCCAAAGTACTCCGTTTTTTTATGTGTTTATCTCTCCGGCGAGTCTCTCCGCCGGAAAAAACCTCAGGCGATCACTCCGGCGAAGGTAGTTCCATTCAGAAACTCTCTCATTCGTCTCAATTTCGAAACTTCAACCACCATTGCCATATCTCTAATGCCTATATATACATGTATATATGTGTATGTATGAGTTTCTAAAAAAACAAATTCACTTTTGATCGTTTTGCGCTTTGTATTGCTCTAAAACGCTGCGTTTTGTTCTGTTTGGATCATTTTCTGCATGTTGTGTTTGATCAGAGCTCGATTTTTTTCGGTTTTGAAACTGTTAGGTTTTGCTGTTGTGTGCAGATTGAATTAGAAAGGATTTTACAGTTGTCGTGGTTTGTGTGATTTTTTTATGCCCCAAAACGACGTAGTAAAGTGTGGAGTATTTTTGGAGACTACAAAGACGGAAGTGAGCAGTGATTCTTACTGTGGCTAAGATTTCTGAAAATGGTAAACTCTGAACTCTGATTGGATGGTTTTGCATGGAAATGCTGTGTTTGGAATTTTTGGTTATTTTGGGGTGTTTTGTATTTTGTTTTTCTTGTTAAAGTGGGTTTTTTTATTTTTATTTTTATTTTATACAGCTTGATCAATTTGGTTCTGCATGTTGTGAAAATGTGTGTGGTACTTTGTGTTGGATTATATAGGATTTAGTGAGTGTAAGTTGCTTGCTTCTTTTGTGCTTGTCATATTTATGTGTCCATTGGTTGAATTGAATCCCTAGAGTGTTTAAATGATAACTTGGGTCAATCTTGACATTTTTTTTAATGTGAATATGAATCTTTTGACTAACTTATTGTTATTAAAAAAAAGAAAAAAGAAAAAAAAAAAACTAAGAGAGTGAGGTAGATTGATGATTTGTCCAGGATAGTTGATAACATTGACCAAGTTATGATTTGATTATGTTGTATCTTTAATTATTACTAATCGTATATTTGAGGGATGTGAAGATTGGTTATTGACCTGAATCTTTTATTTTTCAAGACTTTGTTTGCGAGGATGAATGCTTCAGGTGTTTTTTCTTTAGCTACTTTGCCTGATTTTCTTGATTGTTTTACTTTTCGTGTTTAAAATTTGTACAGGTGGCACTCTTTTTGTTTAATCAATGAAATTTAACTTGTCACCAAAAAAAAAAAAAAAAAAAAAATTACAAATCCTCATTTCTTGGTCTGTATACTCATAAATCAGTTAACCAGGTATATGGTAAAATTATGTAATTCTCTTTCTTTTTTGAATTTTTGTAAAGAACCATTTTACCCTCAATTTCATTCTGAAAGGCCAAATTAAAAGGTTTCATGAGAGTGATTGTGTCTTGTGGAGGCAATGTAGTCCTGTTTATGATATAGAAGTGACTGGAATTTTAGGTCACAAGAGTTTGACAGTTCCTTTAGGGATCATTCAGCAGAGAGAGAGAGGAGTTCCTTTGGAAGTCACGATTCTGTCCATTGTCTCATTGGGTTAGGATTACTTAACAAGTGATAGTTGATGACTTCTCATTCTATCCTTCTTCCACTCCATGTCAGATTGCTGAAAGACTGTGCACCTGTTGAGAAAGGTGGACATCTAGTTGTTATTGCCATTAAGAATTTATTATGCATGATAGTCAATAACCGAGTGTTTCATGAAGTTGCAAAGAATAGTTCTTTTCAAGAGCTTGATATCATGGATTGATGGGTCAAGTTATGGGGAGTGTTCAATGGTTACCTTTTCATAAGATGAAAAAACTCTATTCCCTTCCTTTCCTCAATAATCCAAATTCTCAAACTTTCAGTTTTTATACATAATCAATCCCATTGCATACCCGGGTTTCCTAATTTGTCTGATTTTGGTAAAAGTCAACTTCTGTTACAAACATGTGCCTAGAACTACATTGTACCAAACGAACTAGACCGTTACCCAAACAATCTAGACCGTTAAACAAACTAGACTGTTATTACTCAACTCCAATTGATCATTTCTATGATAATAATTAAGCCTTGGCCCCCCACCTTAAATTTTCAATTTTCTGATTTGAATGTCTAACATATACTATAAAATCATAATCATTAAAAGAATTATTAAAATTATTACCTACTTTGGAGTTTGAGCAAAAACCTGTTCTGAGTTATTTGAGCTACCTAGTTTGGAGCTTGAGGGCCTAAAATTGCATGGCTAGAAGAGGTAAAGAAGGAATTTTTTTTTTTTGTTAAGTAAGAAAAAATTATTAGACAAAAGGAACACTTGAGAGAGGGGAGCTTTCTCAAAGAATTACATTTGGACACTCATAAGATCTAAGAAATCAACAATAGAGGTACAAGATACATAAAATTATTTTTAATATCCTGGAATGGTCCATATGATGCAATGAGGGGTGGCTTGCCAAAAAACCCTGTTTCAATGACAGCCAAACACTCCTCTCCACATAATTAACAACTCTATAACTCAACCCGGCATCACCCATAAATCATAATACTGCAAATGCTTAAGTGCTAAAGACCACAGTGTTCTTTAGCAATAGGACGATGAAGTAATAGATGTTTTCCTGTTTCACAACTGCACTTGCACATCATACATGTATTAATAACCAACATCTTCCTCTTAATAAGATTATCCAAGGTAGGTATGAAATTTAAAGCTACTTTCCATAAAAAAAGCCACCTTACTTGGTACCTCACAACTCTATACCAAGGAAACTGAGAGGCTGGTACATGTGTCAAACATACATAATAGGAGCAGACACACAACCTCCCTTTCCCATCCGGATTCCAAAAGAAACAATCCTCACTTCCTTCTGAAATCTGCCTCAACATTCACCCCTTGTAGCCCCCAATGATGAAAATCCTGAATGAACCGAAGGTTCCAACAAAAAATTCTATTATCTCTTCAGAAGTTAACATAAAATTGCACTGAAGCATCCTTTTCCACTGCAATCAAATATAACTCTGGGTACAACTCCTTCAATGTTTGATCTCTACACCGAACTTCATGCCAAAACCTGATATTTTTGCCGTTTCCTACCCTAAACAACACAAAAGCAGAGAATCTATCCCAACTAGCCTGAATGTTTCTCCACAGATTACCACCATAAGGCCTTCTCACAACAGTTGTAGACCAATCTCCCTAAAATTCCCCATACTTTTCCTTGATAATGGTTTGCCAGAAATGCTCTTGCTCCACTCTAAATCTCCATAGCCACTTACCCAGCAAGGCTTGGTTGAAAGTGATAATTTTGTGAACCCCCCAACCCCCGTACTGAATAGGAGAACACACCCCTTCCCAACCTACTAAATGGAATTTGTCCTGCCCATCCACCCCTTCCCACTAGAAATTACGCTGAATCCTCTCATCCCTGTTAGCCACAGAGGAAGGAATAGTAAAGAGAGACAAAAAACAAGCAGGTAAGCTAGACAGTGTACCTTTAAGCAATGAGGTGCTTGCCCTATGATAAATACAGCTTCTTCCACCCAGCCAACTGTTTCTCTAATCTTTCCAGCACAACATTCTAGACTACAGTAGATTTATTTGAAGACCCTAATGGCATTCCCAGGTAAAACATAGGGAAAGACCTCTCCTTACAACATAACAACTCTACTAAGTAGGATGGGTGAAGAAGTATATATTTAATTAGGGAATCTACAAAGGCTCAAAGAGTATGATTTTAGATAGAATATGATGGGAAGGAATACACGTGGCTTATCTGGTTAATTGATAAGGTCAAGAGCAACCCTAATTTAGTTGGGATTAAGGTTTGGTTGAGTTAAGCTGTTGAGTTTGGATCTTGAGCTTGATCCACGTAACTTGCTAAATCTGCTTCAATTTACTTTAACTAGGCTGAGCTTGGGCTCCTCCTTTCATAAGTAAAAAGGGATTATTAGAAAGGAATAAAGTCTCTTCCATGAATTCTCCCTATATTGTAGAGATCTTTCAAAAAGCTCAAGAACTGTGCCTTAGTGTTAGATTAAAGGCCTACAAGGATCTTATTGTGGCCAAGTAACATGTGTGGATCTCTCACAAATGGATAAAAAATATGATATTTCTCTTTTTGAATATAGTTTGACGAGAAATCTGATGTACTCTGACCAAAATACTTCAATTTATCTCCTCAAAATCAAGATAATGAAATCCACTCAATAAAGATTATTCTATCATGGTGCTGCCTGTTTACTTTTTCTTGTCCAAAGTACCTCAAGGTGTAAGGAGAGGGAAGAGGGAGCCCACGTGGTAGGACGACTTTATTTGAATGATTTGTTCTGAAATAATGAATTCTAGTGGAACTAATTTTGTAAAGTGGTGATTAGAATTGGCATATTTGATGTGGTCTGTCTTTCACTCCCCATAAAATTAAAATATTTAATACATAAAAAAAAAAAGATCAAGAAAGCTATTGTATGGGGTTAAAAAGGAAACTAAGAACCAGTTGGTGTAACATCCCGGTCCAACTATGCATGTTCCCCCAAACCAAACAGAAAAGAAGAAAGGAATCCTTTAATGAAATCTAGGTACTGTAAGTAATCCTTGAAAGTGATCTAGTCACTGTTTTACGGAGTGAGAGCAAATATGTTGTAGATACTTAAGACTTAAAGCACCTCCAAAACATTTGCGTGCATGAATTAAACACAAGATATTCAATTTTAAGCATATATGCACAGTTACATAAAAGAAGTCTGCATAAAGAGTGATAACAATAATCCGTTTAAACTTTATAAAAAATGCATTTATATATAAATTGTTTCAAGCAAAAACAGTTTTATTCTTTAAAGTGTGCCCTTAAGATGAATAATTTGCAATCTTAAAAGTAAAGTGAGCACATCATCACCATAGCTGTTTGAATTTTGACACCTAAAGCGTGATTCATACATAAGTATTAATAAGATAAAACTTGGGTGACTATTTTTTTGATATCAATAAAACTTTATTACTTATCAAAAAAATGAGTATTAAGAAGATAAACTAACAATGTGATGCATCAGCCTCAAATATATGATGGTTCTCAACAAGTGATGCTCCCATCTTCTACCTATCAAAAAAAAAGTGATGCTCCCATCTTCTAGTAACTCCCAAGTGATTTTTGAAGGCTTTGTGTTTAGAGATATAGCTTCACTTAAGTTTTATTTAGATGCAACTTAAATAGCAATGATATGAACTAAACAATATCTCTTCTGGTAGCTTTGATTCTAAAGTAAGACTAGTCGCTAACCCGTGCGATGCACGGGTTTATCTCTTCTTTGAGTAGTTTTTGTTATAGACATGTGAGTTCAAGCTAATAGAGTATGTTCTCGGTGTCCATAAATTTGCCAATAAGAAACATTACATACAAATCTCTACACTAAAATAGACATTAAACATGTAATATGATTTTAGCTAATACGAAGTTGGCGGATGAAAGTTGTGTGAGACGTTTATAGATTGAAAGAAAAGAAGAAGAAACTTGATAGTAAATTTTGAATAGATTAGAACTTCTCTGTTTGTGGTCTACTCTCATTAAAAAAAATTAATAATAAGAAAGTTGATATTACATTTTAAGCTTCTCTAACAAACTTATCATTAGCCCACACAGATATTCCTGACCAAATACTTGCACAAACTCCAACTATAAATCTTACAAACCTCAAAGTTCATGAATATATTCTAACATAAAAATTGATAAGTAAAAATTTTAGTTTAAAAGATTTTTTGTATTAAATTCAACACTTACAACAGAGGAAGGAGGATGTTCTGACATAAAAAGCCAACAAAAACTTATCATTTAAACTATAGAAACTTATTGCCACAAAAAGGAATCATAAACATGCACATATTTTTGAAATCAAACTAAAGAATTAAGAAAACACATAATTAGACAAACTCATATATAAAAAAAAAAAACACACACACACACATACCAAGTTCTTTGTAGCTGAAGATTTAGAATCTAATATTTGTAAAACACCACCTTTGGAAGGTTTAGATTTTGATGGTTGTAGAACACCTTCAATTATCTACTCTCTATATACCAGATTATATGTGACATTAAGTGAGGGATATTGTAAAACATCATTGTACCTAAAAGAAAAATTAGATAAAAACATTATTGATTCTCTTACCTGCTAGGTTGTGTTCGTAGGAAACCTGCAAAATCAAAAGGAAAACAAAAACAGAAAAACATGAAGAATCATCAAACAAATGAAAAGAGGAGTTATTAATAACATATTTCATAAGTTAAATCAAAATTCAAATCTATAGAGATGCGTAATAAAAAATTCATAGCCAAATACTTTCACAAAACTAAGCCAACAATACTACTATAACAATACTATAACAAAACTGGCTTTGTACGTGATACAATTATAATAGAATTCTCTCTCTTATTATTATTATGTTTTAAACGACGGATTAGAAGAGTGTTGGTTTGTATTGTAGAATTCTAATTATAACAAACAATATCAATAATTTTTTTTTACGCCCCCTCCAAACAAAATATTAGCTAATGTATAGCAAAAAAATAGGCATACAAATTGTTATGTTTATGGATTGAAACACGTATAGCAAAGTTTGTTTTTGTTTTTTGGCTGTGCAATGGCCTAATAATTAGAATTATACTATGTTTAAACTACCTCCAAAGTGTCCTCGGAGTAAGGACATCACCACGACCAAAACTCTATATAGTGGGGGAACGAAAATAAAAAGAATTTAAAATAAAAAGAAAAAGAAAATAGTGATGATGTGGAAATTTGTGGGAGCTTCAGAGACTTCGTTTTTATAATAATAGTCAATCAAAGCAATGAACATACATGTATCAAACTCATAACACAGATAGGAACATAAAAATCCAATGCATCCAATAATCTACATCTAACCCCATCAATTTGTGAATTCATGATCAATTTATAATTCACCCATGATCCAATTCTACGCATCAATATGAAAATAATAATAATAATAATAATAATAAAAAAGTAATGCAAATCTAGAACCAATAACCAAAAACAAAAGAAAAATATGGAAGAATCTTCAACCTCTAAAGGAAGAAGCCCAAGTTTAGAAACCACGTTAAAGTATTCAACTTTTACCACAATAAGACACATAAACAATAAAAATATATCAGTACATATCTGAAAAATTGACAATTGCAATCAAATTCAAAAATCAAAGGGAAGAACATGTTAGTCTCACTATTCATTGGACTGTTTCTATAAAGAAAAATAGAGAGGAACTAAAAAAAAAAAAAAAAAAAAAAACAGTTCTTTCAAAAAATCACATGCCCAAACCTAAGCCTAAATCAAAACAAATTCAGATAAAATGCGCAAGCATAAATCATATTTAACTACATAATAATCTAGATAAAAAAAAAAAAAAAAAATCAGCCACAACTGCAGGGAAAGCACTCAAGTGCTTTTCGTCATCAACTATTCTTGCTTTATAGATTCGCACAAAAGACATAAGCAAAAGGGAAGCAAAAGTAGGCAACAGAGAAAACATCAGAATGAAAGTGCTCGGCTTGTCCTTGAAAAAAATTGCATACGCTTCGATAAAAAATACAGATAACGGGGTGAACCGCAAGATGGAGGGAGACCAATTGAAGTCGAGAGAGAGAACAATACATAGAAAATAATAACAGGTAGATAGGTTTTCAATTGAAAGCGAATCAGAATACTTACCTCGGGTTTGGAATTTGCTTTTTAGAGAAAGCTGGCCTCAGTTGCAGATTCTTTGATTTTGACGGTGGGATTCAGATTTTGCTCTACTCGGAGACTGGCTTCAACTGCAGACTGTTTGTATTTGTCGATGGAGAGCATGGGAAACAGAAGACAGAGATCTAGTGAATTGGTAAGATTAGAGAGTGGAGACGGAGTCAAAGAGAAGAGAATGAGTTGCATAATAAGTCTGGACCGTAGGGTATGAATTCTTCTTTTTAAGTGTCAGTCGAATATATATATATATATATATATATTGTTTTTTTTTTGAGAATCTGTGTCAGTCGAATATAAAATTGAAAGAATAAAAAATACTGATGTGGCAGAATATAAAATCACAATTTTTGTATTTTTTTTTTAAATAATGCTGACGTGGAAAATTGTGGTGCTAGCAGAGGCTTCGGTTTTATATATATATATAGATTAGTTATGATCATGTTTTACTAGTTTAACTCAAAAAGTAAATTATACCTTATTCCACTATGTTTTCAGAATAAAATAACTGGCATATATAATTTGATGTCATAATAGGTTGTGAGATTCTGTTTGCATTGTCAGTTCATTGTTGTGTAATCAAATAACATTGTTGTAGTTTTAATTCTAAGTTGTATTGAGTCCAATTATCTTATATGGACACTTCAAAAGTGTGAAGTACTTGGCATTCATGACCTAATATGAATAACAGGTGTCTGATTACAGTTTCTAAAAAAAAGGGCAGAGATTCTCCTTGTACCTTAGAAATTCCTAAAATATACTTCTTTGTAATGTTCTCATGTTTGATAAATAGTTATGTAATTATGAATGCCCTTTGAGTCATAATTTTTAAGATTTGAGCAAATCCATAACCTAGTTCAATCAAACACCTGATATGTGGACTCAATTCTGTGGCACTTATGACCCAACAGAACTTCGACCCCAAGCAATCTTTAAATCCATAAAATTAAGCCCTTGTTTATTTATCCTTTATATGTTGTTCAGTCTGCTATTTTTCACCACTGTTTGTGTTGTGCAGTGGTGCCTTTACTGTGGCACTTTGATATTTGCTTTTATCTACTTCATCATTCTATAGTGGATTTTCCTTTGACAACCAATCCTATGGTTGAAAAGCAAGCCAAGTCAAATTGAGTTGAGGGCTACTAAGGATCATCTAAGTGAATTTGAGCTGTCGATTCAGGCTCGTATTTATAATGAGTTTTGAATAGCTTTATCAGTTTGCCTTGCAAGCATTATTAAACATTTGATACTGGCTTTGTGCATGCGCTTGTTCTACTCCGAATTAATATTATATACATATGTATGCATGTGTGCATGTAGAGAGAGAGAGAGAGAGAGAGAGAGAGAGAGAGGATATACTCAAGTAGATTCATTAACATGTGTGCCCAAGTCTTAGACCTGAAGTCAAATACTTTCCTTTTCTGTACTCTTTAAAGTGATTCTAAGTGGCAAATATGTTTTATAATAAGTAAACAATGGAAATATTTTGGCGGCTAGCTATCAATGAGTGCCTAAATTTCTTGTTTTAACTAAGCTGAGTTGAATGATGTTTAAACTCATTCAAAAGATGACGATCTAAAATGTGATCCAATATTGGCCCATTTAATGGTGATTAAGATTGAGCAAGCCTTAAAACCTTATTTACTTATCAAAAAAAAAAGAAAAGAAAGAAAGATTGAGCAAGCCTCAAGAAAAGCTGATTATGAGCTGAACTAAGCAGCTTAGATAGTTTCACATACTAGCCACTCCCTTTGGATACCCCATCTACAACTCTCCACCACTCACCTAAGAAAACCAGGATTCTGAAATCAAGATGTTTGGTTGTAGCTTGACATATTTAACCAAAAGAAGTGAGGGAAAGGCGGGGTGAGTTGTACAATGTACTGGTCATATCTAACGAGGTTCAATTGCATTCACTATTTTTTTACACTTCATTCTTGTATGATTATACCATTTTTTTTAATACGTATATAATTATACCATGTATTTCCACGGTTATTCTTTAATTGGTCTGCAAAACTTGTTCATTGAAATAATTGGTTCAAATTAATAACTGAAAATAAATACAACCCAAAAAGTTTGGTAGATAAATGTGGTCTATTTATATTTATATATATTGTTGATGATACTTCAGTATCTTTTTGAGATTCTATGCAGTTTTAGTTTCTCATTAATTAACTTTGTAGACATTATGTGCATATAATCATGATATGTGATCAAGATTTTGGTCCATGACTAGGAAATGTATTGCATGCCATATTAACGCTTAGTCGCTTACATACATGTATAAAATCGAATCTGACTTTTTATGCATCTATTAATGTTTCATTCTCATTAGTAGCCAAGTGTTGTTGAATGCACGGAATAGTTATTGACAAATAACATTTAAGAGTTTGTTGGCCATGCATTGAAATCTTAATTTGGAGAAGAAATGTAGTTGGATAGATCTATCTGGCATACTTTAACATGGTGATGATGATGAGAAATCTCATCTCATAGGAAACAATATGGGTTGAAGGTGTCTGTGAGGTCAATGAATTTTAAATAATTTCCTAAGAGTTGTCAGATCAAGTTTAATTGTTTCCTTATTTTATGCCAAAATAGCACTCTTGTTTGCCTATACTTAAAAGCCTTGATGCATGTTGTCAATGCATTTCATGATTTGACAAAGGTGATTGTACTATTCAAGTTCAACAAACTTTGCATATCAGTAAATTTTGTGAATACTCTTGAAATGGAATTTAGGCGGCCCATAGTTTTTGAATAGGCTAAAGCCTTGAAAGGCAAGTTCATTAAGTGCCGCGCAAAAAGGGTTGTCCGTAAAATTCGGTTGTGCATTATGTTGGTAATCATGTGAAGATTTTATGCTTTGAGATTTTGAGTTATTACTTAGCTTATTTGGAAAGATTCTTGGTGAAGTTTATGAGCAATCTCATGATTATAAAACGAAGCAAGGGGCAGGCAATTTTCAACACCAACTCCTGCCATTATCTTCTATATTGCTGGGTTAGGAGAGTATCTCGTGGAAATTCTAGGGTCTCTCAGTACGTCTAAGTTTTGGATGAATCAAGCGATGATGGTAATATTTCTAGTAGATTTAGCCTATTTTGAAGAATTTTTTAGCTTTTGATGTAGCATAACTGCATAAATCAGAAAAGTTTAGTCTCATCATCAATATCTCTCTGGAATAACTCTATTAAAGGCTGACCAGTTTTCTACTGATTTAACTATAATTTTGCATCCTAAACTCTGTATATGGCTGATATGTTTTTCCATTCTTATTTTCTGTACTTTAATTTTGTCTTTGCTAGAATTATGTGGTTGAATGATTAAATCCACCATCTCCTAATAGCTTAAGCCTTTGGGGGAATTATCAGAGTAGGAGATCTTAAATTCGATCCCTGTCTCCTCCACTCTACCTCCCATTTAAAATCCCATGTATTGGGCCTCACCTATTAAAAAGGGAGTTTGAGCCCACACGTGAGGGGGAGTGTTAGAATTATGTGATTAAATGATTAAATCCACCATCTCCTAATAGCTTAAGCTTTTGGGAGAATCGGTAATTTAGATTGTTTAAAGATTTTACATTCTCAATTGACCTTTCTAAGCTGTTGTTATTGGCAGTCTTTTCAGCACAAAGGCTTTTGGATGCCCAGTAATGCTGGGTGTCTAACGAATGGAGAGATGGGTTATGATAATTCATCTAGAATTGAACAGAAGCGTGGTCATCAGTGGTTTATGGATGCCACCGGACCAGATCTATTCCAAAACAAGAAGCAAGCAGTAGATGCTGTAAATGGAAGACCAGATTCTGGAGGTCCACATATGGCTGTTTTTCCATGGGATAACGCTTCTGGCTTCCAGTCTGTTCCAGGGCAATTCAATGACCGCCTCTTTGGATCTGAGCCTTTACGGACTATCAATCTGGTTGATAGGAATATTTCTTCTGTTGATAGTGGAAACATGGATGTAGGAATAAAAGGTTTTGAGAATCAGTATGGAAAAGATCCTTCAGTGGGTTTATCTATGTCACATACCATTGAAGATCCCTCATCGTGTCTGGGCTTTGGTGGAATTAGAAAAGTTAGAGTCAATGAAGTTAGGGACTCTGACAATGGCATCTCTGAATCCATGGGACACTCCTACAGTAGGGCTGATAATGGTTCAATTTCTATGGGTGACACCTATAATAAGAACGATGAAAATGCCATATCGTTGGGCCCGAAGTACAATACTGGGGATGAGAATACCATCTCAATGGGCCCCACCTTCAGTAAGGTAGATAACAATTTCATTTCAATTGGCTTCAATAAGGGAAATAACAGTTTCATAACAATGGGTCACAACTATAGCAAGACAGATGATGGTATATTATCGATGGGTCAGCCCTTCGACAAGGGGGATGGCAATTTTATATCCATGGGTCAGTCATATGAAAAAGGAGATAGCAGTGTCATATCATTGGGTACCTCCTATAACAAGGGGCATGAGAATTTTATTACAATGGCCCCAACATATAGTAAGGCAAATGAGAGTTTTATGTCAATTTCTCCTTCTTATAATAAGAGAAATGATCATATCATATCGATGGGTCCAACCTATGACAAGGCTGATGCCAACATTGTATCAATGGGTCCTTCCTATGACAAAGGAGATTCCAGTGCTTTATCTATGGGTCACAACTATAACAAAGGTGAGGGCAATACCATATCTTTTGGAGGTCTTCGTGATGAGACAAACCCCTCTGGTGGGATCATCAGTACCTATGATTTATTGATGAGTACTCAGAACCCAGCTCAAGCTTCTCATAACCCAGATCAAGCTTCCCAGAACCAAGCTCAAGCTTCTCAGAACCCAGCTCAAGCTTCTGAAGTATCAGGCCAGAAGGATCTGGTTGAGTCCAATGCTGATCCAGTTGTAAATGATGCTCCAAAAGCTAATTCTAAACCCGATGCCAACTGCAGGAATAAAGAGCCAAAGACAACCAAGAAGGTTCCTCCTAACAACTTCCCTTCAAATGTCAAAAGTTTGTTATCAACTGGTATGTTTGATGGAGTCCCTGTGAAGTATGTTTCCTGGTCACGTGAGGTATGTTAATTCTTCTAGGTTGCTTGTCTTTATCTGGAAAGCTGATTTAATTTTCCGGAGCTTTTAGCTGTAATAATTTGACATGTACTTAATCATACGTTTGGCAGAAAAATCTTAAAGGAGTTATAAAGGGAACTGGGTATTTGTGTTCCTGTGACGACTGTGACAAATCCAAGGTAAACATCTTATGTTACTTTTCAGATTCTTTAGGTAAGTCAACTAATGAATTTTCAATCTAAATCAAATGAGCGAGCTTGTATTTTGGATTGCATCATGCAGGCTCTTAATGCTTATGAGTTTGAGCGTCATGCTAATTGCAAGACCAAACACCCAAATAATCACATTTACTTTGAGAATGGAAAGACCATCTATGCTGTTGTTCAAGAGCTGAAGAACACCCCTCAGGAGATGCTGTTTGATGCAATTCAAAATGTGACTGGTTCTCCAATAAATCAGAAGAATTTCCGTATCTGGAAAGGTAATGAGGAATTTTTTACTCAAGTGACTGGTCTAGCACAAACATGAAAGATACTCTTTTCCATTGTCTCTACTTAACTAAGTGCAGTAAATTATTTTTTATTCTGTCATATGACTTGTCTGTCTTCTTTCCCTTTTCTCAGCATCATATCAAGCTGCCACCCGTGAACTTCAGCGCATCTATGGAAAGGATGAAGTTACCTTGCCATCTTGAGATGGAAACCGTTCCTTTCTTACGATTTTGAGGTTGGTGAATGTGTGATCTGTGCATAGCAGCATACAACCTACAGAAAGTATAGACTCAATTTGGGATTTAATAGTTTTGGCTTATGGATGTTTAAATATTTTGGCTTTTATACATTTCCTAAAATAAGGTCTTAATTTAATATTGAATTTTGGACGTGGATTATCTGTTAAATCTAGATTTAGCATTTTCTTATTTGTGTGATTGGAGCACTAGAGGTGCCTTTTTACTGTGTTAGTGGTGATATGAATTCATCTTCGAGCAATGGGGCAGTTTAAATGCTTGGTCAGAGTCATACTTTTTGGCCCTTTGGTGAGTGAGAGTCCTTTCTATAATTCTATTTAATACAACCAGATGTAATGAAATAACACCAAATCAGAGGCATTTAATGGATAATTGAAGGGTGAAATTAAATGGAGTATGTTTTTGAAATATGCCCTGAGAAGTTCTTGGACAAATCATCAGGCATTCTGCTTCTTGAAGATTGCAAGCAATTCTGATTGGATATTATTACAATAGACTGGGAACAGAGCAGTTCCCATGTGGCCAATAGGGCTGCCTGTGATTTTTTATGTTAGGCCCCGATTCGAGTAGTGTTGCTTCTTTTTGCAGCTTGCTCAATAGTGCAGCCAAGTCCATTTCAGGCTCGGTATTGTTAGTCTTGTCTGGTTTATAGTCAGTTACTCCTTTAAGTTTTTAGGCTCCGGGATTGTGCAGGAATGGGCCAAAGGCGTAGTAGATCTGGGCCTGACAATGCAAGACAGTTGCGTGGCTGGTTTTTAGCCACTGTTGGTCAGTGGGTTTCTTCGTTATAAAGAATCCTTTTATTTTTTTTTATCTTCCAGTTGCCAGAGTTAAGAAAGGCACTTGATCCTAAGTGAACTTGTTAGTTGCATCAGCATTCTAGTTCTAGGTTACATTCTGGGTTACATCTCTGTCTGACCCTCAGTCAAAACAATAAACATGGATCCTAGTAGTAAGAGCAAGAGAAAGTATTTGGTGCCTGAGGTGAATCTTTATTTTATGAAACCGTGATATGTAACACCTCTCATGTGGGGATGGACTTTACCACCCAGCTCATATGAGAGGAGAGTTACAAATCACAATTTCATACAATACCACCTGCTCCAAAGAACTAGGTGCATTTAATATTATTATGCTCATGTTTGTCACTAGGGCATGGAGGCTTTGGCCTGTGGTATGACAATAATTATTTTATGTATTAGATATACGCATCTTCCCTCTCATAGTGTGTGCATCTCACAATCGTGTAGAATCCACATGCTTTGAGAGATCCACGCATTGTGAGAGGAATGATGCATATATTTGATACATGAAATACTTTATCCTAATATGGGGGTAGTATGGGATGTATTCAATAGTAAAGGGCAATGTGGACATTTGATGTAAAGGTGTGGATATTGTGGAGAAATATTTCACTTATGGGAGTGTGAAACAATAATTAGCCCAATAGTAAAAGCTTCCACATTTTAGGGTGGGTATCCAGGATCCTTGTTCTGACAACTTATTATTGGGTATATCTCTTATATGCAACAATGAGAAGCAAAAAAAATTGTGGAATAACACCACGTCGTTGTGCAAGCCTGGGAAAAACTTCTCCTAGGTAAACCCCCGATGAAAAACTTCTCATGGCCAATGGTGCTTTATAATTGCATCAACATATTGTCCAAAATTCTTAGGATATTATAGATGTGATAGCCGCTCCAGCATGCACTCAGTGAGAGCTCTAGAACTCTCAGAATTTCAGTTATACTTGGAACTTGTTACATACTACGAATCAAATTCTAAGCAATTTAGACCTTTTTGGGTTCCTTCAAACAGATTCATCCGCAGGTACTAGGCTGGTGACGATGTGATGTTGATGCCAACATGATTTAAAGTACCCATACTCTCAGTAAGTATAGCCATTTGCTGTTCGTTTGGTGCTTCTGTATCACTGTGTGACACAGGTGTAGGTTGATCCTCCTTCCTCTTACCCCATAGAACCAAATATAAGCCGATTACAATGACAACTGCTCCAATAACCCTACAAAGCACTTAGACTTAAGTAACCAAATGAACGCATCATACTCAATTAATGCCAGAATTTTTCAAATGTCGTATATAGATTTTGAGATGAAAACTTTTTGATATTTGTGGTTGACTCTAACTTTCCTAAATTCATTTCCTCTGCAGATATGATGGATCCCAAAATTGCTACAATGACCGTGCATAGAGGATTAAAAGCTGTGTAAAAAACTAGTCCCCTTATTTCTGTGATCACTCCCATGGTATTATAATTAACTCCAGAGAGTATTCCTTAGCATAGAAACATCCTCTGTTAGCACAGAGTATCAAACCCTGTAACATGAAACATCCAGCTTTGGACAAGGGGGACTGAACCCCAGAACTAGACCACAACAAGGGGGTCAGACAAATCCTATAGGTTACAATGAAAAAAGTTGTACCAGTTAATTAAGAATTTCTTACCCCATAAACACTGGCTAGTAATTTGTAATCCCAGTGAATGGACCACACCGCAACATTGCCCTTTTCAAATGCCAAGGCCACTATGGAGCCTTCGACCATGCCCGAAATGCAAATCAAAGTTGTAAGTGAGAGCTTGGCAGGATACAATTTCAGCGTTAATGCCTAGAAGCAATGTAAGTAGACCTAGGATGCATGGACGCGGCAAAATGGCCGCCGCACCTGCGTCCGACGCGGCGACGCACGAGGGACGCCGTTGCCTGTGCGTCTAGTTTTTTTTTTCGTTTCCGGATTCGCACCAACTCGTGCTGATTCAGCTCTAATGCGTGCCAATTTGCACCGAACCGGACTGATTCGCGCCGAATCGGATCGTATCAGCCGAATATCGGTGTGTTTCGGCTGGAAAAAGGAAATCGGCCTGTAAAAAAAAAAAAAAAAAAACTTAAAACTGAAAATACCGGTGGATTTGATAAGCAGTTGTCGTCGTCTTCACCAGCCTTAACCCCTTTCTTCTTCTTCTTCTTCGTCTTCTTCTTCCTTTTTTTTCGCGAGCCCAGCTTTGCCGTTCTGTTCTGTTTCTTTCTTTTTTTTTTTTTTTTTAATTTTTAATTTTTAATTTTTTTATAAGTTTTGTTTTGTTTTTTTTTGTTTTTTTTTTGTTTTTTTGGAAAAGGATTGTTAAATGCGTTTGGTCAGAGAGGCTTTATTTTGTTTTTTGTGCCTCTCACGTGAGCCACATCTCCCCCCCCCCCCCCCCCCCCCCCCCCCTTTTTTTTTTGGTACACTGAGCCATTGAACCACTAACCCTTTGGTACGTGAACCACTGAGCCACTAAGCCTTTGGCCAGAGAGGCTTTATTTTGTACATTATTATTATTATATGAGTTTTCTATTATTGTTATTATATAAAAAAGCATGCTTAGCAATATATAAAATATATAAATAAAAATATTTTAAATAATTTTTTAATACCCATACCCTATTTTTTCAAAAATTACCGAGTCCTGCACCAGTACCCACACCCACACCCAGAAACGCACTCGTGCTTCATAGAAGTAGACACCAAATTTTAAAAAAATCAAATATTTTTTTTTGCTAACGTAAGTTTCCAAGACTATTAGAAGATCTGATAGTCCTTTAAGAAAAAAAAGAAAAAAAGAAAACCATATTTGCTAGAAGTTGATTAGTGTACGGAGATAAGGTAAAACTTGGGAGTGTGAAATAACATTGAATTCAGAATACCAACTTGAAGAATGATGAAGGAAGACCAGAAGAAACAAGATGCTATGATTATCAAAGCACCCTTTATGAGATCTTGCTTATGTGCAGCACTAGCAGATTGATTATGAGGGTTTCTTCCTTCTGTCCATAGCAGATTTAGACTGGGTCCTTTAATTAGAGTCATTAAAAATGCTCCCCCAACCGCCACTATGGTTCCCAATATCTTTGCCTGGCTATGCAGCCTCCTAATATTGACCATCTCAAGCCTACAAACGAAAGTACCCTTCACAAAGTTACGTCTCTATCACTAAAATTTCTCACTTCTTTGGCTTATATATACAGTGACAGACATGCACTTGCTGAGTGAAAACTTACCTAAATACCCAAGCCATGAAAAATGCAAAGGCAGGAAGGATATTGCACATGGCAGATGTGAAAGAGGTATCTGTGTACTTCATCCCAAGATAGAATAGGTTCTGGTCAAGCACGGGGCTGTATAGAAAATAAAAACAAAAAATCTAGAGCTTAATACAAATCCTTAAACAAATAGATTCACTTAAGATAGTAATGTTCTAGCTAATCTCAATTGTCTAGATTCTTACTCAAACAAACCTAGCAACATTGCCTTGACTATTATAGAGAAGGTCATCTTTGGCCTTGATTTCCTGTTGGGTATCAACTAACATGTCAGTATAATTAGCTTCTTCATCTTTTGTAAACCATGGAAGATATATAAGAAATGCAAAGAATTCAAAATAGAGGGGGAAACCTTTCTAGAACAATAGCAAAAGGAGCAATAACAGCAATGGCAATGGACATTCTGTAGGCAACTAGTACATAATGACTCATCCCCTGGTTCAAAGCAAACTTGACGATAATGGACAACCCTGCGTAGCCAACTGCAAAAGAATCACAGCCAAAAGTAGCTTCACCTGACAAAATAAGCGAGTCAAGGACTCCATACACATTATTTTCGTCTCTCAGCTTGAAAAGCTTGCAAGCATATATAATAGGGGGTGCAATGGCTTATGTATCTATACCTTTATATATAGAAACTCAGCTTGCTCTAGCTTGAGTTTTTGCCATGTGGCTTGCTTATTGAAAAGGTCATTGGAGTCAATAGCCTTTAGTTCAAATGACATATCTTAGTGTTTCCAATGGAAGCATTCAAGTTCGAATCTCCCTTCCACTTAAAATGTATAAAAAAAGGAGGATTGGAATGCTTTGTTTTAGAGTTCTAGGTCGGCATTTCATAAAAATTTTATTTTGTTGTTGACAATATATTTAGCACTTTAGTTTTGAAGACATGAATATATTCTGCGTATTTGCTATTCAATTTATCATTTAGTTTTACAAATATCAAAACAAAATAAATTTTTTTTAACCTAGCCTATTCAAAGTGAACCTTTTCTATTTTTAAACCTACAATGTGTGTACGTCACAATTAGAGTACATAGGAGATGCTAGTTTTTTTGAGAGAGTTTCAACCGATGGCGTTCGCTTATGATGATAGTTCTTTATCATTAGACCAAGACACCAATCAGTTTTTGATATAGGCGGAGATTGAACTTCAGATCTCTTATACAACCATCAGAGACTTTACCAGTTGAGCTAACTGGAACCCACATAGGAGATGCTAGTTAAATCCAATGCTGGTAAGTAAATTGGCCGGGTAATGCACCAAAAAAAAAAAAAAAATCAACAAAATATGGTATTATTTCTGTTTTACTTTTTCTAAATTTGTAATTTGATAATTGTGGTAGGTAATTAATTGTCCTTATTATGATTATATTGTTTGTATATGGAACAATCTATTTTATAAATTAAAGAAAATACGTTGTCACAAGAATCTAGGAATCTAATAGAGGGTGTGAATATAAGAGGTTTTATAAGAAATTCACATAAACTTTTAATTCATTTAAAAATATAAGTCAAAATAATTCCATTGAAAAATATTTGTTTTTAAAAGCTTATGTGGCAAAAAAAAAGAAAAGAAAAAAGAAGAAGCTTATGTGACATTATTAGAAAAAGTCAACAAAAAGTCAATTTCATTTTGAATTATAGACTAACTCCTGCAATGTGCATCAAAGTTCAATAAAATGAAATAATAATAATTTTTGTTTTTTTGTTTTGTTAATATGAAATTCAAAAAAAAGTCATATGGGTATATGGGTATTTATATGATTGTGTTTATATAAGAAACTATTTGATATACCATTTAAAGAAAGGCTAAATTACAAATTACCCTCTAACTTTGGCCAAAATTAAATTAAGTCCTTTAACTTATGATTTATTCATTTAAGTCCTATAACTTTTACTTTATCCAATGAAGTCATTCTTTTTATTTCCGTCACATTGTGTTATTAGGTGTCTTAAAAATGATGCCGTTTTGGTATTTTTGAGTTTTTTGGATTAAAAACATCTAAAAACAAATTAATAAAAAATATTTTTGGAAAAAAATGAAAAGATCAATTTTTTAATCTCTTCCTCTCCCTCCTTTTTGATCTCTTGATATTTCTCTCTCCCTCTCGCTTCCAATAAAATCAGGTCAAGTCAGCTTCGAATGGTGTTGTACAATGCCAGGTGTGAGATCCATTTGAAGGACCCAGGTTAGGGCAATCTCTTTGTGGTGTGCTTCATCCTTTTAAGTTAGCCATGCAAGGCGTCCAAGGAGATGGTGCTAACCCTACAACCTAAGAAGAATCCTTATAATTTAGCCTTAAAGAAATGAAACATAATTCTAATGGAGATTATGAATATACGAGGTTTTATGGGGAATAATTATTGAATTTAAACTTAGTTAATTTTTTTTTTTTGCATTATGAGTAATGTTACAGGCACAAACTATTTTACAATATTTTTACAAAATGTTGATGTGGCCAATCTCTTATCACTTTTTCATTTACCAAATAATTACTCACTATATCAGTAGTTTGTAAAATTTTTTATAAAATAATTTGTATCTCTAGCATTATTTTTGAATTAAAACATAGAAAATTTTGTTTTCAAAAGCTTATGTGGCAATTATTGTATATATTAGCATATACGATATAGGTTGTAATATGTGGGAGTAATCTTATTGTGAATGTAAAAGAATTAAGAGAAAAATTAAGTTAAAAAAAATAAAGTTTTAGTGACCCGCTCGAGCAAGCCCACAGTGCAAGCAATAGAATAGAGTAATAAGCAAAGAAAGTGAATTACATGCATGGAAAACAAAAAAGTTATATTGGCACTTTAGCCAATACTGCTCGAGTGAGAGTCAGTCGAACGAGGATGAGCAATATGCAAGCGAGGATGGGCAGGGATGAGTGAGGTCAGGCGGATGCTTGCCTGATATCTGCTCGAGAGACAGAAACGGAGCTAGGATTTCGAATGAAGGGGGGAGGGGGGGCAAGATACACTCAAACCCAAAGACAACCTTCATATTGTAGTTCTAGATTAACCCAAAGATAACCATGTTTTTTAATCCAAGCAACTTATAAAAGAATATATATATTTGTGTGTTTGTGTGTGTTTTTATCCCAAGCTTCTTTGGAGAAGTTCATCAAACATTTAAGCCACAATTATCCTATACTAATGCTTTAAGATAAATTTCATAAATCATTTAAAATCCAGACAGAAACCCACAAAAAAAATCAAAATTTATTTAAAATTTGAATAAAGAAAATGTACTTTTTGTGAAAGCATGGAAGTATTGAACAAAAATGGAGTATGAAAATTTAAAAACAAACTTTATATATTATATATTTTGCTTTTTCTCTTTAGGCCAGGGGGAACAATGGCATAGTTCCGTCCTTGTCGAGAGAGGTTATAAAGCTTGCTCGAGCAATGTAAATCATGCTCAAGCGAGACAATTATAAAAAGTGCAAAATCTACAAAAGTTTGCAAAAAAAAAAGAAAAAAAAAAGGAGAGGGATGAGACTTTTTTTTTTTTGGTCTCTAATGGCTAGTAATAGACACTACTCATATTTTTAGGGTTTGTACCAACCAAAGTTACTTTCCAAAATTCATTGTTTATAAATTTGCCTCCATATTCAATTTTATTTATGGATAGATTTTACACCCTTAGATAGAAATTCACCGAATTCTCAAAGTTTGCTACATGAAAGATTTTGGCTTAGTTGTATCTTGGCAAATTTACTAATAGTGCTTTAGGTAGCAAACTCTTTGAGTGGAGGCAAATATTGTCTTAAGCGAATTTATTTAAGCTATTATTATTATTATTATTTTTTGGTGTTATTTCATTATTTTTTTTTTTTCGGTAAAACAAGCTTAATCATTACTTAGGAATTCACAAGTCTATTACAACGTAAATTAGCCTTATCAAAAGCTAATATATCCTCCACCACAGACGGTGGGTTACAAAAAGTTACAAAGCTAGACAAAAATTGCGCTCCTAATTTAGCCAAAGCATCAGCGCATTGGTTTGCTTCCCGGAAGGCATGGATCACACGCTTGCTTGGGATTTCCTTCAAGAGGCTCCTGCAATCAGATAAGAGAGGCTCCATTAAGAGATTTTCAGTTTCATTGTTCATTAGAATAACAATGCTCAAAGCATCAAGTTCAACAATAAGTTGCTGAATTCCCATTTCCTTAGCTAGCAGCAGCCCGTCTCTAAGTGCCCAAAGCTCAGCCAAGGCACTATTAGTAAACCCAAGGCCTCTAGCAAACCCCTTCAGCCAAGCCCCATCATGATCTCTAATTAATCCCCCTCCACCAGCTCTATCCGGACTCCTCATAGCTGAACCATCGGTGTTAAGTTTCATCCAACCCCTCGGTGGCTTCTCCCACCCCACGGGAACAATGGTTTTTTGTTGTTTGATCTTAGAAGCAAGACCAATGGCAAAAAATTCAGTACCGGCTTGGATACATTTTCTCCAAAACTGAGAATCCACCACACCAGTCCTAAATATGAAATTATTTCTATGAGTCCATAGGTGCCACAAACCCATAGGAAATAGCACTCTCCAAGGAATTCCTTTCACAGCAGCATTCATGCCATCTTTACAATTGATTTCCAGCCAAGTTTTAAAGGGCAGATTGAAAGAGTTCATGGTGCAATGGGGCACTTGCAGCTGTGACCAGAACTGATGAGCAACTTCACAGCTCCTGAATAAGTGTTCAATAGATTCATTATGCTTGCAACACATTTTACACAAAGGATCAAGGCTTAAACCTCTTGAACCCAACACTTGTGCTGTAGGAAGACTATCATGAAGACACAGCCATATAAGGAATTGGATCTTTGGCAAAGTTTCAGACTTCCAAACCCATTTAAATGACAAAGTATCTGGGTTCAGGGGATTTAAACCCCTTGCAAGCAGATATGCAGCTTGGATAGAGAATAATCCATTATTAGAGTATGCCCACATGAGACTATCACACTCTTGGTTAACAAAAGAGAAAGGAGTGGCCTTAATGGTGTTTAGCACACTTGCAGGAAGCTCAAAGGAAATGCTTGAAGGCCTCCACACAAGGTTATCATCAAAGCATTGCCTCACAGTCAACACTTCCTCCTCCCGGGTTAGTGGACCTTCAATTAGCTCCCTTAATCTCCCACAAGGCAGCCAGAAATCCCTCCACATGCTCACAGTCTCCCCATTTCTTATGGTCCATCTTAAGCCTTTGACATATGTAGGCCCTCCCTTCTTACAAGCAGCCCATATCCGAGAGCAAGGCAAATGCCTGCCAACATCAGTAACTCTGTTAGGACAGAGATATTTGGCTGCTAGCATCTTTGCCCATGGTTTCTCCCCCTCTTGGCCAAGCCTCCAACAAAGCTTGGCTAAAATGGCTTCATTTCTATGTTTCATTGAAAAAAGCCCCAAACCTCCCAACTCTTTAGGCAAAGTAACAGTGCTCCACTTCACCATATGCATTCTCCTCCTTTCCTCTGTTGACCCCCAGATGAAATCCCTCATCATTTTGTCAATGGCATCACACACTTTGACTGGAAGGCTGTGGCACTGCATGTAGTACTCGGCAATGGGAGCAGCAGCAGTCTTGGCAAGCACTAGTCTCCCAGCTTTAGACAGAACTTTAGATTTCCAACCAGCTAGTTTACTTTGGATTTTGTCCAAAATAAAATTGAAAGCAGTGCCAACTCTGCCTTTGTGGATGATGGGGAAGCCCAAATATTTACCAAGGTTGTTGGTAGCAATGATTCCCATTTTCCTGCATAAAGTCCTCCGCCTTCTAGTAGGAACATTTGAAGAGAAGAAAATTCTAGATTTTCCATAGTTTACCTTCTGCCCAGCCAGGTTACAAAAGTTATTAAGAACTTCCATTATAGCATTACAATTCTTAGTATTAGCCTTGGCAAAAAGCAGAATGTCATCAGCAAAAAGGACATGAGAAAAGCTAGGCCCATTTCTAGAAGCTTTAACCATATCCCACTTCTTATCCTCACACATCTTGGTAATTTGAGCTCCAAAAAACTCCATGCATAAGAGGAAAAGATAGGGAGAAATGGGATCCCCTTGCCTTATTCCTCTTGAAGGGCAGAAGGTTGGAAGTTTACTTCCATTGAAGAGAAGGGAAGTAGATGACGTAGCCACACAACTTAAGATGAGCTTGATGATGTTTTCAGGAAAACCAAATTGTATAAGAATCATCCTGATAAAGCTCCATTCTAATCGATCATATGCTTTCTCCAAGTCTATCTTCACCACCATATACCCATCTTTACCTCTTCTATTTCCAAGTGAATAGATAAGTTCTTGAGCAATGATTACATTGTCTGAACCTCTCCTTCCTTCCAGAAAAGCAGCTTGCATGGGAGAAATAAGTTTAGGCAGAAGGGGTTTAATTCTATGAACAAGAATTTTTGATACGATTTTATACACAGTGTTACAAAGGCTAATAGGTCTAAAGTGGCTCACTGTTTCAGGTCCCAATTGCTTAGGGATCAAGGCTATCAGGGTTTGGTTAAGATCATCAGGGATTTTTTGGTTGGCAAAAATTTGTTTCACTTCATTCCTCACAGATTCCCCAACCACCAGCCAGAACCTCTGGTAGAATCCAGCGTGCAAACCATCATTTCCAGGGGCCTTGTAAGGCTTCATGGACTTAAGGGCATCCCAAATTTCTTTATTAGAAGGCATCAGCCCTAAAGCATTAGCTTCTTCAGCCTCTAGCCTCATGCACCACTCTGTATCCCATCTTTGAAACCAAGGACAAGCAGTTTGATCAGTCTGGTAAAGCTTAATAAAGGTTTTGGAAAAAACTTCTTGAACTTGCTCCACATTGTGAACCCAAACCCCTTCATCATTCAATATGCTAGTGATCCTGTTCTTACTTCTTCTAGCCAAGGTAGTCAAATGGAAGTATGCAGTATTTCTTTCCCCAAAAATAGTCCAATTAACCCTAGATTTCATAGCCCACAGCTCCTCTTCAAGTTGCAGAATCTCATTATATTCTTCTGATAATTGATCTTGGAGGTTAATGAGAAAGTTATTAGGGTTAAAGGCAAGAGCACGCTGGGCTCCCAGCAGTCTAGACATGATCTGCCTTTTCCTCACAAAAATATTTCTAAAGACTTCTTTGTTCCAAATTTGGACCTTATGGGTGAACCTAGTGACAGCTCCAGGAAGATTATAATCCATACCATTCCAAGAATCCCTAACAATGGCTGGAAAATCATTGTGGCTCAACCACATAGGTTGGAACCTAAATGGACGGTTGGAAGCATTAGACAGATTAGGGCATAGATTAAGTAATAAGGGGCAATGATCCGAATTAACCCTGGCCAAATGAGTTACATTTGCTTCAGGGAATGAAGCTTTCCATACAGGATTTGCCCAAACTCTATCCAGCCTACATTGGATGAGACCCCCCAGTTCTCTCTTATTAGTCCAGGTAAATTTAGGCCCTGAGAAACCCAAGTCCAACATTTGACACTCATTCATACAATCAAGAATAGCCCTCACTCTTCTTTGACAAATAGGATTACCCCCAGCCTTTTCTTCCTCAAAGATAACCTCATTGAAATCACCCATAAGTGCCCATGGAAGGTCATGCAAGGTAGCAATTAATTTAAGGTTTTCCCATAACATGCATCTTTCAGCAAACCTAGGACTAGCATAGATAGCACTAATGATCCAGGAAAGGGATTGAGATCTTACCCGGATAATGGCATGGATCTCCTGCTCCGTTGAGGCTAGAACTTCCACATGCACCAAGTCAGTCCTCCATAGCATCCAAATGCCCCCAGCAAAACCAATAGTATCAGCAACCACAGAGCCATCAAAAGGCAGGGACTCAATCAACTCTATAGCCCGAGCACCACTCATTCTGGTCTCTGTGATAATCATCAGCAAAGGAGCATGCCACTCTACTAAATCCAACACTGTCTTTCTGAATTGGGGCTTCATAGCACCCCTACAATTCCAGATTAGGATGTTCATCATCTTCAAAGAAACTTCAGAGGAGTCACACGGCACCAAGGCAGTAGCATCCTCAATGTCCCTCAACCTCCATGCACCCATCACCTCCTCCTTGCTCAGCAACCTTTCTCGGAACAAGGTGACCGAGTGTTGGATTATCCCCCTCTCCCCTACTGAGGATTTGGTGAGAATGGTGCCTGAGCTCATTGTTTCTGTCAGCTGAAACATCTTCATCATGTGGACGCTCCCCTTCAACAAGCATTCCACAGGTTTGTCCTGTGGACTCTTCCTCACAACAATCAAATTTCTCATCCACTTGTTCTCCGCCTCTGTTAGCAATTTTTCCGAGTGTTGCGCACTTGATCCTGTCGCTGGCGAGCTTGAGTTTACTGGTGGAGGGGTTTGGAAGGCTGGTTGGTCCGTGACAAACCTCCACCATGGATTCGGTGTCAGCTCCCAAGCTCTGTTCATCGCAGGAAGATAGCCTAACGTTCTGCTCTCCTCCGTCAACGGAAACATGTTTTTCCAGGCCAGCATCAACTCCAAATCGAACCATCCCCAAACCTCCGTTGGATCCTGCCTTATCCATCTGATCGTCTCTTCTCCAATCGGAATAATTTTTCCCTTGTAGAACAACGCCCACCTCTCTGCTCTCTCCATGGTTTTTGGTCTTCAGGGTGTTTGACTCCTTTACCTTATCCGTTAACCCAGGTTTAGTTACTGCCTTAGCTGCAATAGAAGAGGTGCAAGGCCTTTGGGCCGGCCCATCATCACTCAATGGGCTTGCATTCACCCCAAATACAAACAACTTCTTTTCCTTACTCAGGCCCATATCACTAACTTGAGAACCAACGGTCACTTTGGTCTTCTGCTTGGAGCTTACACGGCTACCATTCCTAGCAGTGCTTTTTCTGTCAAAATTCTTGTTGTGATGCGACGGGGAGCTCGTGAACTCTTCCCTATGCGGCCTGTTGCCCTGTAAAACCGGAGCTTTTCTTTTCCCAGCCGCCCTATCATTATCCTCTGCCCTATGCACGGTCTTATCATCAGCTTGGCTGCCACTAGCTCCACTTTGCTTGTCTCGAATTTTGTTATGAGATTTTCGTCTGGTAACGATCATCCACTCCCCATACTCATCCTGCTGGCTGGCAGCAGTTTCTTCAACCACAGGCGTTGCAGCAGTTTCTTCAACCACAGGCGTTACAGCAACGCCACTCTGAACCTCCTGACTTCCACTGCCATGCTCCTCCTGGACACCCCTGCTCTGCCCCCGAACTAGGAAAGGACACACTTCCCTTCCATGCCTAATTCGTCCACATTCAAAGCAAAGGGTGCCAATACCTTCGTACATAATACTCTGCTTCAGCCGCCCCAAAAAGATGGACTTAGGCAGAGGTTTGTCCAGGTTTACCTGGACACATAGGCGAGCAAAACGCCCTCTAACTCCATTGGCAGTGTTAGCATCAATTCGTAGAACAGGACCAATAGCTTTGCCAATCTTCATCAACGCATTATACTCATAGAACTCTATAGGTAATTCCGGTAGCCTAATCCACACTGCAACTGAAGAGAGAGTAGCTGTAGATGCATGGAATTCAGGTTCCCATTGTCTAATGGCAAGGAAGTGTTGCCCTATAAACCAAGGGCCTCCCTTGAGAACGTTGTCCACATCATCCCTGTTCTCAAATTTAATGAGATAAAAATCAAATCCCAAATCAATGCAGTCCATTCCTCCCCTTGGATTCCACATGCTCCGAATCTTGGCAGCAAGGAAAGTGTAACCCACCTTTCGTCCAAAAGGTTTGATTATAAGTGCTTGATGCCAGGGTGCTCTCATAAGGGATTTTTCATCCCTGGAGAAGCACACTCTGAGGCAACCCTCCTCTGCTTGTTCTTCTTCATCATCGGACTGTAAATCTTCTTGCATGTCACATGCAAATCCAAAAGCTTTTTCAAAAGCTCCAGGAATTGATCCCACCAACTTATCTCTGTAGCTACCTGCCTTGTACTGTAAATTATCTTCCATATCATTCGCTGCCTGATGGCTATCTTTGAATTTCTTTGTGCTACGGGCCAGAGTATCAGCTTCCTCATCAGAGCGCTTCAAGTTTTCTCTCTCCATTTTTCACACAATCTATCATCGTTATTTCATTATTTACCCCGTAAGCAACATTTACCATGGTGTATCAAACTGTGCTGAGTGCTGACTGAGAAGAAAGTAATTGCACTAACCAAACTGGGCTGCTAGCTAGACATGACTGAAGGTTTTGATTGGCGTTATATATATAATGGTAAAACACTCTGCTAATGCATCTCGTGGTTACATAATCTTAGTTCACAATGCAAGTAGAAATTAGAAACATAATAATTCAACAATTGACTAATTTTGCACCTTCTAGTGGTATCGACATCATATGCCAAAAAATAAAAAATAAATAAAGGCCAAGGAATTTCAAATAAATTTGAAATTTTTTAGCGTTGGAGTACACACTTGAATGAACCTTTGTTTAGTAGTGCTGATTAGCCTCTTTTTTTTTGGGTTGAGAAATAACAGCATTAATTGGACTCATGTCATATTAAACATTTGAGAGATGCCTTGTGTGCAGGGTAGCAGTGGCATTAACAATCGAGGATTTGTAATCATCCTAACTAAAACTAACAAACAAAAATATGTACGTAGCTTTTGCATTAATAATACTAACAATAATTTCAGAAACCATCTAATCGAACTTATTAGACTTTGACATATTGTACAAGTTTTTGGAGATATGTCATGGCCTTTGGATTGTCTTAAAAATTATTGGGACCTCTGGTCTTGCTGTGGCTTGTTAAAGATTGCGAGCAAATGCATGTGAGGTTTAAACCAAATCTTCTTGTACTCTTTCTATGGATGGAAATCTTCCATTTGGATTTTGAGTTTTGTGCACCACCATGCCAACTTTAATTGGCCTTTTCAAAATATATACCCGACCAATCTGTAGTTTCTATGCACTCGATTGCACATGAGGTTTAGAGAATTGAAAATTTTGGTGGTGTGCTAGTTGTGACGAGAGAGACATCTTTTGGTGTATTAGGGGTTTAGGTTTTATGAGAATGCATATGTGCCGCCTCTGTAATATCTATGTTTCTTAGTGAATCTTTTTCCTAGATGCTGCCTATGGATATATCTAGGCTTAAAGTCGAACCACATATATTTATGTGTTCTATGTGTGATTGTGTTTTCTAATTGTGTGGCTCCCCTCTTATTAAAAATTCTCTTATATATGTTTTTAAGAAATGTAGCACATAAAAAAATCTAGAGGTAAAAAAAGAAGAAGAAGCCACATCATACATAATTTATTGTAGATTAATTGCATTCGACTTACTTGAATATACTTCTAAAAGAAAATCAGATTTTTAGTCATAGTAATTATTTTAATTTCAGAAAATTATTGAGAATCGATTTGATAGAAAAATTAAAATCCCAGACAGATGGTCGAGGTGAATTCTCAAAGGGTAAGTTTTTGACTCTTTTGAGTCATTTACGTGAATGTGGAATCATGTAGCAGTACTTGGCCCTGCCATAGGTTCTTTGTGCTGATACCAGTCCATCCGACTGGACTTGTCTGTGTGGCTTGGAGGAAGATATATAGCTCCAAACCGATTTGGAGCTAAATTTTTTCTCTCATACAAATTATTACAATTCAATCGGACCATAAAACCAAAGACCATTCCGTTTTCAATTTTTTTTTTCCTAATCCTTTTTTAAAAACACTGCTTATAAAACCATTTTCCTGTGCACTGATAGCCGGAATCAACGAATAGGAGGAAGGTGGTGGCATAGAGATATCCTTTCCTTGGTTAAGAAATAAGTGAGAACCAAGCAATGGAGATGTACTTGGTGCACCTCCTTTAAATTCAAGCCATGTCTAACTTTGGAGGTTTAAAAACAAAAATATTACACGAGAAACTTCACATTGAATAGAATTTATTCCATATATAGAATACACAAATTCCAACTAATAAGCACATATATAAATAAAATATCCGCTATCTTCAAGTAGTTCCTAATGTAGATTTTGTACTTGTCACATCAATGGCTAAAAATTCTTGTTTTGAAGTTGTTTTCCTCTCATTCATAGTGTCCATATTTTGGGCCGTTAGTACTACCTTATCACTGTCTGATGTCGATTCCAGTTGATCCTTACTCTTGCCCCATAAAACTAGGTATAAGCCAACAACAATGACAACTGCTCCAATAACCCTAAAAAAAAGTCCAGTTACCTAAGTTAGCCTGTAGTTATACAATGTTTATGATTCCAAATTTTTTTCCAACAATTTCCTTCTAGTAACCAAATGAACCAGATAAACTATAATAATTAAGTACTGTGGGAATATACTAGTAACACAACTTTTCTCACAATTACTAACACGGCATATTGTGATTGAAGTAATATCACTTTTACTTGGATCCATTGACATAAGTTTTATTATGAAACAATTACTTTAGGCTATGTTAGTAGTTGTGAAAAATGTTGTACGGTGACTTTTTGGTAGGCATATTAAGAAAAATCAATGCGCACCTTCCCATGTGCAATGTCTCAGATAGAATGAAGGAGCCTATAATCATAACTAGAACCACACTTAGGGGACTAAAAGCAGTCACAAAAACAGGTCCCCTTTCCTTCATTACCACTCCTTGAATGTAGAAAGCAAATCCTGAACATATTAGGCCCTGAACAGAGTTTCTTATGAGTATAAAAGCAAGTATATAGGCCACTATTCACTATCAACATTTTTATAAGAACTACAAAAAGAAAAGGCATTAAAAAGCATAATATTTTTAGAATTTCTCACACTGTATATAGTTGCTAAGAGCTTAATATCGAAGTGTATTGACCAGGCTGTGGGGTTGCCCCATTCGATTGCAAGGGCTAGTATGGTACTTTCCAGTGAGCCCATCAAGCAAATCAAAACTGTTAGAGAAAGCTCCGCGGGGTATGATTTCAGTGTAATTGCCTACAATGCAACAAGTATATCTCATTACTAATTCAGTCTAACTAAACGTTTTGAAATATCATGTGCAAGAAGTTGATTGTAATGTTTAAAATGGGATTCATGTGTCATACTCTGTTAATCATAATTGTTTTGTTGATTATAACAAAAATCCTAAATAGAAGAACGATATTGTGTGATTTATTCACCTTGCGCTTAAATTGTTTCTTGAAACCACCGAGCTTGCTCTTCAATAGTGACTTGCTGCGGCTGATGGTTCATTCATAAAGGAAATTTGTGTAGAAAAACTTCCAACGGTTCTGAAACCACCATGGAGAAAGGCAAGCAGAATGTTTTCTGAGGTTGCATAGAGAGTCTTAAGTTATAAAGGTTTTGAATGTTTTGACCAATTGTAATTGTTTCTTCTATTGGATTTCTACAGGTTGGATCCTCGGAGTGATTTTTCCTTTGAAGAAGTTCTTCATTGGTTTTCTACTTCATTACTAAAAATTTGGCTGTAGTTTACTACTTTCATTATTTTTGCTTTAGATTTGGTATATTATGGGTCCGTTTGGATTGAGCTTATTGTTGCTGAAACTGAAAACTGAAACTGAAAACACTATAGCAAAATAATTTTTAAATGTGTGAATAGTGTTGCAGGACCCATTTTTAATGAAAAAGTTGTTAAAAAGTGAAATTTATGGGTACATGAACAGTGCACGAATGCACTGTTCACGAAAAACTGAGTCAAATGTTGCAGCTGAATAAAATAAAAAAACAAAAAAAAAAAGGCAAAACGTAAAAGGTAAAACGCACTGCAACTTTTAGTGCTCTCCAAACGGGCACTATAACTATGGTTGAAACACTGATAGAACATCTGTTTGGAACTTACATAATCCACTGCCTAAATGTCTGGGGTCTAAATTAAATTTTCAATTGATTTACCTGTTTATGCTTGTGCTCAATTTAAACTGAAAATTGCAAATTATATTAATGCCGATTAGACTCTTACTTGAAGAATAAAGAAACCAGACCCGGATAGATCACTTGCTAGAATCATCAGAGCACCCTTCGTGATATCTTGCTTGTTTGCTGCACTAGTAGATTCTTGATGGACATTTCCATTTGCCCATGGCAAATTAAACATAGGTCCTTTAACCAGAGTCATAAGCAAAGCTCCCACAACTGTGACCATAGTCCCAAATACCTTGGCCTGGCCACGCAGTCTCCTAAGATATACTTTCTCAAGACTACAAAAGCATTCATAAATTTGAAGCAACCCAAATTTGTGTACACCATGTATGCATGCAAGAACGTGAATGGGGGAGCTAAAGAGAGTTACCCTAAAATCCAAGCCATTGCAAATGAAAAGGCAGGAATAACATTGCACATGGCTCTTGCAAAACTTGCTGTAGTATACTTCATCCCGGTGTAGAACAAGTTCTGGTTTATTACAGGCCTGAATAGGAAATTAAAAAGAGAAAAAACAGAAGAAAAAAGTAAAAATTTTTGTTTGAAGCTTAAGACCAAAAGCTTAATTATTGAGTGATGGTCCAAATTCTTACCCCAATAAGGCAATTAACGCAACCTTAGCAAAGACAGAGAATGTCAACTTTGGCGTTCTCTTCCTGTTAAAAGTATCAAATTAATGTGGTTAGCCTTTTCATCTCGTTCAACATGTAACATTGAAGAAAAGAGTTGAAAAACTTGTACAATAACAAGAAGGGAGGAGATGAAGACCTATCCAAGACAATAGCAAAAGGAGCAATGACAACAGCGGCAATGGCATGCTGGTAGGCTATGAACACATGTTGACTCATCCCCTTGTTTAGAGCATACTTACCGATTATGGACATCCCGGCATAGCCAAATTGCATTATAATTACTAAGAAATATGGCTTCACTTTGTTATACAATTGAGTCTTGGAGTACTCCACAGACATGTTAAGCTAACGTTCTCTTTCTCTCTCTAATGTAAACAATAATTTTTTCTCTCTCAGAAAATAAAAATCAATCATAACACTTCCAACTTTATAACTTGTTTGGGTGAGGAGAACAAGAGGAACCAATGTAAATAAAAGAATTATTAAAGAATATTCTCCTGATGGGTTTAATAGGGAAAATATATATATCTCTATATATTAAGAAGATTCAAAAAGTTAGTTATGGTTTCAGAAAATGTCAAAAATATCTCTAATCTAATTAGATAATCCTTATTCTTAAAAAATACAAAATAAGGTTAAAATTGTTATTCAACAAAATTCAAAATTCAAAATTCAAAAATACTACTAGATAAACTTTTTTTTCCTAAAAATTAGTACTTTCTATTTGAATATATTTTACGCACGTTTAATACATTTTATCCTAAAAACTAGCACATACTAAACTTAGCTGTTTACTTATTTTTCAAATAATAAATTTTAGTTTCTTAAAAATAAATTCTTGTGTAACCTCACTAATAATGTATAAATTTAAATTGAAAAATTACATTAAACTAAGAAAAAAAAAGCCTTATCGCACATGCGGAGTGTGTGTGATGAGGCTTGTGTGTGTGTGTGTATATATATATTATTATTATTCATTTCTATCATAAGTCCTTTTTTTAATTCTTTCAAAATTAGGATGAATCAAATTGAATGAAATACCTTAAAATATGGATTTTCACTAAAAATCTTATAATACTTTTTTTAATCCTTAAATGTCTATGCAGCTATTTTTATTAAAGAAATTTCATAATAATAGTAAAAAGGTTTTATATACATATATAAAATCAAATGGTGTTAATGTTACACTACTCAATAACTTTTAATTGGTTTAATATGTTTAAAATCGTGATGTTGGATTACATATATATATTCTCATTATCTTCAACACGCATGTCAAATTTCATATTAATTAGATGTTATTTACTATTTGTATAAAACTTGATTAGGAATGTTGTATTCTTGCTTGAGTTTAGTTACTTTGACAAAAATTGAAACAAAGTCAAGGAAAAAGAGAAAAAAAAAACATATTTAAAAAAAATATGAAATCATCAAGAATAAAAAAAAAATGATAGTGTACTTAACATAGTGGATATAATTTAATATTTTTCAATTCACTTAAGAAAGAAGTTTATATTTTTACTGTAGGTGTGATAGGCCCAGTAATATATATCTATATATATGTTGGGTCGGAGGCCCAATCCAAGGACATCTAGTAGTCCGAGGACGGGTAAATGCTATCATGGAGGTCTGCGTTAGTGAATGAAAGGGTGGGGTTGGTCATAAGAGTCCAGGAAGATGGTCTGAGGAGGAATGCATATTCGGCTGAGCAAAGTAGAGGTCCGAAGATGTGGTCTGCCATCCAGGACAACGTTTTGGGAGATTCTATTGATAATGATACACATCAGGAAGGCACAGGACAAAGGGGAACTATGAAATATCTAAGAGAAAGCTGCTACCATTGCATTGAATGCTTTGTAACTAACTATCTGGCCGCATTAATGAGGAAGTGATACCTGAACAGTAATTTTCAACCTTACAGCTACTCCCCAAGATTTCAGGAAAGTGTTGATGGGACAATGATCAATATCAACAATCTAATCTACACGTGGAGGGTAGAGATGAAAGAAAGAAGATAGTATAAAATAGAAAGAAGACCCTGAGGGAAAAAGATCGGAGAATTAAGAGAAAAACACTGTAGGAACAAGAACTGGACTTGTAACCAAATTCAAAAGAAATATATACATGAACAGATCTCCTTGGATTGTGTCGATGACGATTTTCTTTAGATAAAACCGGTTTATCTTTACTTTCTTGTCATTTGGATTCATTATAATTGTTACCCAACTCATTAGATCCTAATTTTCTAACACACTCTCTACAAATTTATTGTATTAGGTTCTTTGGACCTAAATCCTTTTATCTTTTGGGCTTAGGAACCAAATTGTGACCTTACACTTACTTATAATAATCATAATAATTTAGATTTGCTTTCTTTACAATGATGTGTAATCTAATTATAATTTTTTTTCTTAAATATTATAACATGTAGAAATAATTCTTTATCAAATTTTTAAAAAATGAATTTATAGAGTGTACGTGCATTGCATGGGACATCAGCTAGTAATAATAATAATTAAAATTTTTTTTCTCATTTAAATCCCAAACATGATTACTTCATTTCCTTTCAAACATTTAAACAAGAGGGAGGTAAATATATAAATATATATATATATATATATATTTTTTTTTTTTTATATATGTTTTATTCTTAATAAACTTCCAAGGCTTAAGAGTCTTGAGACTCCACTCATACACCAGCTATCTTTTTCTCATAGAATGCTAAGCACTATCAGTGCTGACTAAGGAGAGGGACTCAGCGCACCAAGAAAAAGTGTTCACAATGTGGGGCATTGTTTGGGTTTACCTAATCCTCACTGAGGATCAATCAAATTGAGTTTAATTAAGGATAGCATTTTTTAAATTTTTTTTGGGAGAATGGAAAAATTTTTATTTGTCTTTTAAACTTTGCCAATAAGAGTAGATATTCTAAAATATTTAGCAGCATCATTCCTAGACCTAAAATGTTGAGTTTGCCAATTATAATATTAGTGGCTGTAGTTAAAGCAACAGAAGGAAGAGAGGTATTGCCATCTCTCTCTCCTGCCCTTTTTTTCAATTAGCTAATGGTGGTAAAGGTTTTGTTTAACTGTCTTTATCGAATGACAATGTAATCCATCTCATACTTAAAAGCAGTGTCTTCTCAGTGCGTTCGCATTTGTTGTGTTGTTTTTATTATAATTATTTTACTCAAGACAATTATTAGATAGACAATTAGATAGTACTAGAGGGGGAGATGGCGTTCAAAGTACATCATGGGATAGGGAGGTAAAATTGAGATTAATCATTCGATTTTTGAGGGAGATTTCGAACTGTTGTTAACTCTCTTCGCAAGGGTGGTATGCCAAGTTTGGCTATTAGTCATTTAGTAAGGGACACGCTTAAGAGTTTTTCTTTTTCTCATACATAGAGACAAGGTAATACTACAACAGATGCTTTAATTAGGAATGCGAGACTTTTTTTTTCCTTAATTAGTTTGGATGAAGGTTGTTCCTTCAAACATTGTTAACTTTTTTCAAGCTAATTTACTAGCTACTTAAATAAAAAGTATGCAGATCAGTTTCTTAAAAAAATAAAAAAAATGGGGTATCGAATTGTGCTGACTGAGAAGAAAGTAATTGCACTAACCACACTTTTTTTCCCTTTTTGTTTTTTGAGGTGACACTGACCAAACTTGGCTGCTATATATGACTGGAGGTTTTAATTAGTGGGGTTTACTTTTATTTGTTTCCTAAATTAGTGGGGGTATTATATAATTCTATATATCGAATCCAAACAGAATGATCCCATCAGCTAAAGTTTTAGTCATTAATACTAGCTATGCTATGTGTACTGGCTTTACATCACATGTAGTTGGAACTTGGAAGTGGCATCCTTGCTCAAACACTCTGCTAATGTAACACGTGATTACATAATCTAATTCATATAGCAATTTGAAATTAGGAACCTAATAATTCAATAATTGAATAATTTTGCACCTTCTACTGGTATTGTATGCCAAAAAAAAAAAGCCAAAGAATTTTGAAATTTGTTAACGTTGGATTACACACTTGAATGAACCTTTGTTTAGTAGTGCTGATTAGCCTTTTTTTTTTTTTTTGGGTTGAGATAAAATAACAGCATTAATTGGACGTATATGTCATATTAAACATTTGAGATGCCTTGTGTGCAGGGTAGCAGTGGCATTAACTATTGAGGATTTGTAATCATCCTAACTAAAACTAACAAACAAACATATGTAAGTAACTTTTGCAGTAATAATATTGATATTATTTCAGAAGCCATCTGATCACAGTTGTTAGATATTGACATTCTTTTAAGTAACCTTAGGTCATGCTGTGGCAACTTAAAAGATTGCCTGCGAATGCAGTTGAGATCCAAACCAAATCTTCTTCTGCTCTTAGCACTTTCTTGTATAATAGAAAAAGTAACACATTTTAGTTAACTAAGTCCAAAATTCACTAACATTAGTCTATGCAAAGTAGTACTGTAAAAATATATAGTTATTATTATAAACCGTATAAATTTACATTGACACTATTAATTTTGTATTTAGTTTTTTATTATTTCTTTACGTATCTTGAGAATGAATGAAGAGAGTAGATGTTGGTAGTTGTGTGTGAAAAAAGAAAGACAATTAAAAAAATTAAGAAAATTTGACATTTTAATGAAATATAATATAAAATAGATAATTTAATGTGAGGTATTTTGAAAAAAGAGTATATAAAATAGAAAAAGTAGGTTCTTATACTAAAATAAATAAGAATTTTTGTACGAGTTCATGAGAATGCTCAACTATGGATGAAAATCTTCCATTTAGATTTTGAGTTGCGTGCATTATAGATATGTAGCCAAACTTTGCCATATATAAATTCATTCTTTTGTGCTTTTACTCATTTTTCTTTCTAACTACTTTTTAGTTCCATGCATGCATGTTGTCACATTGATCATATATTCGAATTTTTTTGTAAAATTTAGAAATTGGAATTTACTTAATTATATATGCTTTGTAATTTTTGACATCATTAGTCCACCACCAGTTGAATCCAATCTTTAAAAAAAAAAAATGTTTATGATACTTCGATATTCTGTGCAGTGATCTCCGGAATCAACGGATAGGAGGAAGGTGGTGGCATAAGTATGCTTAACACAGTCTTAGCATCCTACATGCAACTCTTTGTCAACAAATAGAAATATACTTTCCTCGCCTAAGCCAAACGAATAAAAACCAAGTAATGGAGATGCACTTGTTGCCTCTTTAAATTGAAGCCACGTCTAACACGTACTGGAAGTATAAAAACAAAAATATTAAACAAAATACTACACATTAATGGGAACTTTGCATATGAAATTAAACCACTGCTAAGCATATACTATATCAGCTATCTTCAAGCAGTTCCATCTGTAGACTCTATGCTTGTCACATCGATGGCCACAAAGTTTTGTTTTGAAGTTGTTGTCCTCTCATTGGTAGCCATATTTTGTTTTGTTGGTACTATCCTATCATTGTCTGATCTCGATCCCAATTGATCCTTACTCTTGCCCCATAAAACCAGATATAAGCCAACAACAATGACAATTGCTCCAATAATCCTACAAACATTTCAGTTACCTTAGTAAGCACATAGTCATTCAACGTTTATGATTCCAAATCTTTTCCTACAATTTCCTTTAACCAAATGAACCAAATCAACTACAGTAATTAATTTCTTTATTGTCATATGAATGTTCTAGGAAACAAAAGATTTTGAATTGAAAATTTAAGCACTTTTTTCACTAGGCATTGAAGTAATGCTAAGGACAATTTTTTTCACAACTATTGATATAATATGTTAACTTGGGTCTACCGTCGACACTATTTTTGTAACACACCAATCAAAATAGAATATGTCAATAGTTATGAATAAAATTGTGAAAGATGTTGTTGCTAGACTTATTGATAGTCATAGTAGGATAGAAAAATCAATGCTTACCTTCCCAAGTACATTGTCTCGGACAGAATGAAGGAGCCTATAATTGTGACTAGAACCATGCTCAAGGGATTAAAAGCAGTCACAAAAACAGGTCCCTTTTCCTTCATTATTACTCCTTGAATGTAGAAAGCAAATCCTGAACATATTATGCCCTGTATAAAATTTCTTGTGAGTATAAATATAAGTCTATAGGCCATTATTCCATGACAACATTTTTATAGGAACTGCAAAGAAAAAAAAAAAGCATTAAAAAGCTCAACATTTTTAGAATTTCTCACACTGTATACAACTGCTAAGAGCTTAACATCGAAATGTATTGACCAGGCTGTGGAGTTGCCCCATTCCATTGCAAGGGCTAGTATGCTACTTTCCAATGTGCCCATCAAACATATCAAAACTGTTAGGTAAAGTTCTGCGGGGTATGATTTCAGCGTAATTGCCTACAAAAGCAAAAAAATGAAGTTCTAAATACTTGTGTATGTGCACGCACATATTTAATTGAAATTGCAAGGTAAATTAATGCAGATTATACTCTTACTTGAAGAATAATGAAGCCAGACCAGCAGACACAACCTGCTAGAATCATTAGAGCACCCTTGACCAGAGCTTGCTTATTTGCAGCACTCGTAGATTCTTGATGGGCATTTCCATTTGTCCATGGCAAATTCAACATGGGTCCTTTAACCAGAGTCATAAGCATCGCACCCCCGACCGTCACTGTAGTCCCCAGTACCTTTGCCTGGCCATGCAGCCTCCTAATATATACTTTCTCAAGACTACAAAAGCATTCACAAAGTTTGAAGCATCCCATACTTAGTATAATTTATAATACCATGTATGCAAGAAAGAATTATGTCTTTGTGGGACAAAATTAGGAGAGAGAGAGAGTTACTCTAAAATCCAAGCCATTAAAAATGCGAAGGCCGGAAGAACATTGCACATGGCAGACGTAAAAGTTGCTGTTGTATACTTCATCCCTGTGTAGTACAAGTTCTGGTCCATTACAGGCCTGAGTAGGAGAAGGAGAAATGAAAGCTAAGTTAGACCCATGCATGCCTCCACCAGAACAAAATAAGTTAACTAAAATGTTAATTTGAAGCTTAAGACCAAAAACTTATTGCTTGATGGTCCAGAACCTTACTCCAATAAGCCGAGCAATACAATCTTAGCAAAGATTGAGAAGGTCAACTTTGGCCTTGTGTTCCTGTTAAGAGTATTCTATTAACGTGATTAGCTTTTTATCTCACTCAAAAATATGATTGGGAAAATATTAAAGTTTCTATCAATTTTATTGCAAAAGACTTATATGAAAAATGTTAATGAATGCCCTAAGAGCATTGATTTATGAACTATTTTTAGAAATATTTTATGGGAAAATGATAAAGTAATTAAATTTTCTGACAGTTTTTTATATTTTTCATGAAAGTGATATTAAAAACTTTTCTAATATAGTTTATTAATAATTGTTTTAAGGACACCCATTAACATGATAATGAATATAATTAGTGATACTGTATATAACAAACATAACAGTGGTAAATGAATGATTAAGAGTCTATTTGGATACCACTTATTGCTAAAAATTAAAAATTGAAAACACTATAGTAAAATAAATTTTAAATGTGTGAATAGTGCCGTGGGACCCAGTTTTAAAGTTGTTTTTGTTGAAAAAGTATTTGTGGGTCCCATGAACAGTGTACGGGACCCACCATTTTTCAGCAAAACGCAGGAACGCATGTTAAAGCACGAAAAATGTGCGTTCCAAACACACTAAATTACCTCCTTTTTTTTTTTTGGTAATTGGTGACACATTAGTATTGTAATTAAAGTTTATGTAATAAAATTTAAAGTATGCCTAGCGTCAATCTTATAACTATAATGAAGAAAAGACTTTACATATATACATGTAAACAATAAGAAGAAGATAGGAGATGGTGACCTATCCAAGACAATAGCGAAAGGAGCAATGACAGCAGTGGCAATGGCATGGCGATAGACTACCAACACATGTTGGCTCATCCCCTTGTTTAGAGCAAACTTACTAATTATAGACATCCCTGCATAGCCAAATTGCAATAAAATTACAGCCAAAATTAGCTTCACCTTGTTGTACAATTGAGTCATGGACTCCATAGTCATGGTACGTTTGATTTCTCTTTCTTTCAGTCTAATGCAAAAAGCTTCTAAGAAAAATGAAGAATAAATTCACTTTATATACAGTTTTTAATTTTTTTTTTCCTGGTTCATATTCTTATGGATAAAATCAATCTCAACACGTCTTCCTTCAGAAAGTCTAGGGACTCCACCTGAGCAAACTAAGATACCAATATTCCTAAAAGAAAACTTAGATAAACACAACATCAAAACCAGCGATCTTTCCCTCATAGAATATTAAGCACTATCATTGAGAGTCAGTGCTCCAAGAAAACGTGTCGTTAACGTGATGCATTGGTAAGGTTTGCTTAAAACGTAATTGGTGATATCAGATGCTGGAATTAGCTTCGATCACAATATTTTTTGTCTTGTTTCCTAAAAGGAAAAAGCAATCTTTTGTATATTTATGGCTTTGGTGAATGTAAAGGCATACGTAGAAACTTTATTATGCATGCCTTGTGACTCACATGTTATCACAAGCCATGCAATGTCGCCTTATTTTTGTGGTAGTGACCATGTTAACGTTGTATGTTTTTAATACTTTTATTATGCAGATAGTTACATATCGCCCATTTGTTCATGATATGAAGTCAATTCCATGATAATATCTTAAGAACTTAATAAAGGGTGGTGATAGATTTACTGCAAATTTTAATAACATACGATTAAATTATAAAATGATTTGCCATTAATCACAAAATTTGTAAATTTTATATAGTAAAATTTGTAATAAAGCATGATGATCCAAACTTTGACTTGTGTTTTTAATTTTTAAACTTTGCTAATAAGATCGTTTGAGTCCTAGATATACTTCATTTGTCGCCTCTAATTAAAATAAAGAAAGTATTATTTTCAAGACGATGATAGTATTTATTTACAGTAATTGTTTAATGAAAATGTAATCCATCTCATACCTAAAGTAGTGTATCCATGATGTGGTTCGCACTAGCTGAATTATTTGTAAAAACAAAATTATGATAAACGAGTTTTGAGTTGGAACCACCAAGGGCACTCATATATATCTATATATATAGTAGTAGAAACTAGAAACCATGTCTCTTGCCCATTGTTAAGTGGAAAAAGCAAACTTTTAGGAGTCTTTGTCATCAACTAAAAAGAAATCAGAATTTTCTTTCGTACGTGTTGGTGGAGGTGATAGAATAGTGGAACAGCATAAAATAATTATAATTTCCGGGTTGTCTATTTGGGAACCGCTTATTTTGTTGAAACTGAATTTTTTTTGTTAAAAGTGCTGTAGATAAAGGTAAAAGTTGTTGAAATAGTACAGTGAGATCTATAAATAATACCAAAAAGTATGGTGAGACCTATAAATAGTAATGAAAATAAACTGAATAGTAAAATAAGTTAACAAAATTAATCTATCCAAACACGCACTTTAGTTGGGAGAAAGAAATGGTGGATGAAAAATAGTTGTAGGTACTCAAGAATTTTTGCCTTTTCCTTTGGCTTTTTGGCTTGATTGCCTTGCCTTGCCTTGGCTTAAATTCTTTTGTCCCACATTGGAAAGATAGCTTTCCTCTTTCTACCTTATAAGGGATGAGCCAAATGAGAAAGAGTACCACTAGTTTGGTTATATCCTCCTTATTACATAGGATGATACCTAATTAATAAAAGTGAAGGCGTAATATTTTATTATATTATATCTTTACCATTTATTATATGTAAAAAAAAAAAAAAAATTATCTAAATTGGTTAAATAAGACCTTACAGCTACGGAATTCATCTTTTTTATTCTTTCACTCTCTGTTTAATCTTTCATAACTCACAAATACCTAGTAGATAGCAAAAATGTATCGTCTTCTAGTTTTCTTTCTTTCTTTTTTAAAGAATGAAAAAAGAGTTTGGTAATGGCTAGTTAAGGGGAAAAAAATGATTTTCAGGTTTTTAGACCTAACAACCGGGTTGGGTCAATAGGGTTTAGGTTCAAGTCAAAATGGGTTGCCTTAAGTGGATTGCAAATCATATATGACCCTTATCCGATCTTTTGAGGCCCAAGTCAACCAAATATATATGACCTGTATTTTTTTTTCATATGCCAAAAAAATAAAAAAGTAACTTGAATATATTAGTTTTGTCTTCTTTCCGATACAAATTAGAAAACAAATAAACGAAAACACTCAAAATAAAATTTAAGTAATACATATTATCTAAGTTTACAAAGTTCGAGGTTCACTAATTTTATTGTTATAGAACAAAAAAAAAAAAAATGTCATGCACCGTATGAAGTTATAAACCTCCTCATTTATATTTGTCACAAATAAAATATGAATAAAGTTAAATTACCTATACAATAACTAAATATATAAAGTTTTAAGAATAAAAAATAACATGGTAAGTAGTTAAAGAAAAATTATGTAAATAATTACTATGAATTGTACCTCAATTCAATTTAAAATATAAAATTATAAGTGCTTGTGGGGTGTAGAAGTAAGGGCCGGTATTCAAGTTTCCAGGGAGGAGCTTCACATACATATACACTTAGATTATGTTAAAGTAAAATTTCTGTCTTGAAAAAAAAAAGAAAAAAAAAAGACACCAATTCCAACAATAAGCAAATATATACATTATGCAATATTTTTATGTAGTTTCATCTGTAGATTTTATACTTGTTACATTGATGGCCATAAATTCTTGATTTGAAGCTGTTACCCTCTCATTCATAGTAGCCATATTGGCGGTTGGTACTACCTCTTCATTGTCTGACTTCAATCCTGGTTGATCCTTCCTCTTGCCCCATAAAACCAGATATAGGCCCACAATAATGACAATTGCTCCAATAATCCTACAAATAGTTCAGTTGCCAAAGTTGGCCCATAATCATTTAATTTCTATGATTCCAAATATTTATCCTACATATTTCTTTAATCAAATGAAGCATATCTACTACAATAATTAAATATTGTATTTTCTAATATGTCCCAAATGAAACAAAAGATTTTGATTGGACATTCCAAGAACCTTTTTTTATAAATTTTTTTTTTTTTTTTTTTTCATTTAGGCATAATAGCAATGCTAGTGACAACTTTTTTTTTACAATTATTGACGTAGTATATTGCGATCGGAAAAATATCACTCTCATTTGAGTCCCCATTGATAGAACTTTTATTATGCGCCAATTACAACAAATCATGTTAGCACTTGCAAAAATTGTTGTGTCGCTAGAATTATTCATAGGCTTACTAGAATAGAAAAATCAATGCGCACCTTCCTAAGTACATGGTCTCAAACAGAACGAAGGAGCCGATAATTGCAACTATAACTGTGCTTAGGGGATTAAAAGCAGTCAGAAAAACAGGTCCCTTTTCCTTTATTATCATTCCTTGAATGTAAAGGGCAAACCCTGAACATACTACACCCTGCGTAAAATTTCACTTGTGAGTATAAATGCAAGTCTTAAACCTTTACAACATTTATTTTTATAAGAAGCATTGCGAAGAGAAAAGGACATCAAAAGAAAATGTAACTAAATTGAGAATTTCTCACAGTGTATACAGCAGCTAAAAGCTTAGTATCTAAGTGTATTGACCAGGCTGCGAGGTTGCCCCGTTCTAATGTAAGGGCTAGTATGGCACTTTCCAGTGTGCCTATCAAACATATCAAAACTGCTAATGAAAGCTCTGCAGGGTATGATTTCAGCGTAATTGCCTACAAATCAACAATTATATATCATCACTAATTAAGTCTAACTAAAACATTTTGGAATTTATTGAATTTCTAATGGAGACATCTGGGGTTCAAATTCCCTTTCCCCCATTTTTTTAAGTATCAAATTATCATTTTTCTTTTTTTTTTAAAAAAAGGTCTTGGAATGTCTTATACAAGAAGAAGTTAATTGTGATGTTTAAAATGGGATTCGTGTATCATACTCTAATAATTATAATAACTTTGGTGATCATAAAAAAAAGGGATATAGTTTTCCTTCAAATTTTTGTGGCAATATATAAAACCATCTACATGTATTAAATCAAATGACTCATTTTATTATTTAATCAAGTTACATAATTCATTAAATAGATCATGTTACAAAAAAAACATGTAGATTGTCTTTTTGAATCTTCTCATAGTAGGTTGGAGAAATGTTTCTCCAAACTGGTTTGGAGCGAGGTAAGTTCTAAATTAAAAAAAAAAAAAAAAACTTTGGCAACAGCAATAATAATATTTATTATTGTTATGCATGCTTTAGATGTTGACAAGGTTTATGTGACAAAACTTGCGTCAAAGAGTAGCAAATTTTTGTATTTGAGTCGTTGTTGGTTTCTGGAATTCTGTGTTGCAAACGAGGTTCATTCATGGAGGAAATTTGTGTAGAATAATTCTAGAGGTTTTAGAACAATTATGGTGGAAAGGCAAGCAGGATGTTTGCTGAATTTGCATAAAAAATCTAGCTTACTAAGGTCTTGTACAATATGATGGATGGTAACTTTTTCTTTTAGTGGATTTTTCTGGGTTGGATCATCTAGAGTAATTTTTCTTTTGAATAGATTCTTTGTTGGTTTATTACTTCGTTATCAAATTTGTGAGTTGTTTACTTTTTTTCATTATTATTTCTTTAAATTTTGTATGTTATACCTATGGTTAAATTGCTGTGTTAGAATATCTATTTAGTCAATTGATCTGCTGTATAAGTGTTTGGGTTTTAAATTAAATTTTCCATTGACCACCAACCTCATCCAATTGTTCGTGCGAGTGCTCATTTTAAACTGAAATTGCAAATTAAATTAATGCCGATTAGACTCTTACTTGAAGAATAAAGAAACCAGACCAGCAGAAATAACCTGCTAGCACCATGAGAGCACCCTTGATGACATCTTGCTTATTTGTTGCATTAGATTCTTGATGGCCATTCCCATCTGTCCATGGCAAATTCAACATAGGTCCTTTAACCTGAGTCATAAGCATAGCTCCTCCAATCGTTACTATGGTCCCCAATACCTTTGCCTGGCCACGCCATCTCCTTATATTTACTTTCTCAAGACTACAAAAGCATTCTCAAATTTTTGAAGCACCCCATATTTATTATATCATGTATGCATGCAATGCGCAAACGTGAATGAGACTAAGGAAAATTACCCTAAAATCCAAGCCATTGAAAATGTAAACGCAGGAACAACGTTGCAAATGGCTCTTGCGAATGTTGCTGTAGTATACTTCATCCCAGTGAAGAACATGTTCTGGTTGATTACAGGCCTGAGTATGGGAAAATGAAAGCTTAAGTGTGGTCCAACTAAGCCAAGAAAAAAAAGTAACATGTTTTGTTTGAAGCATAAGAGCAAAAGCTTAATTATTGCTTGAAGGTCCAGATTCTTACTCCAATAAGGAGAGCAACACAATCTTAGCAAAGACAGAGAAGGTCAACTTTGGCCGCCTCTTCCTGTTAGGAGTATTAATTTAAAGTGATTAGCTTTATCATCTCGCTCAACATGTAACACTGAAGAAAAGAGTTTAAACAATGTAAACAACAATAAAGAGGAGATTTGAAGCAAAAAAAAAACAATAACGAGGAGATGGAGACCTATCCAAGACAATAGCAAAAGGAGCAATGACAACAGTGGCAACGGCACTCCGGTAGACTACGAGCACATGTTGACTCATCCCCTTGTTTAGAGCAAATTTACAGATAATGGACAGCCCTGCATAGCCAAATTGCAATAAAATTACTGCCAAAAATGGTTTCATCTTTTTATACAGTTGAGTCATGGACTCCATGGACATGTTAAGCTAAAATTTCTCTTATTTCTCAATTAGCTCTAATGCTTATTTCTCAGTTCGTTCTAATGTGAGGTTCTAGCAAAATGAAGTATGGAGTTCACTTTATATACACAGCATTTATTTATTTATTTTTTTCTCATTTTCTCATGGTTAAATATAATAACTCATATTTCAAAAGAATTAGTCTAATCACAATTGAGGTTGTTTATAGTTGTTAATAAATATTTGTTAATAAAAGGTCTAATCAATCTACTATATGCCCAATGTGGAACTCATCACATACCCATACAACACACAATTAATATCCAATCAATTTTGGGAATTACAATTATTGTAATACTACAAATTAGTTTGTTTCAATATGTGTTGTGTCCCACATCAAATATGGCTAGAAAGCTTATATTAGTTTAATGAATTTGTAATTTATATGATTATTTTTATTAAATTTGGTATAAGAAACTATTTTTAGTTGGAATAATAATATATATATATATATATATTTAAGGATTTTATATAGCTCTCTCTCTCTCTCTCTCTCTCTCTCTCTCTCTCTCTCTCTCTCTCTATATATATATATATATATATATAATATACAATATAATATGTTACATCACTCAGTATTTCTTAATTGGATCTAAATTTTGATAAATTCACCATTGAATTACATTATTTTTGTATATTCTCCATGCTTATAAAATTTTAAGGTGATCAAAGATCAATAGTCATGTCATCAATTAATTGTTTAAACTAAAGTTTTTGTAATTTAAACAATACACAAAAGATGAGTTTATAGATCGAATGATAAATAACATCTGATTGATATGAAAATTGACATGCATTTTAAGAACATATAGAATATGTAAACCCACAGTGAGATTTTCAAAAAATGGATTCAATAGCAAGTTATTAGGTGGTGTAGTATTACTTAGAGTTACTCAAAGTGTAACTTAAACCTAACCCTATATATTAAATATTTTTCAAATCACTTAAAGAAAGAATTTCGTAGTTACTTCCAAAAAAAAGAAGAAGAAGAATTTCATATTCTTACATATATATATAATAATCATAATAATTGAGATTTTCTTTCTTTACAATGATATGCAATCTAATTAGAATTTTTATTTTTTATTTTTATTTTATTTTATTTTATTTTATTTTATTTATTTATTTTTATACAAGATAGAATTTCTACTCTAGTCTAATCTAAGTGTATATGTGTGTGAAGCTCTCTCCTAGAGACTTGAACCCCGATCCTTGCCCCCCTCCCCACACCCCACAAGTATTTATACTTGTAGAGTGACCACCGCACCAAGGGTGCGCGGTGGTTCTAATTAGAATTAATTTCTTAAGTATTATAACATGTAATTAATGAGTATTATATATACATTAATTGTAGAAATAATTATTCATTAAATTTTTAAAATGAATTTATTGTGTATATGTATTGTGTGGGACATCAGCTAGTAAGAATAATAATAATTTTTTTTTTTCATTTAAATCCAAACATGATTACTTCACTTTTAATTCATTTCCTTTCAAACATTTAAACTAGAGGGAGGAAAATATTTAGTTCTTTTATATATGTTTATTTACGTTTTTCTTCTACCCTATCCATTTCATTTAATTCTTTATAAACTTCCAAGGTTTAAGAGTCTTAAGAGTATGTTTGGTTGGGGTGAAAACAGGGAGGATGGAAAATAGGGAGGATGGAAAATAGGGTGGGAAATTGCATTTTCCACTATTTGGTTTAGGAGAGAAAACAAGAGAGACAGAAAATAGGGAGGAAAATAATCCCTCCGGGCCCACATTTTTTTATCCTCCCAATTTGGGAGGAAAAAGTGTTGAATGATGTAATTTACACAAATACCCTCACTTTAAGTTGCATTTTTTTTCTTCTCTCTTCCCTGGGCAGCAACGTTGCCCTTTTTTTTTTTTCTTCTTCTGGGCAATCATGTTGCTAGTTGCCACTTTTTTTTTTTTTTTTTCTTGGGCATTAACATTGCCTTTTTTTTTTCTTTTGATTTTTTAGGGCTTGGGCGTGATAGTTTATTTTTATTTTTACTAGATGTGATTTTTTTTGGAACATGTTTTTTATTTTTATAAAAATTTTTGGGTGATTGCTCTTTTTTGTGTGGTTATTTGTCACTTTTTTTTTTTTTTTTTTATAAATTTGGCATCATTCTTTAACAAGGGTATATGAGTAAATTTATTCAAACTCATTTTTTCCATTCCTCCACTTTTCCACTACCAACCAAACAAAAAGGAAAGAAAATAAAATCTTTTCTATCCTCCCACAATTTTCTATCCTCCCACTTTTCCACCCCTCCAACCAAACGGACCCTTAGACTCCACTCATTCACCAGCTGACTAATAAGGAGAGGGGAGTGGGGGACTCAGTGCACCAAGAAAACGTGTCCACAATGTGGGGCATTGGTTGGTTTCACCTAATCGTAATTGAGGATGAATCAAATTGAGTTTAATTGAGGATGGCTTTTCTTTTCTTTTCTTTTCTTTTTTAAAAAAAAAAATTAAAAAAATGGGAGGATGGAAAACTTTTGATTTGCCTTCTAAACTTTGCCAATAAGAGCAGCGTCATTACTGACCTCAAATGCAGAGTTTGCCAATTATATTAGAGCAACAGAGGGAAGAGACGCCATGCCATCTCTCTCTCTCTCTCTCTCCTGCTTTTTTTCTAATTAGTTAATGATGGTAACTGGTAAGAGTTATGTTTAACTGTCTTTGTCAAATGACAATGTAGTCCATCTCATACTTAAAAGCAGTGTCTTCTTGGTGTGTTAGCATTTGTTACGTTATTTATTTATTTAAATTTATTTTGTTATTATTATATTTATTTAAGGAAAATGCTAACGGATGCCCTTAGAGCAATGATTAACAATTCATTTAAAGAACGTTTTTATAAGAAAAGAAAAAAAAAAGCAATTAATATTTTGATAGCTTTTTCCATTTCTCATAAAAATGGTGTCAAAACTTTCCTAAAATACAATTAATGTTAACTATTACTCTAAAGACATCTGTTAGCATGACCCTTTATTTAATACAATAATATAGAATTTCATATCATTGTGCTATCATTTGAACCGCACATATTTGTGCGTAGTGTTATTTCAAAAAACTATGTGGATATTTGGTGTAAAGGTGTGAATATTGTTGTAAAATATTTTTGTGTTATTTCATTGTTTACCCCATAATCTAGCTGGCTAAGAAGAAAGTAGTGGGTGGAGGTTAGGTTTAATTTCTAGTAATACTAGACTCGTTAAGATGATGACATATGGTTACTTTTAGACACGTGTCACCATCTGACCGGGTCCAGTATACTGGATGCAATGGACCTAAACCAAGTCCTAAAGTAGTTGCACTCACCAAACTTGGCTGCTATATTATGACTGGAGGTTTTAATTAGTGGGGTTTACTTTTATTTTTTCACTAAGTTAGTGGGGGTACTTTTCAACGTTAGCTAAAGTTTTAGTCAGAATGATCCCGTCGGCTAAATTAGTGGGGGTATATAATTATAATTATATATAATCCCATCAGCTAAAGTTTTAGTGATTAAGACTAGCTATGTACTGGCTTTACATCACATGTAGTTGGAACTTGGAAGCGGCATCCTTGCTAGAACACTTTGGTAATGCATCAAGTGATTACGTAGTCTAATTCACATAGCAAGTTGAAATTAGAAACCTAATAATTCAACAATTGACTAATTTTGCACCTTCTAGTGGTATCGTATGCCCCAAAAAGAAAAAGGAAAAGCCAAAGATTTTTGAAGTTTAATTGTTAGCGTTGGATTACACACTTGAATAAACCTTTGTTTGGTAGTGCTGATTAGCCCTTTTTATTTTGGGTTGAAAAATAACAGCATTAATTGGACGTATGTCCTATTAAACATTTGAGATGCCTTGTGTGCGGGGTAGCAGTGGCATTAACTATTGAGGATTTGTAATCATCCTAACTGAAAGCTCAGATTTGTGTGAAAATACACGAGCTTGTTTAGACTCCAAATTAAAACATACGACTAGATTGTTTATACTCAAACTTAATAAAGTGCGGAACAAGAGTAAATATGCACAATGAACTGATAATAATACTCTAAGCTATATCCATCCACAATACACAATAAAATGAAAGCTTAAAGAGTAGGGCTAATCTCCGCGACCCTCTAAGTTGAAATCGATCTACTAGAGAATAAAGTTGGAATAGACGAATAACAAAAGATCCTCCAAGCCTAATCTACCCCATGTACTTGAGCCCTTCAAGCTCTTGCTACCAACGGACTTCTCGGAGTCATGTCTTTTTTAGCTTTTCGGATCCCGCAATTCAGCCCGATTGCATCCGCCACTGAATGACTCCTTCCAATGCTTCCCAACAGCACCAAAACCTCACTTAAAACTCAGATCTAGTGTGGTAAGTGTTTGTGTTATGAACCTCTCAAGGATATAGAGATGGAGAGGTAGGTGTAAAGTTGTGATTTACAACTATATTTTATGTTGGCTTTATTCCATGACAAAAAGTGTTGTAATTACTTTAATTTTGTTCCTTGTAGTTTGTGGGATTTTATTGTATTGAGTTTAGTATTAAGTTGGTAAAGAATCGAGTATGAAATGAAGAATCAATGCAATTTCAAAATTAGTTCGCAAGAAGTTTGCGAGTAAGGTTCCCACGAAAAGGGCATGTGAGAAGCACATATTAGAAGCTGAAGAGTCATGTTAGACTGTCAGTTTCACGAGTGTCTTGCGAGAAGGGCCAACCCGCCAGGTACCCGCGAAACTCTCTGCTTAGAGGATTTTAAGTGTGACTTTCTTACCCTTCACCCATACTATATATACCCTTATTTTCCCACAAAAGAAAGAGAGGCTATTCAGAGAGAAAAACCCTAGATAGGTTTTCTACAACACAACACACCCATCTTTTAGAGAGAGAGCTAGTCATCCTTAGCGATAAATCATTGTAGCATCTTCTCCTTCTATCTCCCATTGTCATACCTTGAAAGGAGATTTGTACCCAAACACAACTCATACATTTTCAGAGTGTAGAGAGTGTTTTGGAGTTTGGAAGCTTTGGGGATTTGCCAAAAGAAGCCGGTGAGGCTTGGTGGATGCAATCGGGCATATTGTGGGATTCGGAAAGCTAGAGAAGACATGACTCTAAGAAATCCGTTGGTGGTAGGAACTTGGAGGGCTCAAGTACATTGGGTAGACTAGGCTTGGAGGGTCTTTTGTTATTCGTGTATTCCAACTTTATTTTCTAGTGGATCGATTTCGACTTGGAGGGTCGCAGAGAGGTTTTTCGCCGAGTTCTTCAGTTTCCTCTTTGATAACACGTCTTGGTGTTATCTTGTGTTTTCATCTCTCTTCCCTTACTCTTGTGCTTTACTTTTATTGTTTATTATTCATGTGTATGCACTAAAGTAGATCCGGTGATTGCGCTTTATTTACTCTTATTCCGCACTTAATTTAAGTTAGAGTAAAAGTAATTTAGTCATAATTTTTAATTAGAGGTCTGAACAAGCTCATGTGTTTTTAGCACAAATCCAAGCTTTCAATTGGAAAACTTAATTTTTGTCAATATTTTTTATTGGGTTTTGTTTTAAATGATGATTTGCTTTGGATGTTGGCCCCTTGTGGCATTCTAAACATGTATTAAGGATAGATTTTTATATGTTTATGCATTGTTTAACATATATGTGTAGTGTGTGCACTCTAAGTGTTTGATAAAATGCCTCTATGGTTTTTTTTTCACTCTTTTGGGCTCCGATTAGTAACAATTTTTGGGGATTACCATAATTATTCATGTTTATCATGTTTTGATCATTAGCTATGTGTTTTACACACTTTGCCCCATGAGTGTTTGCTCATGCATTGGTCATGCATCTCACATGCACACTAGATGTATTGTTTAACATATGTGTGTAGTGTGTGCACTCTAAGTGTTTGATAAAATGCCTCTATGATTTTTTTTTCACTCTTTTGGACTCCGATTAGTAACAATTTTTGGGGATTACCATAATTATTCATGTTTATTATGTTTTGATCATTAGTTATGTGTTTTACACACTTTGCCCCATGAGTGTTTGCTCATGCATTGGTCATGCATCTCACATGCACACTAGATGCACTTTTGATGAACACACTCTAACACTTGGCATGTTTTGCTTTCACTCATACTAGATAAGTCTTTTTAGACCTTTTAGCACATATAACATATTCTTGTGTCTATGTCATGTCTTGGTCTGTATCTTGTTTTTTCATCCTAACATGTCATGTTTACTTTATACTTTGTAGCATTTTGTCTTTTTAAGATGTTTTATCTTTCGATTGAGCTTCATTTTCTCATTCATCTTGCACCTCTCATGCATCCATACCCTTGTTCATATCTTCTTTTCTTTCCCTTATTCCTCTTGATTCATTTGTCTATTCATGACAAAAAAGGGGAGAGTATACTAGAGAGTATATCGGTGTGTGTCATCATTTCTATATGACTCATGTACACATTTTCAAGGAGAAAAATTCTATCTCATGCACATTCGTAGGGGGAGAAAGTCTTAGGGGAGATGCATATACCAAGGGGGAAAAGACATTTCTTTTCAAGAAAACCTTGCTTTGTTTGCTTTATTCTTTGTTTGTTTTCTTGTTTTGCTTTATGGTGCTTTGAGTTACATCTAGTATCTATGATTTGTTGCTCTCATCGCATCGTATTTTTGTGTTGGATATGCATACAACCTTATGCTATTGTGCTTTATTGGTTGTATGTTTGGATGATTATTTGCTTTGCTATGTGATCATTGTGGTATTTTCCATATGATTGTTTTGTATTTGATCAAGTTGCTCATGTGTTTCACATCATGTTTACTTGATCGCATATTTACTTGTTACATTATACTTGTCCTTTTATTACTTGCTTTACCTTGAGGGTCTAATATGTTTTGTGCAAGTGTTTTAGGTTACAGGTATATATGTTCCAAGTTCATCATAGGTTTTAGATTTAGGTGTGAGTGAGTTTTGCCATTGTTTCCAAACTCACGTTTAAGTCTAAAGTCTGTTATAGGGTGTTTTGTCATGGAATAGCCAAAGGGGAAGATTGTAAAGTTGTGATTTACAACTATATTTTTATGTTGCCTTTATTCCATGACAAAAAGTGTTGTAATTGCTTTAATTTTGTTCCTTATAGTTTGTAGGATTTTATTGTATTGAGTTTAGTATTTAGTTGGTGAAGAATCGAGCATGAAATGAAGAATCAGTGCAGTTTCGCGACTAGCTCGCAAGAAATTCATGAGTAAGATTCCCACGAAAAGAGTACGTGAGAGTTATGTTAGGTTGTTAGTTTCGCGAGTGTCTCGCAAGAGGGGTCAACCCGCGAGGTACCCGTGAAACTCTCTACTTGGAGGATTTTAAGTGTGACTTTCTTACCCTTCACTCATACTATATATACCCTTATTTTCCCACAAAAGAAAGAGAGACTATTCATAGAGAAAAACTCTAGATAGGTTTTCTACAACACAACACACCCATCTTTTAGATAGAGAGCTACTCATCCTTAGTGAGAAATCATTGTAACCTTTTCTCATTCCTTCTCCTATTGTCATACCTTGAGAGGAGATTTGTACCCAAACACAACCCACAAATTTTCAGAGTGTAGAGAGTGTTTTGGAGTTTGGGAAGTTTTAGGGATTTGCCAAAAGAAGCTAGTGAGACTTGGCAAATACAATTGGGCATATTGCGGGATCTAGAAAGCTAGAGAAGACATGACTCCGAGAAGTCCATTGGTAGTAGGAGCTTGGAGGGCTCAAGTACATTGGGTAGACTAGGCTTGGAGGGTCTTTTGTTATTCGTGTACTCCAACTTTATTCTCTAGTGGATTGATTTCGACTTGGAGGGTCACGGAGAGGTTTTTCACCAAATTTTTTGGTTTCTTCTTCAATAACACGTCTTGGTGTTATCTTTTGTTTGCATCGCTCTTCTCTTACTCTTGTACTTTACTTTTATTGTTTATTGTTCATGTGTATGCACTAGAGTAGATCCGGTGATTGCGCTTTATTTACTCTTGTTCTGCACTTAGTTTAAGTTAGAGTAAAAGCACTTTAGCCATAATTTTTAATTGGGGGTCTGAACAAGCTTGTGTGTTTTTAGCACAAATTCGAGTTTTCAGTAGGAGTTGAGGAAAACCACAAGGAAATGTGTAGATGATTGTGGGTATAACAATCTCTAACTCTCAAGTGTATTTGCTAGAGTTTTCTCTCTAAAAAGCACTCCTTACAATTCGTGGGTAATGAGAGTATTTATAATGTGGGTAAAGAATTTGATAAAACACTTTCCTTTTTTTTCCAAACATATTGTTTAGCGGGTACCTCACGTGATGGCCCTTCTTGTGAAACACTCGCGAACTTGACAGCTTGGCGTGACTCTTAAGCTTCTAGTCATGTTTTTCACATGTGGTTTTTTCGCAAGTTGTTTCTTGCGAGCTTCTAGCGAGTTAGTCGCGAACTGCACTGATTCATCTTTAAAGCTTGATTTTTCACCGATCTCTCACACTCATCCCTTACAAATAAACCCACATACATATAGGAAAATGATTGAAGAAATTATTACATTCAAATTTGGCACAGAATTAAAACCAACACAAGCTAGTTGAAAATCACAACTTTACACTAACTAAGACTAACAAACAAACATATGTAAGTAACTTTTGCAGTAATAATAATAACATCATTTCAGAAGCCATCTGATCACAGTTGTTAGATATTGACATATTGTATAAGTTTATATGTAATGGATTTTGGACTTTCGAAAATTATTTGGACCTTAGGTCTTGCTGTGGCTTCATAAAGATTAAATGCGAAAGCAATTGAGATCCAAACCAAATCTTGTTCTACTCTTACTATGGATGGAAATCTTCCATTTAGATTTCGACTTGTGTGTACTATAGTTTTGTAATCAAACTTTGTCTAATACAAAATTACTCTTTTGTGCTTTTACTCATTTTTCTTTCCTTTTTTATTTTTTGTCTTTATTTTTCTTTCTCTTTCTAACTACTTTTTAGTTCCATGCATGTTGTCACATTGATGTATTCGATTTTTTTTTTTTTTTTTTTTTTTTTTTTTTTTTTTTTAATTTAGAAATTGGAATTTACTTAATTGTATATGCTTTGTAATTTGTGATATCATTAATCCCACCACCAGTTGAATCCAATCTTTAAAAACAATGTTTATGATACTTTAATATTCTGTGCTGATCTCCAGAATCAACGGATAGGAGGAAGGTGGTGGCATAAGTCATAAGTGTGCTTAACACAGTCTTAAGCATCCTAGCTATATGCAACTCTTTGTCAACAAATAGAGACATACTTTCTTTGCCTTAGGAATACGTAAGAACCATGTAATGGAGATGCACTTGGTGCCTCCTTTAAATTGAAGCCACGTCTAACACGTCCTGGAAGTGTAAAAACAAAAATATTAAACAAAATACTACACATTGATGGGAATTTTTTCGTATTTAATTTTATTTTAAATTTCTTAAAACTTAAATAACATAGTTTTAATTAAATTAAATTATCATAATAATTAATAAAATAAATAAATTTAATAAGTAATGAGAGTGTAACCACTACTTCTAGGATTTCTAGAACCTTTTTCATATAGAAAACACCAATTTCAACAATAAGCATATATACATTATCCACTATTTTTATGTAGTTTGATTTGTAGATTTTATATTTGTCACATTGACAGCCATAAATTCTTGATTTGAAGTCGTTATCCTCTCATTCATGGTAGCCATATTGGCGGTTGGTGCTACCTCTTCATTGTCTGACTTTGATCCTGGTTGATCCTTGCTCTTGCCCCATAAAACCATATATAGGCCCATAGCAATGACAATTGCTCCAATAACCCTACATATAGTTTGTTTGCAAAAGTTAGCCCCTATTCATACAATTTCTATTCTTCCAAATCTTTTTCGTACAGTTTTCTTTAATCAAATGAAGCATATCAACTACACTAATTAAGTATTGTATTATCAGATGAATGTCCCATAAAACAAAATATTTTGATTGCCCAACTATTAACCTATTATATTGTGATTGGAGCAACATCATTTTCATCTAAGTCCACCATTGACACAACTTTTATTATATATAAATTACAACAGACAATGTTAGAACTTGAGAAAATATTATGCCATTAGACTTATTAGTAGGGCCTAGTAAGATAGGAAAATCAAAGCGCACCTTCTTAAGTACATGGTCTCAAACAAAATGAAGGAACCTATAATTGCAACTGGAACTGTCCTTAGGGGAGTAAAAGCAGTCACAAAAACAGGTCCCTTTTCCTTCATTATTTGTCCTTGAAGGTAAATGGCAAACCCTGAACATACTATGCCTTGCGTAAAATTTCAAGTGAGTGTAAATGCAAGTCTTAGACATAGCTAGCTTCACAATTTTTTTGTAAGAAGCGTTGAGAAGAGAAAATGACATCAAAAGAAAATGCAACTAAATTTAGAATTACTCATAGCATATACAATAGCTAAGAGCTTAGCATCTAAGTTTATTGACCATGTTGTGAGGTTGTTCCATTCCATTGCTAGGGCTAGTATGGTACTTTCCAATGTGCCCATTAAACATATCAAAACTGTTAGGGAAAGCTCTGCGGAGTATGATTTTAGCGTTACTGCCTACAAAGTAACAATTATATCTCATTACTAATTAAGTCTAACTAAAACGTTTTGAATTTTTAGTGTTTTTAATAGAGATGTCCAGAGTTTAAATTCCACTCCCCCCATTGTTATAACTATCAAATTTTAAAATCTAAAAAACAAATTAAGGTTTTGGAATGTCTTGTGCAAGAGGATTTTTTTTTTTTTTTTGAGAAGATAGTGCAAGAAGAAGTTGATTGTAATGTTTAGCATGGGATTCATGTATCATACATTGATAATTATAATAATTTTGGTGAGTAATAAAAAAATGGACATAGTTTTCCTCCAAATTTATGTGGCCAATTATAAACCACTCACAATTATAAAATTACATTATTTATGAAATAATTTAAACAATTCTCATAGCTCATTAAACAAGTCATGTGACTAAAGTGGGCTGAGAAATGTTCCTCCAAATAAGTTCTATATAAAAAAATTGTAATAATTTTTGTGACAACAATAATGATGTTAATTACTGTTGTGCAAGTGTTAGATGTTGACAAAACTTGGGTCAAAGAGGGTCGCCTATATTTTTGTGTTTGTCATGTTGGTTTATGGAGTTATGAGTTGCAAACCATGTTCATTTGCGGAGGAAATTCTTGTAGAATAATTCTAGAGCTTCTGGAAAAGCTATGGTGGAAAGGTAAGTAGGACGTTGGCTGAGTTTGCATAGATAGTCTAGCTAGGTTACAAAGGTTTTGCACAATGTGACTGCTTGTGACCATGTCTTTTAGTGGATTTTCTTTGGGATTCCTTGGGAGTGGTTTTTCCTTTGAAGATGTTTTTATTGGTTTTCTACTTTATCACCAAATTTGTGTGTTGTTTCCTACTTTCATTATTATTTCTTTAAATTTGGTATGTCATAACTATTTGTGAATTTCTGTGTTGGAAACTTGGAATATATATTTGGAACATACATAATTTATTCAATTAATCCGCCGCATATGTGTTTGCGTTTTAAATTAAATTTTCCGATGACCATCAATCTGATCCACTTGTTCGTGCGATTACTCATTTTAAACTAAAATTGCAAATTAAATCAATGCCGATTAGACTCTTACTTGAAGAATAACGAAACCAGACCAGCAGAAAAAAACCTGCTAGCATCATGAGAGCACCCTTGATGACATCTTGCTTATTTGCTGCACTAGTAGATTCTTGATGGCCATTTTCATTTGTCCATGGCAAATTCAACATAGGACCTTTAACCAGAGTCATAAGCATTGCTCCTCCAACCGTGACTATGGTCCCCAATACCTTTGCCTGGCCACACAGTCTCCTAATATTTACTTTCTCAAGTCTACAAAAGCATTCACAGATTTTTGAAGCATCCCCATATTTAGTACATCGATCATGTATGCATGCACAAACGTGAATGGGACTAAAAAGAATTACCCTAAAATCCAAGCCATTAAAAATGCAAACGCAGGAACAACACTGCACAGGGCTCTTGAGAAAGTTGCTGTTGTATACTTCATCCCAGTGAAGAGCAAGTTCTGGTCTATTACAGGCCTGAGTAGGAGAAAATGAAAGTTTTAAGTGTGATCCAACTGAGCCAAAAAAAAAAAACAACAAAACAGAGTAAAATGTTTTTTTTTTTTGGAAGCTTAAAAGCAAAAGCTTAATTATTGCGTGATGGTCCAGAATCTTACTCCAATAAGGCGAGCAACACAATCTTAACAAAGACCGAGAAGGTCAACTTTGGCCGTCTCTTCCTGTTAAGAGTATATTGAATTAAAGTGATTAGCTTTTTCATGTCGTTCAACATGTAACACTGAAGAAAAGGTTAAACACATGTAAACAATAATAAGAAGGGAGGAGATGGAGACCTATCCAAGACAATAGCGAAAGGAGCAATGACAACAGTGGCAATAGCATTCCGGTAGACTACGAACACATGTTGACTCATTCCCTTGCTCAGAGCAAAATTACCGATTATGGACAGCCCTGCATAGCCAAATTGCAATAAAATTACTGCCAAAAATGGTTTCAGCTTGTTATACAATTGAGTCTTGGACTCCATAGACATGTTAAGCTAAATGAAGCATGGAGTTCACCTTGTATACACTAATTTTTTTTAAAAAAATTCATTTTCTCATGGTTAAATGTAATCACCTAATTAGAAAAACACTAGCCTCATTTGGGTTATATTCCAAAATAACTAATTTAGTCACAATTGAGGTTTTTTGTAATTGTTAATAAAGTCTTAATCAACCTAGTATATGCCTAACGTCGAACTCATCAAATATCCACACAATATACATTATATCAATATCCAATTAATCTGGGACATCACAATTATTGCAATACTACAAATTAGATTGTTTAAGTGTGTGTTGAGTCCTACATTGTGTATTTATTAGGTTGATTTTAGGTTTATAAGAGATTGCGATTAGCTACAATTGCAACTAAACTGGTCATTTTGGGGTATAACACAGATATAGCCACCATTTTTCCTTGAGAATTGAGGGAATGAAATGTTTTATGAATTCTAACTAGAGTGCTTATAATACTTCTTTTTTTCTCTTAAATGCGTGGCTTTTTTTTCCCCTAAAGAAATGGCCTAATAATAATAATAATGTTATTTTTAAATTATTTCTTTCTATTCAAATCCCAAACATGAATATATTTACGTTCAATTCATTTCCTTTCAAATCCTTCAACAAGAGAGAGATAAAAATTTAAGTCTTTTATGTATATATATTTACATTTTTTTTTTCTACTTTACCCATAACACTTCATTCTTTATAAACTTCCAAGGTAAAGTCTTGAGACTCCACTATAAACCAGCTATCTTTTTCCTATAGAATGTTAAGCACTATTAAGGAGAGGGGGGGGGGGGGGATCGTTGCACTAAGAAAACGTGTCCACAGGCAATGTGGGGGATTGGTTGGGTTTGCCTAAACGTAATTGAGGATGAATCAGATTGAGTTTAAATAATTTAAGGATGGAAATTTTTTTATTTTTTAAACTTTACCAATAAGAGTTTGAGTGAAGATATTCTAAGATATATAGAAGCTTCATTCCTGACCTCATATGTAGAGTTTGCCGATTATATTAGTGGCTCTAATTAAAGCAACAGAGGGAAGAGAGGCCATGCAGATGCCGTCTCTCTCCTGCCTTTTTTTAGTTAATGGTTGAAGAGTATAAAATGAGGGATGACAAGAAAACTTGACAGTACTGGATTAGTGGGCTGTTGGGGATAAGGCAACAAATGAGGCATCGGATGGATAGGGGACATGATGGATGGACTCCTCCCCATGATAGACGGTTGGTCCCTTGATATGGACAGATTCAAGTCACATGGATACAAGGTAGACGGATATCAAAAGCCACGTGGCACCTACATGGTTTTGAGTGGGCTCCAAGGAATTCTAAATGGAAATATCTTACGCCCCACGATTAACCCCAGTCAGTGAAATCCCAACGTGGAAAGAATCCCGTAATATACGCACATTTATTATGATCTTCCCCATAAGGAAACACCTTCCTATGCAGGAAACGGAGGTCAATTCTACACTACTATAAAAACCCAAAGCTCTCAGAAAATAGGGTACGCATAATTCATCCCAGCTCTGGCACTCTAGAGTGGTGAAAAAACTTTCTAACTTAATCTTCGGAGGGTCTTTGGCCGGTACCACACCGGTACTCTCCTAAGGTCTTCTTGTTCTGTGCTGTGCAAGTGTTGGCTTGAGCACGTGAGGATTGCGTGACTTACTGACGATTTTCGGCATCATCAATGGTGATAATAACTTGGCTTAACTGTCTTTGTTGAATGACAATGCAATCCATCTCATACTTAAAAGTAGTGTCTTCATGCATGGTATGTTCGCATTTGTTTAGGTGTTTTATTATTATTATTATTACTTATTTAAGATATAGGTAGATAGTAGAGAAGGAAAAGACATTTTGGTTTACCCAATTTTCATCACTCATTACTTATCACCCAAAATCTATGGCTCCCACCACTTATTAGTTTGTTTGGTTTGATTTTTGTGCTCAATTCTCATAACTCATCACTCAAAATTGTGAGAATGAATGAGTTTTGAGAACAAAATTTGGGAATTTTCAGTATGATGGAAACTGAGTTAAGTGGCTAAGTTGTAATAAAATACAAACTTGTGGGACTCATGCATAAGTGTTGTCACACTCAAGTGAGACATCACTTAGGGCCTACTTGGTTGAAGTGAAAATAAAAGGGATGGAAAATAAAGGAAATAAAATAAGAGAGAAAATGGTTTTTGGAGTTGTTTGGCAAGGGCGGAAAATATGAGGGATATTGGTGGAACCTGTGTGTTGTGGGCCTTTTTTATATCTTGGGTTGGATTGCTCCTGCCGTTCTATGGCCCAATGATTCTGGCATAGGAGAATCGGGACTAGCTCAACTGAAACTCACCTTAAGTCAGTTTGTGCGCAAGCTAGGACCCTTGGCAGAGATCTTGGTCACGTGCCCACGGCAAAGATCTTGGTCACGTGCCCACGATAGAGAATACTGTCACAAAAACGTTATGGCAGGAGAAATATAATACATCAGGATAGTTAAAATATTCTAACTAAAGTACCAAAGATAATGTTTAGACTATTTTGCAACAGGAAAATAAACGATAATATGAGTATGGCAGGGATGAATAAGCAACAGGAAAAAATAACGTTAATACTTGAACAACAATGATAAAAGAAGGAAGGGGGTTAGTTTGCCGAACTTGGCCCATTGGCAGATTTAAGTCTAAGAAGGAAACCAATTTCCAATGTAGGTAACCTCACAGGGAGATTCTGTCATAGAAATTGCCTATTTTGGAAAATTGGCCTAAATGGCTTAATATCAAATTCTTAACTTGCTAGAGAATGGGCTATTAAGAGGGAGAGAAGTGAGTAACCTATTGGTGCATGTTCTATCACTCCTCACACTCTTGTTTCCTCACTACTCTCTTATTTTCTTTCTTTTTGTTTATCCTCTCTGTTTTTCTTTACTTTCTTTTTCTCTCTTTGTTTCTATGTTTTTTGCTGTTCTTCCTTGTTGTTTCACTGTGCACGGTTAAGGCCTTTTTATACTGCCTGCCATGGTTAGATTTACCATTTTACCCCTCAACCACTTTTGGCCTGTTATGGGTGTCCTTCTCGGACTACCCACTGGTCTGCTAGCTGCCCAGCCACCACCACTACCCTGTGCTGGCTGCACCACGTTCCATTCCCAGAAAAAGGGAGTTTTGTTTTATTTTCTTGCTATCTGTGGCATTCCTATCCGGATAAAAGCTGGACATTCTCTCATACTAACTCCTATAGCATACACCTAGTGGTTCCAGCTCATTTTTATCTCTTTTGGGTGGTATGTCATCCCAGCAAGACATTTCCCCCAAAAGAGCTTAGGTAGGAACCTCAAAATAGGCTTCTCCCTTCTCCCCACCGCCAGACCACACCCTCTCTTACCTTTGACCCATGGCCCACCGCCCCTATATTAGCTGGGTACAGGTTAGTAGTGCCTGAGTCTTGTGCGTGCTCCACTCCCATGTGAGTCCATTACCTGTCTGGTGTTCACACATTTGCTATTGCTTGTTGGTTTATCTGGTATTGCTATGTGTTCTGCCACTTGCTTAACCTTTTGTGGTGTGGGTGAGTCATTGAGTCTTTATTCTTCGCATCTTGTTTCTTCTTTGGGCTGGGTATTGCTTGGATGTGGGCCTTTGCTTCTTTCAATTCGTCCCCTATCTCTCTTCACCCTTCATTTGTGGGTTGATTGGTACTCCTGCCATGCCACTGCATTGTTCCTATCATGACATTGTTTAACTTTCGTTTGCTAGGCCTCCTCTAAGCCTGCCATATATTATTTATTCCCTCAGTTTATGTTACCCAGTATTTCTGCTGGGTCGGTTCTCACATCATCTTGGACTTCCTCGGCCCATTCTATTCCTTTGGGCATCCTCGGCCCATTTCATTCCTTTGGGCATCCTTGGCCCGTTTCATTCTTTCCTACTTCTTACATTCCACTGGACTTTTGTTAAATCTTTCAGGTTTCCCCAGCCCAGTTACCACATCCTTTGCTTTTGGGTTTATTGTCCTTTGAACTAACCCCATTTACTAATTCCTTTCTTTGGGTTCCTCTGACCCATCTTTGCTTGCCTTCTACTTCTTATGATTCCCATAGGCTTACTACTTCCTTCTTTGGGGCTCCCTTGATCCCATTTGCTTTCATTGGGGCTCTTTTACTATTTTGTGGGCTTGTGTACCATTATTCTTGTCATTCGAGCCTAATAGTTTTTCTTACTTTGCTAATTTTTCTTTCTTCACCCCTTTTATATTGTTGGGCTTCTTCTTACTATTGAGCTTTTTTCTTTTTGCCAAAATGGGCCTTAACACCGTGCATTTTCCCTCCAACACCACTGAAAATCTCTCCAAATTGGAGTGATTTTAGAAGAGAAAATAGGGAGGAGACGGGTAGATGAGAAAATACCAAATGTGCCCCTCCCTCTCTACTATGTACTGTGTGTTATACTTTATGTTGTTTTTCCTTTTATTTTTAAATCACTGGTTTTTGTGTTTTTTGTTCCTTTTATCAAACAATAGCTTTCTTTTCCCCTTCAAGGTGTTTTCTTCCTTTTACATCAAACAGTGGCTCTTCTCTTTTTTCTTCTTAAAAAAAAAAAAAAAATCAAGTTTCAACGTGATTTTTGTATTTAAAAAAAAAAAAAAAAAACTAAATGATGGCTGGCTCCTCTATAATTGTCATATATATGAATAGTATATTATAATGTAATAATAAAGAAAAATAAAAGAAATTATTATATATATTATTTAATAAGAATATAAAAGTAAATTTATATAAATTACATTTTTTATTCTCACAAAAAAAAAAAAAAATCCATCATTTCACTTTTTTATCCTTCCAACTAAACACATATTAGGAAAAACTAAAATTTTTTAATTCTCCACACTTTTTCATGAACTCCTTCATGGAACTATGAAATATAAATTTAAAATTATTAAGAAATATCCATGGCAGAGTAAGAAAGAGAGAGATGGTAAGGCCCTAGGGGGTGTTACCTTACCTTTGTCTCCTGTGAAGATGGGACCCGGACTATGATGTCCAGATTGAATTAGAGGACGTGGGGCCCCGAAATATAAAAACGGGTCAGGGAACGAATAGAGGTAAAATTAGCAATATAAAAGGTAAAGTGTGGCTGCTGAGATTCGAGCCCAGGTCTCCACGGCCACAACGTGGAATTCTTACCACTAAACTACAGCCGCTTTGTTGTCATGTAGCAGAAAAATTTGAGATAAAGTTGCTTTTTCTTAGCTAGTTTTGATGCCAAACACAATATGGAGTGAGTTAAGAGTAGAGATGTGTAGCCAACCCATCAAAACCGATTCGACCTAACTCAACTCACCGGGTCAAGTTGGTTTTTAGGGGTTAGTGTGTTAGATTGGGTTGTAAAGTTTTTTTTGTAGTGGGTTGGGTTGGGTTCGGGTCATAAGATTCACAAACCCACCTAATCCAACCCAATTGACCTATATTTAATATATATTTAAAAAATATATTATACAAATTTGTTATTTACTTTTTTGCGACTCTTCCTAATAAACCCAAACCTTAGTTCTCCTCATTTCAATCTCCTTTGGTCCTTCTTGACTCGCTCTCTCTCTCCCGCCACTCCCACTCCCATTCTGAGCCCTAAATAAAATCACAACCCTAAGACCTCCTCATATAATTTATTCACTAACAACAATTTTATAAGATCTGCAAAAAGAAATGCTGCAAAAAGAAAAGGCTTAAAGCTCAACATTTTTAGAATTTCTCGCACTGTATAAAACTACTAAGAGCTTAATATAGAAGTATATTGACCAGATTGTGGGGTTGTTTCATTCAATTGCAAGGGCCAATATGGTACTTTTCTTCATAAAATATATAAATATATATATATATATATATATATATATTTATATTTATATATATATGGTACTTTTCAGTGTGCCCATCAAACATATTGAAACTATTAGGGAAAGCTTCATTGGGTATGATATTGGCGAAATTGCCTACAAAAGCAACATAACAATATGGGGGATTGATTGGGTTTGCCTAAACATAAGTGAGGATGAATTAGATTGGGTTTATTAAGGATGGAAAATTTTTAATTTGTCTTTTTTAATTTTTAAACTTTGCCAATAAGAATTTGCTACAAATAAACGTTTGAGTCAAGATGTTCTAAGATACCTAGAAGCTTCATTCTTGACCTAAAATGTAGAGTTTGCCGATTATATTAACAGTGCTGGCTGAATGTTAGATGCAATTGATGCAGTCGCTTAAGGCCCTAAGCAGAAAAAAAGGCCCCCAAATTTTAACCAATATGGTTATTTATAACCAATAAATAAAATAATATTTTTTTATCAAATGAAAAACAAACAAAAAAGAGAGAAAAATGCTACGTCTGCAATATTTTTCACAACACTTTTATAATAAATTCCAAGTAGCAGGTTGTTATAGCCTGTTATTGATGGCACAAAATTAATTATAGTGGTGGGTTCAAATAAAAAACAAGAAACAACTTAACGCCTATCATTTGTTGTGAAAAATATTGTAAATGTTACACTTTTCAAAAAAAAAAAAAAAAAACAAAGAGCAATACAAACAAAAATTCATAACATTATTGACAATAGTTGAGTTGGCAAACTTTTACTAGTTCTCATCTAAGTTCACCATTAACATCACTCTTTTACTTACCATTATCAATCTGCCACGTCAATAAGAGTGAAAAGTTTTATCAAATTTTTTGTGTCTATAAAATTTCTAAAATAAGAAAAAATGTTAATGTTAATTAGTAGTAGTTTTCGCCTTAAGCCCCCAAATGTATCAAGCCTCACCAGTATATTAATGGCTCTAATTAAAGCAAGAGAGGGAGGAGAGGCCATGCCATCTCTCTCCTGCCTGTTTTTAGTTAAAGGTGAAAATAGTTTTGTTTAAATGTCTTTGTCGAATGACAATGCAATCCATCTCATAGCTAAAGCAATGCCTTCATGGTGTGTTCGCACTTGTGGCATTATTTATTATTATTATTATTATTATTATTATTTTAAGATAGGTAGATAGTAGAAGAGGGAGAAAAGGAGGGGGGAGGGCGAGTTCAAACTACAACATGGAATACAATATCACTAGGCTATCATTTGTTGTGTTATATCAAAAGACATAGTTAATATGAATTGCACCTCAATTTTACATCTAATGCTAAAAATTAATTTAGATGCCAATAACCACCGCGCACCCTTGGTGCAGTGGTCACTCCATAAGTATAAGTGCTTGTGGGGTGTGGGGGGTAAGGCTGGAGTTCAAGTCTCCAGGAGAGAGCTTCACACATATATATACTTAGATTATGTTAGAGTAGAATTTCTATCTTGTATAAAAAATTAAAAAATTAAAAAAAAAAAATAGATGCCAATATTAAAGGGAGTTCATAAAACTGATCTTAATTCTCATTTCACCAAAAGAGAACAACTAACTTTCTATGGTGTTTTTGATCAAGTTTAGGTTCTTCCAAATGTACAAGTCAAATTGATTTTTGTGTGTTTGCGTATGTCGGCACCTTGTGAGCTTTCATATAATAGTCAAATTCCTAGTCATTCAAAAATAAACTTTTGTAATAGTCAAATTCCTAAAATAGTTACATATAATTGAAAAAAAAAAAAAAAAAAAACCATTTGTAGCAATTATTGGGTATAGGTTGACCTGTTTTTGTTCATAGGTCCGAAAATCTCTATCTATATACGCCTAAAGTTAACTCGTTTAAGATGTTATTTGGATGGGAAAGAGTTAAATTTTATTTTGTCCTTGGATCTTATTCTGCAAGGAGTATAGTCATTGCCATGTTTCAAAAAAGATTATCAGCCCATGACTTGGTTTTGGTCTAAAGTAGAAAAATGTATTTTTCTTTGTGAAGACATGAAGGCTCTTGTTGAACGTGGAGGTGGACCTAAACAACCATATAATAAGACTAGTTTAACTATGGCTCACATTAGCAAGGGATAAAGCCCATTTTTTGAAATTGAGAATATAGTTATTAAAGAACGAAGGCTTGACACCCAGTTGTTCAAGGATTGTGGAATAGTAACTTTGAGTTTTTAACCACATATGATTTCACATGGAATTGAATCTTTTCCATATAGAAGACATCAATTACAACAATAAGCATATCCACAATTTTCATGCAGCTCCATTTGTAGATTTTATACTTGTCACATTGATGGCCATAAATTCTTGATTTGAAGTCGTTATCCTCTCATTCGTAGTAGCCATATTTTGGGTAGTTGGTACTACCTTCTCGCCGCTTGACTTTGATCCTAGTTGATCTTGGCTCTTGCCCCATAAAACCATATATATGCCAACAACAATGACAATTGCTCCAATACCGCTAAAAATAGTTTAGATGCCTGAGTTAGCCCACAGTCATACAATGTTTATAATTCCAAATCTTTTTCTAACAATTTTCTTTAACTAAATGAAGCATATCAACTACAATGATTAAACATTGTGTTAGTCGATGAATGCCCCAAATGAAACAAAAGATTTTGAATCAACATTTCAAGCACTTTTTTTTCCTTTGTGCATAATCATAATGATAAGAACAACTTATTTTACAACTATTAACATGGCATATTGTGATTGGAGTAATGTTACTTTTATCTGAATTCTCCATTGATTCCACTCTTATTATACACTAATTACAACAGGTCATATTAACAATTATGAAAATATTGTGCTTCTAGACTTATTAGTGGGCTTAGTAGGATAGAAAAATCAATGCGCACCTTCCTAAGTACATTGCCTCGTATAGAAAGAAGGAGCCTATAATTGCGACTAGAACCGTGCTTAGTGGATTAAAAGCAGTCACAAAAACAGGTCCTTTTTCCTTCATTACTTGTCCTTGAACGTAAATGGAGAACCCTGAAGCTACTACGCCCTGTGTAAAACTTCACTTGTGAGTATAGATGCAAGTCTTAGACATAGCTAGCCTCACAATATTTTTGTAAGAAGCACTGTGAATAGAAAAGGATATCAAAAGAAAATATAACTGAATGTAGAGTTTCTCACAGCATATACAACAGCTAGGAGCTTAATATCTAAGTGTATTGACCAGGCTGTGAGGTTCCCCCGTTCCATTGCAAGGGCCAGTATGGTACCTTCCAGTGTGCTCATCAAACATATCAAAACTGTTAGGGAAAGCTCTGTGGGGTATGATTTCAACGTAATTGCCTACAAATCAACAATTATATATCAGCACTAATTTAGTCTAACACATTTTTGGAATGCTAAGAGCCTTGTAGTTCAATAAGTACTTTCAAGTGTTTCTAACATATAATACATCCTATATCAAATATTCTATTTTTACCTACAACCCTTTAAAATAATATAAACAACCCATTAAATAATATAAACAACCCAATATATTAATAAAAATTATTAACAAAAAAAAAGAGTTGCTACAATGAACTCTTATAAATAAGAGTTCACTGTATGCTGAATGTTAAAAAAAATTTAGAATATACCACACTTTTGATGTAGCATGTAGCATGATTTTTGTGGTTGGAACTTTGAGCTGCTAAAATAAAGTTATAACAATGATTGAATTCACGTGTTGGAATATCTGTTTGGATCACGCATAATTTATTCAATTAATACACTGCATGAGTGTATGGGGTTTAAATAAATTTTCCAATGACCACTAACCTGATCCACTTTTTCGTGCGTGTGCTCATTTTAAACTGAAATTGCAAATTAAAGTAATGCCGATTAGACTCTTACTTGAAGATTAGTGAAAGCAGACCAGCAGGCAGAACCTACTAGTATCATGAGAGAACCCTTGATGACATCTTGCTTATTTGCTGCACCAGTAGATTCTTGATGGTCATTTCCATTTGTCCATGGCAGACTCAACGTAGGTCCTTTAACCAGAGTCATGAGCAAGGCCCCCCCAACCGTGACTATGGTCCCCAATACCTTTGCCTGGCCACGCCATCTCCAAATGTTTACTTTCTCAAGACTACAAAAGGCATTCACAAATTTTTGAAGCACCGCATATATACTATATCATGTATGCACATGCAAAAACGTGAATGGCACTATAGAGAATTACCCTAAAATCCAAGCCATTGAAAATGCAAACGCAGGAAGAACATTGTCTATCGCTCTTGCGTAAGTTGCTGTAGTATACTTCATCCCAGTGTAGAACAAGGTCTGGCATATTACAGGCCTGAGTAAGAGAAAATGAAAGCTTAAGTGTGATCCAACTGAGCAAAAAAAAAAAATTCGTATTGTTTGAAGCTTAAGACCAAGAGAGATGAATTATTGCGCGTGACGATCCAGATTTTTACCCCAACAAGGCGAGGAACACAATCTTGGCAAAGACAGAGAAGGTCAACTTTAGCCGTTTCTTCCTGTTAAGAGTATTAAATTAGAGTGATTAGCTTTTTCATCTCGCTCAACATGTAACACTGAAGAAAAGAGTTAAAACACATGTAAACAATAATAAGAAGGTAGGAGATGGAGACCTATCCAAGACAAAAGCGAAAGGAGCAATGACAGCAGTGGCAATGGCATACCGGTAGACTATGAACACATGTTGACTCATCCCCTTATTTAGAGCAAACTTACCTATTATGGACAGCCCTGCATAGCCAAATTGCACTGAAATTACTCCCAAAAATGGTTTCATCTTTTTATACAACTGATGAATCTTAGACTCCATAGACATGTTAAGCTAAATATCTCTTATTTCTCTCTAATGTGAGGTTCGAGAAAAATGAAGCATGCAGTTAATTTATGTACTTAATGTTGTCCATAGACATGTTAAGCTAAATTCCTCTTATTTCTCTCTAACGTGAGGTTTGAGCAAAATGAAGCATGGAGTTCAATTTATATACTCAATGTTGAAGGCTCCTTATAGTTGTGCTTGACGTGGGACTCATCACAACACACACTTAATCAATTAATATTTGATTAATCTTGAACATCACAATTGTTGTGCTACCACAAATTGGATTCTTTAAGTCTGTGTGTTGAGTCTCACATCGGGTGTTCATTAGATGGATCTTGGGTTTATGTAAGACATTGTGAGGAGTAGCTATTGCTACTAGATTAATCATTTTGGGGTATAACGTAGATATAACTAGTACTTTTTCTTGAACCATTACAAATGATACCGAAACCAACCTAGTAATCCCATGTAGGCTTAGAGACACTGCCCTATAAATGGGCCCTAACGAGGACATCATGGACTTAATTAAGTGGGGTTAAAAATCGATCACAACACTTTTACCTTTATAACTTGTTTGGAAGAAGAGAATATTGTGAATGTAAGGTAAGAAAAAGAACTTTTAATGAATTTTTTTTTTCTCTGGTCTAATGGGAGAGAAAAAAAATAAAAATAAATTCCCTTTCTTTCTATCACAAGTCCATTTTTTAATCTCTCCAAAATAAGGAGGAATAAAACGAAATTAAAAATGTTTTATGAATTCTTTTTGAAGTTCTTATAATACTTTTTTTTTTCTCTTAAATGCACGGCTTTTTTCCCCCTTAAAGAAATGGCATAATAATAATAATAATATTTTTTAAAATTATTATTTTTCTATTCAAATCCCAAACATGAATATATTTACATTCAATTCATTTCCTTTTAAGCATTTGAACAAGAGGGAAATAAATATATAAGTCTTTTATATTTATTTACATTTTTTTCCTACTTTACGCATATCATTTCATTATTCCTTATAAACTTCCAAGGTAAAGAGTCTTGATATACTCCACTATAAACCAGCTTTTTCCTAAATTAAGGTAAAGAGTCCTGATACTCCACTATAAACCAGCTTTTTCCTAAATTTAGGAAAAAGCTGGTTTATAGTGGAGTATATCAAGACTCTTTACCTTGGAAGTTTAAAGAATGTTAAGCACTATCATATTAGCAAAAAACAAAAGAAAAAAAATAATGCTGAGCACCATTGTAGCTGACTAAAGGACTCAGTGCACTAAGAAAACGTGTCCACAATGTGGGGTTGGTTGGGTTTGCCTAAACGTAACTATGAATGAATCAGATTGAATTTAATTAATTGTGGATGGAAATTTTTTATTTGTTCTTTTTATTTTTATACTTTTCCAATAAGAGTTTGAGTCAAGATATTCTAAGATATAAAGAAGCCTAATTCCTGAGCTCATACGTGAAGTTTGCCGACTATATTAGTGCCCTCTAATTAAAGAAACAGAGGGAAAATAGGCCATGCCGATGCCATCTCTCTCCTGCCTTTTTTTAGTTAATGGTGATCACTGTCGTTGTTGGATGACACTGCAATCCATCTCATACTTAAAAAGCAGTGTCTTCATGGTATGTTCGCAATTGTTGCGTTGTGTTATTATTATTTATTCAAGATAGGTAGAGAGTAGAGGAGGAAAAGACATCCAAGGCTCGAATCATTTACTTCTAATAATATGAAATATCGTGGGTTCCAGTTAGCTCAACTGGTAAAGTCTCTGATGGTTGTATAAGAGATCTGGGGTTCAATCCCCGTCTATACCAAAAACTGATTGGTGTCTTGGTCTGATGATAAAGAGCTATCATCAGGAGCGGACGCCATAGGTTGAAACTCTCTCAAAAAAAAAATAATATGAAATATCACATCACTGGGATATCATTTGAACCCATTTGTTGTGTTATTTCAAAAGGCCCAATTATAATGAACCAACCAATTTTAGGTAGGAACTACCATAATAGTGATTCTCTCTCTCTCATATATATATATATATATATATATATATATATATATATATATATATATATATTTATATTATTATATACACACTCTTTATACTATTATTTAAGGAGCTTTCCCTATTTGGTATCTTCATTTTTTTTGTTCAAAAATGCCCTTACATCCATATGTTTAAGTAGAGACAAAACTAAAGGACAATCCGGTAAAAATATAACTCTAACTCCCACTAAAATATTGTCTAAAAAATAGGGTCACTTTCTTGTTAATTTTCAAATTGCTTTATTCATTTATAAATTAGATTCTCAAAATAAAAATTATATATAAAAAAATAAATACATGTTTTTTTTTTGGCTATAAAATAGGACCCCTAAGTCCAATGTTTTCACTTTTTTTTTCCTTCTCCTTTTTTTCCCCTTTATCAAGACTTAAACGTTTCTCTTTTCTTCTTCTTTTCAGTTTCCTTTCTTCTAAATTCTAATCCCACGTTTTTTTTTTTTTTTTTTCAAATCTCTTCTTTATTTTTGAATTATTAAAAAAAATTATTTTTAATGTACTCCCTTTTTTTTTTCTTTTTAATGATTTATTTATTTATTTATGTTGGTGTTTGAATTGTTTTCTCTTCACATCTGTTTGTACTGCCTTTTTTTTTTTTTTTTTCATTTTAATGAATATCTTTTCTGTGTTCAAAATAAAAATCACTATGCGTATGGTTTAATTGGATAGAAGAGAGAAACGTCTCAAATTGAGATGAATGAAAAATTATGATACTAAACTAAAAAAAAAAGCTTTGTTTGTTGCGCAAAATGCGTGTGAGAGTTAGTCTATATATATATATATATATATATATATATGTGTGTGTGTGTGTGTGTGTCTATGTGTATGTGTTGTAGTCTCATTCCATTCACGCGTGTTTTATTTCCAAATTTCCATTTGTGTAAAATGCTTTCCACCCCCCACCCCCCCCCCCCCCCCCCCCCCCAACTTTCTAATTCTGGTTTTATAACAAGAGTGAAAATTAAATTAAACAAAAACTGGAAAACATTATGAACACTAACGGTGCTCTAATTTAAAATCAGAATGCCAGCTTTAACATATAAGTGGTACCATTTACCACCTACATCCACCAATTAAGAAATAATCCTTAAACCCAGATCAAAAAATGCATGAATTTGATAAACACCTATCATGCATAAAGCTAATGATGACAGGAAATCACCTAAAAATGGCATTTTCAAACTATAGCAAATCTTAGAAACAAAACCCATTGAAAAATAGAAAAAACGAAAATAACCCTTGAAAAGAAAGCACTTACATAGAAGTCACACTTTTATTACATCAATACTTTTTTCAAATAGGAAAAAAGACAATTAAAGGATAGGAACCTAATTAAGTGTCAACACTTAGGTTTGCTTGAAGTCGGTACACTTAGGTTTGCTTGAAGTCGATACCAAGCGAAGTCACCCAAGTCGATTCAAGCATTAAAAAACAATTCATAGCTCTTACTAGCCGTTTGATACAAGTTTCTTTCGAAATTTTGCAAAGTTCTGTATAAACTGTTTCCACCCAGGGCTTGCTCGAGCAGGCCTTAATGAACTCCTTGAGTGACTTTTAGGCGAGCCCTCGAGAAGATGCCCATTAGCCTTCGTTTGACCACTCATGTCATCCGCATATTATTATTAATCGAATTTGTTCCGCTTGACCCTTAACTCGACTCTGCTCAAGCAAGCTTGCCGTCTCTTGTATCAAGTTTCGAAATCAAATTTGTGTTTGACAATTGGCACTCCTAGTCGCCCATCTGAACCAACACAGGTCTAGATCAAGCAGGGCCTAAGGCCCACTAAAGCAACCCACTAAAAAAAAGATGTTTAATTAAAAAATTCTCTTTATTTCTTTTATTCTTTTTCAAGGCAAATTTAGTTACACATCTTACAATCTACATTATATTTTATATATATATATATATATATATATATCAATTTATCGTATTTCTATTTCTTAGAAAACTTTTTTTATGGAATTTTTTTAGATAATTTTTTTTTTGGAGAATATTTCTTAGATAACTTTTGAAAACCCAATAAAGATTGTTTAATTATTATTTTTTTTTGTTTAATATTTTTGCTATAAACATTGTTACAAACTTACAATATTATAAATTTATTTTATTTATATTCATATCATTTAATAATTTTTTATGACATCAATATATAGTCCGACCGACGGTTGAATCCAGTCGGCCGACTATAAAACCAAAAACTTTTTTTTTTTGATAGGAGACTATAAAACCAAAAACTATTCCCATTTCGAGTGGTTTATCTAATCCATTAATCATTGAAACAATGCTATCATGATATACTTAAATAGTCTGTGCAGTACGTGATCGTGGGCCGTCGAACAGCAATGGGTTGGTACTATCTTATCACTATCTGATCTTCATCCATACTCTTACTCTTACCCCATAAAACCTTAATTATATAAGTCAAACGCCAACTGCTCCAATATCTCTAAAAGAGCACAGTTGTGCATGTTCGGCTATCAATCTGTGAGACATGTCCAAAGACTTTTTGCGCAGCCACACTAGCAAGATCCACTAAACTCACCAAGCACAAAAAGAAGTGCATCATGTTGTCAGCAACTCAGCATACAATATTGGACATATGCATCTGTTGCTCACTGGGGCAGTGTGGTTAGATGCGTGCATCTGTGTATTTTTGAGGCAATGCTTATCATGTTTAAGACCTTAATTAGCACCATTATGAGTCGTCTAATTATTATAATTTGATATTAATCAAGACAACACAAATTTACGTAAATTTTACTGGGTAGTTATTTAATCAATAAATTTTTTCATTTGTAATTATGGCATTTCGACTTTGAAAAAAATTCACATGATATATGGCTTTTTCATTTGGTGCAACTATGACTTCTACAACTCACATTTTATTCTATAGGATATGATTTCATATGGAATGATACTTTTTCATGTAGAAGACACCAATTACAACAATAATTATATATACCAAATCCGCTATTTTGATACAGTTCCATCCAAAAATTTGTACTTGTCACATTGATGGCCATAACTACTTGATTTGAAGTCATTATCCTCTCATTCATAGTAGCCATATTTTGGGCAGTTGGTATATCCTTTTCACCACCTGACTTTGATCCAGCTGGATGATCCTGGTTCTTACCCCATAAAGATAGATATAGGCCAGCAACAATGACAATTCCACCAAAAACGCTAAAAATAGTTTAGTTGCCTAAGTTAGCCCATAGTCATACAATATTATAATTCCAAATCTTTTTCCAACAAACTTCTTTAACCAAATGAAGCATAACAACTACAATTATAATAAAATATTGTGTTATTCCATGAATGTCCCAAATGAAACAAAAAATTTTGAATTGACATTTCTAGTTGCAAGCACTTTTTTCCCTGTGTGCATGATAGCATTTCTAGGGACAATTTTTTATTTTTTATTTTTACAATTATTATTCACATGGCATATTCTGATTGGAGCAATATTACCTTCATTTAGATTCACCATTAATACCACTTTTATTATGAACTAATTGCAATATGTCATGTTAATAGTTGTGAAAGATGATGTACCACTAGACTTATTAGTAGGCCTAGTAGGATCAAAAATCAATGCACACCTTCCTAAGCACATTGCCTTGTACTAAATGAAGGAGCCTATAATTGCGACTAGAACCGCACTTAGTGGACTAAAAGTAGTCACAAACACGGGTCCCTTTTCCTTCATTATTAGTCCTTGAATGTGAATGGTGAATCCTAAAGTTACAATGCCCTGTTTAAAATTTCACTTGTGAGTAAAAATGCAATTCTTTGATCTCATGTATATATCCATAAAGAAAAATTAAAATCAAAAAAATAAAAGAGAGAGAGAGTAAAACTCATCTATAATTTAAAAAATATATAACTCTTATACCAGGTATAATTTGAACCCATATATATGTATAATTATAAATATTTTTAATTATACCATGCATATACACGGATTATAGGCTAGTAAATATTTAAATAATGAAGATGCACTTCGTGGGTGCTCCTTTAAATTCAAGCCATATATAACACTGGAAGTGCAAAAACAAAATTATTACATGTGATACAATAATAGTAGTATGTTTGTGCGATTGACTAATTAAGAGTTTTATGTAAAAATATATATTTTACAGATTATCGAAATTATCATAATGATTAATGAGCCACCTGTAATTATAAATTAACCACTCTACTGCACACACATAACATTTGAGCCACTTGATGCAGTAACAGTATATGGTTGCAAGTTTTATTATATTAAAATATAAAACTATGATGGTGTGGATGCCGCCACATGATGCCCATTCAGATGGATTTTTAGGAAAAAAAAAAAGATTGGTTTTGAAATTTTGTATCGAAAATCATGAGCTTTGAAAAATGAAGAAGCTGGCACTTATTTTAATTTTTTTTTTTAAAGGAGAAAATTAAAAAAGAAATGAACCCCTTCTTATTTTAAAATAATTCTGAAGATAAAAATTGGTTTACGTTTCACCAAGGATGAGTTCAGGATCTGATTACATCATGATAAGGTGTAAGACACCCACACACGTAGAGATGCTGCCAGAACTTGAAGTTAGGAGGGCAGCTTTGCTTTTGATTGTTAGCAACGGCTCTAGCCTCCAGTGCTGCTTAATTGCTAAAGGATTTTTTTATTTGTGTTTTTGATGTGTGCGCTTGCTCCTTGGTAAAGACAAAATTATTTTGTTTAAAAATTTTTAAAGGGCTAGTTTGTTTGTTTTTTGTGAAATTGGTTAATTGAGCTTAATTGTTTTTAGTTTTACTATTAATAATTTTTGTTGTTGGATTAATTTTTTTGGGATTGTATATTTTGTTTTAGATTTTAGATATATAAATTTTTTTATGGTCTTTTAAAAGGAGAAAAATGCTAAAGTTACAATTTTTTTTACTAATTACTAATGTGGTAAGTGGTTATTAGTAAGTAAAAAGGTAATGTAAGTGGTGGGCCTAAATGCAAACCTCTAAGAATTTACTACCTCAACAATTTGTAAAAACATTTGTGGCTATAACATTACTTTTAAAAGAATCAATGATATTGTTAAGTGGGGGTTAAGTATAATTTTATGGAACAAAATTGCTAAAATTGGTACCTATGTATATAATAATATATTTTTCAAAAACAAAATCAAGGGCTGGGGGGGGGGGGGGGGGGGGGATTGCCCCCAATGTCCAGGTCTCCCTCCATCCCTGCACACTCGCCTAATATGTCTCTCGGTATCTACTAAGTAAGAACGGGTATTATTTGATGTTTCATTAATTACTTAATCAACACTTTATTATTCGAATTTATTTCATCAACACTTAAGTGGTAGTTTTTATGGTATGGTGGCTTAAAACCAAATCACATGTCATACTAGAAATAATAAACCATATGAAGAATTAAGTAAATTGAACAATAACTGTAACTAATAAAACAATAACAATTACATTACAAGGAGCATGCCTAAAGTTAACTCCTTTAAGATGTTACTTGGATGGGAAAGAGTTAAATTTTATTTTCTCCTTGGATCTTATTCTGCAAGGAGTATAGTCATTGCCATGTTTCAAAAGAGATTAGAAAGGGATAAAGCCCATTTTTTGAAATTGAGAATTTGATAAATTAGAGGTGAAAAATGATATAATGATCAAATTAAAATTGAAATCGTAAATAAAAGTAAAATTAAAATCAAAGTTAACACGACAAATGAGAAAAGGATTGGAAATTTTATGTGCATCTTTTAATTTGTTCATTCATCATCAAGGGGATGCATCATTAACTCTCCAATAGAAATAGAATAAGGAATAAAATTTTAGTTATATAGAAGACACCAATTACAACAATAAGCATATCCACAATTTTCATGCATTTCCTTCTGTCGATTTCATAATTGTCCCATTGATGGCTAGAAATTCTTGATTTGAAGTAGTAATCCTTCCATTCATTGTAGCCATATTTTGGGCAGTTGGTACTACCTCTTCGCCGCCTGACTTCAATCCTAGTTGATCCTGGCTCTTGCCCCATAAAACTAGATATATGCCAGCAACAATGATTGTTGCTCCAATAACGCTAAAAATAGTTCAGAAGCCTAAGTTAGACCATAGTCATACAACGTTTACTATTTCATATATATATTTTTCCAGCAATTTTCTTTAACCAAATGAAGCATATCAGCTACAATAATTAAATATTGTGTTATTCGATGAATGCCCCATATTTTTTCTCTATAGTAATGCTAGGTATAACGTTTTTTGCAACTATTAACATGGCATATTGTGATTTGAGTAACATTCCAAACACTTATTTTTTCTCAATGCATAATAGTAATGCTAGGAACAACTTTAATTAACATAGTATATTGTGATTGGTTCAACATTACTTTTATCTAGATTCACCATTGATACCATAATTACTATACACTAATCACAATAAGTCATGTAAATAGTTGTGAAAAATATTGTGCCTATAAACTTATTAGTAGCCCTAATAGGATAGCTAGAAAAATCAATACGCACCTTCCTAAGCACATTGCCTCGTACAGAATGAAGGAGCCTATAATTGCAACTAGAACTGTGCTTAGTGGACTAAAAGCAGTCACAAAAACAGGTCCTTTGTCCTTCATTACCAATCCTTGAATGTAAATAGGGAACGCTGAAGTTACTATGCCCTGCGTAAAATTTCACTTGTGAGTATAAATGCAAGTCTTAGACATAGCTAGCCTCAGATTATTTTTTTAAAAGTACAACAAAAGAAAATGTAAAGTTTCTCACAGCGTATACAATAGCAAAGAGCTTAATATCTAAGCGTATTGACCAGGCCATGAGGTTCCCCCATTCCATGGCAAGGGCCACCATGGTACTTTCCAATGTGCCCATCAAACATATCAAAACTGTTAGGGAAAGCTCTGTTGGGTAGGATTCCAGCGTAATTGCCTACAAATCAACAATTATATCTCATCACTAGTTAAGTCTAACTAAAACATTTTTGGAATGCTAAGACCTTATAGTTCAATTGGCACTTTCTGATATTTCTAATAGAGAAGTATATAGTTCAATCTCCATTCATCCATTGTCGTAACTATCAAATTATAAAATCAAAAGGAAAAAAAAAAACATTAAAATGAGATTCGGTATCATACTCTAATTTTAGTGATTATTTAAATAAATAAATAAAAGATAGATTTTTCATCTAAATTTACGTATAAAACCATCCATACATGTTGAATGACTCATTAAATAAGTCATGTGATTTAAAGTGCAATGACTGTCTTTTGAAGCGTCTGCGTAATGGATTGGAGAAATGTTCCTTTAAACTAGTTTGGAAGTAAACTCTAAAAAAAAAAAATCATAACAATTTTGGTGACGACAATAATGATGTTGATTACTATAATGTTTTAGATGTTAACAAAGGTTATGTAATAAAACTTGCATGAAAGATGGTTGCAAATTTTTGTGTTTGAGTTGTTGCTGGTTTATGGAGTTTCAAGTTGCAGAAAGGGTTCATTTATGGAGGAAATTGTTGTAGAAGAATTTCTGAGGTTTTGGAACAACTAGGATAAAAAGATAAGTGCGACATTTGCTGAGATTGAATAGAGTGTCTAGGTTATGAAGGTTTTGTATGTTCTAATTAGGTACGGAGCCAGGACTTGAAGTTAGGGGTGGTTCTGCTATTGGTTGCATGTAGCGGCTCTAGCCTTCGACTCTGGTGCTTAATCGCTGAGATTTTTTTTGGTTGCTTGCATCTACTGCTGGGTAAGGACAAAATTATTTTATTTAAAAATTTTTGGTTAAAAATAGGTTGGGCTTAATTTTTGGGTAAAGGTTGGGTTGTTTGTTTTTGGTAAAAATAGGTTGGTTGGGCTTAATTTTTTTTAGCTTTATTGTTAGTAATTTTTGTTGTTGTGCTAATTTTTTTGGACTTGTATATTTTGTTTTAGATTTTAAATCTATAAATTTTTTATGGCCTTTAAAAGGAGGAAAATGCTAAAACTATAAACGTTTTTAAAAATTGCTAATGTGATGAGTAGTTTTTAGTAAATAAAAAAAGTGATGTGAATGGTGGGCTCAGATGCAAACCAATAAGAGTAATTGCTATCTCAACAGTTTGTAAGAATGTTGTAAAAAAGTTTATGACTATAGTATTCACTTAAAATGATCAATGATATTGTTAAGGTGGGCAAACAGGGGCGGCTCCACTTGAAGCCCAGGGGGTTCAAATGAACCCCCTACACTGAAACCAAAATATGTATGTATATATATATATAATATGTTTTACTTTTTTTTGGTTTTGACCTGTAAAATAAAAATTTGAACAGCCTAATCCTAGATTTTTTTTTTTAAGCCTAGCTGAAATAATTTTGAATATGATTCTCTTAACAATATCTTGGTCTTTTTAAACACACAAAATAAACAAAAACAAAAACAAAAAAACAAAAAACAAAAAATAATTTGATATAAAATCTGGAAAAAAAAAATTAATAAGTCCAACAACAAAAGTAGAAATTTGTTAATCTTAAACCTTAGAAAAAACTCATTTAGATCTTAATAAATTTGAAATAAAATCAATCAAATGGGAGATCAATTGATAAATGATTGTTTGGTTGTATACATTGAAAGAGATATAGCTTGTAAGATTGATAATAAAGATATCATGCAACAATTTCAAAATATGAAATATCATAAAAAGCAATTGTAAAATTTTATATATTTCAGTTTTTTTTTTTTTTTTTGGCGATGATGATATATTCAAGTTCTCTTTTATTTAAAATTTTATATAATTCATGTTTTTTATTGACTCCTTAAAAAATAATCCTAAAGCCGCCACTGAAAATAAAGTGTAGTTTTATAAAACAAAATTGCTAAAATTAATAACTATGTTATGCTTAAATTCTTTCTCCAAGTCCATGACTCCCTCCGTACGTCTTTGGTTCTAATTGATTGTGACGTTTTCTTTTAGTGGATTTTCTTTGAGGTTTGATTCCTCGGAGTGATTTTTCTTTTGAATAGTTACTTTATTAGTTTTCCACGTGGTCATCAATTTTTTTTTTTACTACTTTCATTATTGTTGTTTTAGATTTGGTGTGTTAATAATAAAACTATGATTGAATTCCTGTGTTGGAATATCTGTTTGGAAGTTGGAACATCATGCATGAGTGTTTGTGGTTTAAATAAATTTTCCAGTGACCACTAGCCTGATCTACTTGTTCGTGCGTGTGCTCATTTTAAACTGAAATTGCAAATTAAATTAAGCCGATTAGACTCTTACTTGAAGAATAACGAAACCAGACCAGCTGACAGAACCTGCTAGCATCATGAGAGCACCCTTGATCACATCGTGCTTATTTGCTGCACTAGTAGATTCTTGATGGCCATTTCCATTTGTCCATGGCAGATTCAACATAGGTCCTTTAACCAGTGTCATAAGCATGGCCCCCCCAACCGTGACTATGGTCCCCAATACCTTTGCCTGGCCACGCCAACTCCTAATATTTACTTTCTCAAGACTACAAAAGCATTCACAAATATATTTATTACATCATGTATGCATGAACAAACGTGAATGGGACTAAAGAGAATTACCCTAAAATCCAAGCCATTGAAAATGCAAACGCAGGAATAACATTGTCTATGGCTCTTGAAAAAGTTGCTGTAGTATACTTCATCCCAGTGTAGAGCAAGTTCTGGCATATTACAATCCTGAGTAAGAGAAAATGAAAGCTTAAGTGTGATCCAAATTGCCAAAAATAAAAATTTAAAAAGTTTTTTTGAAGCTTAAGACCAAAAGCTTAGTTATTGCGTGATGATCCAGATTCTTACCCCAATAAGGCGAGCAACACAATCTTGGCAAAGACAGAGAAGGTCAACTTTGGCCGTCTATTCCTGTTAAGAGTATTAAATTAAAGTGATTAGCTTTTTCATCTCACTTAACATGTAACACTGAAGAAAAGAGTTGAAACACATGTAAACAATAATGAGAAGGTAGGAGATGGAGACCTATCCAAGACAATAGCAAAAGGAGCAATGACAACAGTGGCAATGGCATACCGGTAGACTATGAACACATGTGGACTCATCCCCTTGTTTAGTGCAAACTTACTGATAATGGACAGCCCTGCATAGCCAACTTGCACTGAAATTACTGCCAGAAATGGTTTCACCTTGTTATAAAATTGATTCTTGGACTCCATAGACATGTTAAGCTAAATTTCTCTCAAATGAAGCATGGAGTTCATAATATTTATATACACAGTATTGTTTTTTTACGCAAACCACATTTGTATTATATTTCAAACGGACCATTGAGGCTCTTTTAATATATATATATATATATATATATATGTATGTATGTATATGTGTGTGTAAATAAAACTTTGATCAACCTAGTATATGCTTGATGTGGAACTCATGACACATTCACACAACATACGCACACTTAATCAATATCCGATTAATCTTGGACATCACAATTATTGTTATACCACAAATTGGGTTGTCTGAATGTATGTTGAGTCTCACATCGAGTATTTATTATGTAAATTTTGGGTTTATAAGATGTGGGGCCCAATATTTTGTGACCCTGGCCCATTTTTACATTGGGGCCCAAGGCCCGAGCCGAGGAGGGACGTAACCGAGGATGATTCTGTCCTCAGCATTACCGAGGTCCTCCTAAAAGAAGGGGCAAGAACGGTATATGCATAGTTTTGAGAAAGAAACCTAAAATATCCATGTTGATAGAAAAAAGACCGCTGGACAGTATGGCGACCAAGGACAAAGGGAAAGCTACCATTACTGCCATTGAATACTCTGCACCTGACAGAACCATGCTCTTCAGTTTTTACAACCACCCCCAACCACTTTGGGTATGGGCTGATGGGACAAGTATCAGTCCTGGAAAGTCAAACCTACACGTGGACGTTGGATAAAAGATACAAACTAGTATAAAAGAAGAAGTAAGCAATCCAGGGAAGAGGCTGGGAAAAAAGGCTAAAAACCAGAGCCTCCCAGTCCGCATCGAGGAAAATGATTCCTCGAGCGAACACGATTTACTCTTGTATGAACACTACGACTAACCACCGTCCAGTGACCAAGGCCTAACCTTTCAAACCCACGCTCTACAAATTATATTGTTTGGGCCTCTTTTACATGCGAAGCCCATATCATTTGGGATCGCCACAATTTGAGTCCTTACATAAGATATTGCAAGGAACTGTAATTGCGACCAAACTAGTCATTTTGGAGTATAATATAGATATGGCTAGTGTTTTTTCTCGAACCATTACAAATGATATCGAAGCCAACCTAATAACCACATGTTAGTTTAGAGACATTACCCCACAAAATGAGCCCTGTCTACAACGTCAAGAATTTAAGTGGAGTTAAAAATCAATTACAACACGTCTACCTTTATAACTTGTTTGGGAGAAGAGAATAAGGGGAATGGAAGGTAAGGAAAACAACTTTTAAAGAATATTCTTTTCATGGAGAGAAAAAATAAAATAAAACTTTTTTTTTTTCATTTCTTTCTATGATAAGTCCATTTTTTAATCTCTCCAAAAGAGGAGAAAGAAAATGAAATGAATTAAAAATGTTTTATGAATTCTTACTAAAGTTCTTATAATACTTTTTTTTCCCCTCTTAAATGCCCGGCTATTTATTTTTTCCTGGAGAAATGGCATATAATAATAATAATAATAATAATAATAATGCTATTTTAAAATTATTTTTTTCTTTTCAGATCCCAAACATGAATATATTTACATGCAATTCATTTCCTTTTTCTTCTAAAAAAATCACTTCCTTTCCAACATTTGAACAAAAGAGATCGAGATAAATATTTAAGTCTTTTATGTTTATTTACATTTTTTTTTCTACTTTAACCGTATCATTTCATTCTCTATAAACTTCCAAGGTTAAGACTCTTAAGACTCCACTATAAACCAGCTGTCTTTTCCCTATAGAATGTTAAGCACTATCATAGCTGACTAAGGAGATGGGGACTCAGTGCACTAAGAAAACATGTCCACAATGCGGGGTTTTGGTTGGGTTTAATTAATTTAAGGATGGAAATTTTTTATTTGACTTTATAATTTTTAAACTTTGCCATTAAGAGTTTGAATCCATCAATGGCCACAAATAAGGTAGGAGAGAGTATTAATTTTTAAACTTTTTTAATTTTTAGAAGCTCCATTAAAATGCGAACCAATAGCGTACAAGGCAGAGCACATAGAAAAAACAAGAAGAAGAAGAACAAAAAAGAAAGAGAGGAGGAGGTCAAAATCGAAACCCTAAACCAAAAATCGAAACAAAAAATTTAAAAAACTTACTGTTAGTCGGCATTGTGAGAGTGTCTTGATTGAGATTGAGAGTTGGAGAGAGAGAGGGAGAGACCCAAGGAAGGGTGACGACACTACTAGGTGAGATTGGCAGCGCCGATGATGGACTGGGCTTCGTCGATGCCAATGAGTAGGATCGGAGGTAGAGAGGGCGTGAATAGCTGGGAGTCGCAGATTGGGTTAGGGCATGAACAGCTGGGTTAGGGTGTTCGAACAGCTAGCGACAGAGAGTGGAATTGAGGGGAATTTTTTTTTTTTTTCATTTATACTGGGACCTGTAGCCACATTTGCAAAAACGTAGCTATAGACATGCTTTAAGCTGCATTTCTAAAAAACGCAGCTTTAGGTTGCGTATGGCCGCGTTTTAAAAACGCGGCTATAGACCCTTTATAAAAAAAAAAAAAAAAAAAAAAAAAAAAAAAAAAATGAACAAAAACTTTTGTTCATTTTATAGCCACAATTGAAACATGCGGCTACAGACAACACTATAGCCACGTTTCTTAAAAACGCAATTTCAGGTGTGCCTATGGCTGCATTTATCAAACGCAGCTACAGGAAATCTTAAAAAAAAAAAAAAAAATTCGGTTGGACATATAGCCGCGTTTTTTAAACGCGGTTGTTAGGTTCTAAGGAATTAGGAACTAATGTATTAGAACTTCATTTTGTAATGTTGGCAAACCATGATCAAAACGTTTTAGTCTTGTTTAGACTTGCTCAAAGTATGTGTTTTTGTGTAAAGTTGGAATCAAGTTACTGCAGGAATTTACTGTGTAAATTTGCCTGGCTCAATCGATCGAGAATTAGACTCAATCGATCGAAAGTCGTGCAGATTGTTTTTTCTGCAGAATTTCCAACTCAACCCAAGCCCGTTTGACGTGTAGGGTTTTATGTTTTGTCTTAAGTATAAAAGGATAAACCTTAGCCACGTTTTGAGGTTGCTCGTTATGCTGTGTGTATGAATCTTTTGTGAGATCTAGAGATGGTTGCCTTCACACATACTTAGGGTTTCCAAGATTCAAGATTATGTCAAGAACTTGGTGATCAATTCAGTTGCAGATTTAAGAGCTTAAGGATACACAAGCGAGAGTGCTTGTACTTGCTGGGAATCTAAGAAAGAAGTAGCCCGTGGACTCGGAGCTATCATGGGGTCGTGGTAGTAAATTTCCTACTCAATGTAGCAATAGGATGTTGTGGTCTAAGTCTCTATTGTGTAAATTTCAATTCTTTCATAGTGGATTCAGTTTTACCTTGAAGATAGCTAGGTTAAATCCTCCCCAAGTTTTTACCGGTTTGGTTTTCCTAGGTTATCATATTGTTGTGTTCTTTATTTTCAGCACTTGTCAATTATATGATTTATATGTGTTAACCTAGATCTGCATAATTTACCTAAGTTAATCACTTGGCTAAATAACTAGGTTAATCTGGTTGTGTTTAAGGGGTCTAAAAACGTACAAGTGGTATCAAAGCAGGTTGCACTCTTGTTGTAAATCTTTTGATCTAAGAGCTAATCCTTGACCCCTGTTGTCATGGATTCTTGGAAGATCTTATTGCTTATATGTCATCTTGTCTACTTGTTGTTTTTGTCTCTTGTTGCTTTTGTTAAATCTTTCCTTGAGCATCTTGGTATAATTACATGTGATGATAATTATGTGTGTTATACTACTTTAACCGCCTTAAAGGCACGTGATTCTTGTCTTTGGTATTTGGATAGTGGTTGTTCTAGGCATATGACAAGAAATAAAGCTTTGTTCAAAACACTCTTTAAAGGAAAGATTGGGACAGTCACATTTGGAGATGGAAGCAAATCTGTGATCAAAGGCATCGAAACTGTGGACATTCTAGGGTTGCCGGTATTTGAAGATGTTTGGTATGTAGATGGGTTGAAGGCTAACTTACTCAGTATTAGTCAGATTTGTGATAATGCTCTGAATGTTCTCTTCACTAAGTATGAATGTGAGATACTTGATGAAGGAGGTGACTGTATGTGTATTGGTGTGAGGACAGCTGACAATTGTTATGGTATAACACCGAGCATAAGCAACAAGTGTTTTAGTGCAAAGATCAATCAAGTTGACTTATGACATCAATGTTTGGGACATGCTAGTCACAAGCAATTAGAAAATATTTCCAAGTGTGCTGTAGTTATTGGTTTGCCCAAGTTCGATAAGATAGATAAGTGCATATGTGGACCATGTCAGATGGGTAAACAAGTAAAGTCCAAGCGTCCGTCTGTAACTGAAGTTCAAACTTCCAGACCTCTTGAGTTGTTGCACATTGATCTCATGGGTCCTGCCAGAGTTCAGAGTTTAGGTGGAAAGAAGTATATTCTAGTTGTTGTGGATGATTTTACTAGATATACATGGGTTATGCTTTTGAGAGATAAAGCAAAGGCTCCTGAGAAGATGATACATTTGTGCAAGAAATTGCAAGTTGAGAAAGGTACTGTGATAGCTAGAATCAGAAGTGATCATGGAAGAGAATTTGAAAACACAAAGCTGGCTACATTCTGCAATGATCAAGGCACGCATCAAGAGTTCTCATCACCCAAGACACCACAACAGAATGGAGTAGTGGAACGGAAGAATAGGGTTGTTCAAGAGATGTCACGTGTCATGCTACACAATAAAAAGATGCCCAAATCCTTATGGGGAGAAGCAGTTAACACTACTTGCCATACACTCAACCGAGTGTATTTCAGACCTGATTCCAAGCAAACTCCCTATGAACTCTAAAGAGGAAAGAAGCTTGTGGTCAAATATTTCAAGATATTTGGCAGTGACTGTTACATTCTACACGATAGAGAGAACCTAGAAAAGTTTGATGCAAAAAGTGACAAAGGATACTTTCTAGGATACTCTTCCACTAGTAGAGCATATAGAGTGTACAATCTGAGAACCAAAACAGTCATGGAACCTTCCAATGTTGTGATCAATGATGAATTAAGTTCTGAAAGTCTTTCAGAAAACAGTTCTCCAGTTCAAGAAAAGAATATGGAAGTTGATGATTCACTTCCTGCTGATTACGTGGGGAAGCATAGTGAGGAAGAGTTGTTGTTGTTGAATGATACAGTTTCAGTATTATCAAGTTCAGAACCATCCATACCAGTTCATGAAACTCAACAAAAACAAAGTGAGCTTAGTCCTTCATCTGAACAGAAAGGTACCTCGACATCTCTGGTCAAAGGTCCATCTTCTAGAGTTAAGTTGAATGACCCTGCCACAAATATATTGGGTAGTCTAAATGATAACATGAGATTGAGATCAAAAGCCTTGAATGTAATTACTCACTCATGCTATCTATCCCAATTTGAACCGAAAAAGGTGGATAAAGCACTTCAAGATGCTGATTGGGTTACTTCCATGCATGAAGAACTTCACCAATTTGTTCGGAATGATGTGTGGGAAGTAGTTCCTAAACCAAAGAGAGTAAATGTAATTGGAACTAAGTGGATTTTTAAGAACAAGTCAGATGAACATGGTACAGTTATTAGAAATAAATCAAGACTTGTTGCTCAAGGGTACACACAAGTGGAAGGGATTGATTTTGATGAGACCTTTGCACCGGTAGCTAGATTGGAATCCATTAGGATACTTTTGGCCATAGCAAGTCATCTGAATTTCAAGTTGTATCAAATGGATGTCAAGAGTACTTTCTTGAATGGGATGTTACAAGAAGAGGTATATGTTGAACAACCAAAGGGTTTTGTTGATCCTCACAGACCGGATGATGTTTACAAGTTGAAGAGAGCTTTCTAGGGTTTGAAACAAGCTCCCAGGGCTTGGTATGATAGATTGACTGCATATCTCACTGAGTATGGATTCAAAAGGGGATTTGCAGATACTACTCTCTTCATAAGAAAGGATAAGGATTATTTTGTTGTAGCTCAATTTTATGTTGATGATATTGTTTTTGGTGCTACTAATGATTCTCTTGCTCAATCTTTTGCAGATGAAATGAAGTCCATATTTGAAATGAGTATGGTTGGTAAACTAACTTATTTCTTGGGATTGCAGGTGAAGCAAACGGACTCGGGAATCTATATCAACCAAGCAAAGTATGCAAGAAATCTAGTCAAGAGATTTGGACTTGACAAGGCTGCCCATGCTAAAACACCAATGGCTACAAATGCAAAATTAACCAATGATCCATCAAGTGAGTCTGTTGATGTTACATTATATAGAAGCATGATTGGATGTCTTTTGTATTTAACTGCAAGTCGGCCTGATATTGCTTTTAGTGTGGGTGTATGTTCTAGATTTCAGTCTAATCCTAAGGTTTCACATTTGAATGTTGTTAAAAGAATCATAAAATATGTTGGTGGAACTTGTGATTATGGATTGTTTTATAACAAAGAGTCTAATCTGTCTCTTGCTAGATTTTCTGATTCTGATTGGGCCGGTAATGCCGATGATAGAAAAAGCACCACTGGTGGGTGTTTTTATGTTGGAGGCAATCTTGTTGCTTGGATGAGTAAAAAGTAAAATTTTGTGTCTTTGTCTACTACAGAGGCAGAATATATTGCTGCTGGAAGTTGTTGTTCACAGCTTCTTTGGATGAAAAAGCTTTTGAGTGATTATGGAATATCACAAGATACCACGGTTGTTTATTGTGATAATTCTAGTGCTATCGATATCTCTAAGAATTCTGTTCAACACTCTAAGACTAAGCACATAGAGATTATATATCACTTTATTAGGGATCTTGTTGAGAGAAAGATTGTGTCTCTAGAGTATATCCCTACTGAACATCAGAATGCTGACATCTTCAACAAACCTCTTGATAGAAGTAAGTTTGAGACACTTTGTCAAGTAATTGGTGTGATTCTGTGTCCCTAATCATCTTTGGCTTTCATGGTCCTTGTGCTTTATCGCTCTACTCTTTGTGACCATTCTTCTTTGTTGCTTTTGTTTTCTCTGTTTTTTTCTAAGATTTGCATTGCATAACATTCATGCATTTCATTCTAGGATTGTTTTTGTTATTTTTTTCAAAATAATAAAAATAAAAAAAGGAGGAAAAAGGAAAGCAAAATGTGTTTTGCATTTTTTTTTTTGGAGTTGAAATCAAGGTTGGCCAATTTATTTTACATAACATATTTATGTACTTTGTTTAGCTTGGATGAGTTTATTTATTACACTTTACTAGTTGAAGCCTTGTAGTGCATGTTGTGTGGGAAAAATGTTTATAGTTTTTTATCACATTGTCTTGATCTTGAAGTCACATGCCTTTGATTGTCGGACTTGATCTTATTGAGAAAGGCATAAATAACCATCTCACCACTGTTTATTAGCCAATCATGAACACTTAAGTGCATATCGTAAGATTTTGTGCTCGAGAAAGTGTAGCACATGCACAAAAATATCATAAGATGTAGCCTCGGTTTAAATGCTAAAATTGGTGTGTACATTATTGGGTTTTAATAACTTCACAATTTAATAAAATTGGTGTGTACATTATCCCGGCTAATTTAATAAGTTTCTGATCAAATAAAATTGGTGTGTACGATATGAGGCAAATCAAGAAACTTACATGATTGCAAGCTTTTACTCTAGGAGATGTGAGAATTATATGATGTAACTCTTTAGGTGATAGTCTCTTTCAAATTCTATGTGATGAATTTTGTAAACTTTGTGCTTGATTTCTATTTGCATATCACCTCACATGTATCTCAAACTTTTGCTAGTTGTACACACTATACAAGTTACTCTTTGCTAAACTTTGTACATGTTTGGCTAACCAAGTTTGAAAATTCCTTAAGTTTTGTGCAAAACATGTTTGATGCTTGAGAATATAAGGTGAATTTATTGAAAATCTTAATTTTGGGAAAACTAGGTTCAAAACAAGTGTTTTTTAAAAGCATTTCATCTCATACTCATGCATTTTATTCATAATATTCAATGCTTTGAGGAGGTTCTACATAATTTTGCTTTGATTTTCAAAAATTTTTTTTTTTCCAAAATTTCGATCGATCGAACCTATTTCTCGACCGATCAAAATTGCGATTAAAATTTTGGTCAGCTTCTGTCTGTTTCGATCGGTGCTCAATTGATGTTGGATCAATCGAAGCATTTTCGATCGATCGAACCTATATTTCGATCAATTAAAAGTCGTATAGAGAGTTTTTTTAAAACCTTTGTTTTCACGTGTTCAAACACTTTTCAAAAGTTTCAAACACTTTTTCTCTCTCTATTCGATCGGTCAAGGCATCCAACCAAATTTTTGTCATTTTCCTCCGATCTTTTTGCAAGGTTTTTCTCCCCAAAGGCCGGTAATACCATATTACCCTTCCTTTTTCATTTATTTTCATTTTTCATGCATTTTTGTCATGCATTTGGGGATATTTTCAAACCTAAGGGAATTTGGGATTTTTGGTTTTTTAAGCCTTTTCTTTCCAATTTGATTAATGGGTTTTTGTTGTGGGACACTATAAAACTGATCCTTGTGATTTAATTTGATCAATTTGATGATTTGGGAGAAATTTGAATTTCTAGGGCTTGAAAATACCCGAATTGGGGATTTTGTTCAATTAGGTTTAATTGATGAAATTGGCTTGCTGGATTGATTCATATGATCATTATATTGTGTTATCTATCTTGATTAATGCTCAATTGGTCAATTCCTTGAAAATTGTACAAGTGGTTTTTAAAATTTTGGGGTTTTTGATATAAACTCTATGCTCAAGCCGATTTTGTGAATTTAAAGTTAAATTGAATTTATTCTCACTGCATTAGAGCATGCATCATTTGTTTATTCTGTTCATGAATCATATAGAATTGTTATTTCTATATTTTTGTGCTAACTTGCAGTCTGCCCTTGGTTTTTTTTTTTATTCTTTCTCTATCTCTTTTTTCTATCCTTTTTGATCCTTAGAATCATGCCTAGGAAGACTAGAGCTAATAGGAACACTTCCTCATCCTCTGCTCCTTTCTTTGAGAGTGGTAGATTTCTGAGTGAGAAACATCAGAAGACCTATGAGAAGTTAAACCTTGTGAGGAACATTTGGGCTGAGAGAAAGGTTCTTTTAGATGAGCTTGATCTTGAGATTAGGCGTAACTTTGAGCATAGGGGCTGGTTACCATTGATGGATGTTTCTCATCCACCTCCAACTACCCTGATTAGAGAGTTCTACTCGAACCTCTCTACCCACACCTATGATTCCAACACTCAAGTTAAGAGTTGGATACGGGGTGTAGAGTACACCATTACTACTACAGTAGTAGCTGATGCTCTTGGGGTGCCTATGGTCCAGCATCCTGTCTACCCTTATGATGAATCTCCTCCCCTAGACGACATCATGTCTTACATCACTGGGTCTTCTATCCAGTGGGGTTCTGATCCTTGGATCACTTCTGCTGAGCTCACTGAGATTCACTATCTTTTCTTTAGGATTGCTTGTCATTCCTTGTGACCTATCTCTCACTTTCACACCATTCCTTTGGAGCGTTGTGCATTTTTGTATGCCCTTGTTACCGATGCTCCTATTAGTTTTCTTCATCTTTTTCTTCGTTCTTTGAACGAGGTTTATAGGAGTAGTTCTACTGCTCATGCTATGTTCTTCCCTGTTTTCATTCATTGGATCCTTTTACATCTAGGTTTAGAGGACTTTCCCGCGTCTGAGCCTGTCCATATAGTTGCTCCCATAGGTGCCACCTTTCTTAGGTAGAGAGCTGCTCAGATGAGAGCGAGCTCTAAACGCCCTAGGGTTGAGACTTCTGGTGCCGTACCTCCTCCTCCCTCTTCTACAAGTGATACTACGGCTGAGGAGTCTGTTGATCCTGCTGCTGCTACTGCTATTCCTCCACCTTCTACCTCGGATGATTCAGACATTCGACATATGTTGGAGACTGTCATGACCGTTCAGGCGGCTCATGGTTTGATTTTGGTGGACATGCTTGATGAGCTTCATGTTTTGCAAGTGGATTTGGAGCATCTTCGACGGTCGCCTCCGCCACCTCCTTTTGATGATGGATTTTGATTGTCCTTTGGCATTCCGTCACAAAAAGGGGGAGTACATTTGAAGAGGGTTTTTATTGTTAGGAGGAGATTTTTGTATTTGTGGAGCTATTAGATTATATCTAGGTGCTTCAATGTGTATTTACATTTTTGGCTCATGATGTATTTTTGTTTTTTGATTGGGTTGTCCATGATAAGGGGAGATACATTGATTTGTACATGTTTCTTGTTTCACATTGCTTATTGATTTATATTTATGAGGTTGTTCATGATATATGTCTTTATTTTGTGTTATGTGAAATCAAGAAGTTGTTTTGTTTTGCTTGTATTTTCCACACATACGTTTATGCGTTTGTTGAGTGTTTCAGGAAATATACAGGTTGATTCAGTCGTGCTGCTGTCTACACTTGCAACTGATAGAGGATAGTTAGGTTGAATTTGTTGTGTTGGGCAATAGTTTTGTAATGGGCTGTTTTTATGTAACTTTGAGCATTTTGTTTAGTTTGTGTTTTGTCACGGATTGCCAAAGGGGGAGTTTGTTAGGTTCTAAGGAATTAGAAACTAATGTATTAAAACTTTATTTTGTAATGTTGGCAAACCATGATCAAAATGTTTTAGTCTTGTTTAAACTTGCTCAAAGTATGTGTTTTTGTGTAAAGTTGGAATCGAGTTATTGCAGGAATTTACTGTGTAAATTTGCCTGGCTCGATCGATTGAGAATTACACTCGATTGATTGAAAGTCGTGCAAATTGTTTTTTCTGCAGAATTTCCAACTCAGCCCAAGCCCGTTTGACGTGTAGGGTTTTATGTTTTGTCTTAAGTATAAAAGGGTAAACCTTAGCCACATTTTGAGTTGCTCTTTACGCTGTGTGTGTGAATCTTCTGTGAGATCTAAAGGTGGTTGCCTTCACACATACTTAGGGTTCCCAAGATTCAAGATTATGTCAAGAACTTGGTGATCAATTCAATTGCAGATTCAAGAGCTTAAGGATACACAAGCGGGAGTGCTTGTACTTGCTGGGAATCCAAGAAAGAAGTAGTCTGTGGACTCAGAGATATCATGGGGTCGTGGTAGTAAGTTTCCTACTCGAGGTAGCAATAGGATGTTAGTGGTCTAAGTCGCTATTGTGTAAACTTCAATTCTTTCATAGTAGATTTAGTTTTACCTTGAGGATAGCTAGATTAAATCCTCCCAAGGTTTTTACCGATTTGGTTTTCCTGGGTTATCATATTGTTGTGTTCTTTATTTTCCGCACTTATCAATGATATGATTTATATGTGTTAACCTAAATCTGCATAATTTACCTAAGTTAATCACTTGACTAAATAACTAGGTTAATCTGGTTGTGTTTAAGGGGTCTAAAAACGTACAGCGGCCATAAGCCCTACATAATAAAATGTCGTTGCAAACATTATAAACGTGGCTACATAACTGCCCTATAGCTGCATTTTGTAAAACATGGCTATATGTATAAAGCTTTAGCCGCATTTATATCAAACGCGGCTATAAGGTGGCTATAGCCGCGTTTTTTACAAACACGACTAAAAAAAACGCAGTAGGTAGTGTTTTTTGTAGTGATTCCTGACCTCATCTGTAAAGTTTGTCGATTATATTAGTGCCTCTAATTAAAGCAACAGAGGGAAGAGAGGCCATGCTGATTCCATCTCTCTCCTACCTTTTTTTTAGTTAATGGTGATTGATTTGGTTTAACTGTCTTTGTTGAATGGCAATGCGATCCATCTCATACTTAAAGCAGTGTTTTCATGGTGTGTTCACATTTGTTGCGTTGTTTTATTCTTATTTATTTAAGATAGGTGCGCAGATAGTAAAGGAGAAAAAAATATTCAAGATTCAAATCTTTTACTCCCAACAATAACAACAAAAAGGAGAAGAGGGAGGTGGAGTTCAAATTACAACATGGGATATTACATCACTGGGCTATCATTTGAACCCCATTTGTTGTGTTGTTTCAAAAGGCACAATTATAATGAACCAATTTTAAATAGGAACTACTCTCTCTCTCTCTCTCTCTCTCTCTCTCTCTCTCTCTCTCTCTCTCTCTCTCTCTCTCTCTATATATATATATATATATATATATTCAAAGTTTGGTAACAAACTTGGTTGAAGCCTAACGATACAATTCCACTCAATATTTTTTTTTATTGAGTGTGAATTTTGAGAAATCAACTGTTAAATTATATTTTCTTCTTATATTCTCCATACTTGCAATATTTTCAAAAGATCGAAAATTAATAGTTATATCATCAATCATAAGTTTAAATATTAAGTTTTTGCAGTTTAAAATTATGCATAAAAAATAAATTTTATGAATCAAATAAGAAATAACATCTAATTTGCACAAAATTTGACATGTGTGTTAAAAACATAAAGCATAATGCAATTCAACAGTTAAATTTTCAAAATATGTGGTCATGTTTATTTTTTTAGTGAGAGCTATAATCTTAGACTACAACTAAGTTTGTAGATAAATTTTGTCATCTATAGAAAAAATTTGGCTACAACTCCCACTAAAAAAATTAATACAGCTACATATTTCAAAATTTTTAACAGTAGGATTACATATTCTTTATATTTTTAACACGCATGTGAAATTTGTGCCAATCAGATATTATATACTATTCGATTCATAAGTTATATACATAATTTTAGACTATAAATTTGAAATTAAACATTTGTTTGATAACATAGTTATTAATATTTAATTTTCTAAAAATTTTGTAAGTATGAATGATATAAAAAGAAATATAATGCAATGGTAGATTTATCAAAATTCATACTCAATAAAAAAATATTGAGTGAAGTTGTAACCATTGGTTACAAATTAAGTTTGTAGTGAAACTTTGTACATAAAGATATACTTAATTTCCTTATTCAAAGAATAAGTGACAACCAAGTAATGGAGACTCGGTGCACCTCATTTAAAATCAAGCCACGTCTAACACTGGAAGTGTTCAAACTTTAAAAAAAAATATTACACTAGATACTACATATTGATTGGAATTTGTCTTCCATATTAAGAACATATATATACACAATATCTGCTATCTTCAAGTAGTTCCATGAGTAGATTTTGTACTTGTCACATCAATGGCCACAAATTCTTGTTTTGAAGTTATTATCCTCTCATTCATGGTAGCTATATTTTGGGTTGGTACTTATCACCGTTGATCTAGATCCTTATTCTTACCCCCATAAAACCATATATAAAACAATAAGGGGTATTGCACCTGATGCAATTGGTATGGATAGTTGAGATTTAAAGTTGCAAAAAGCAACTTTAAATCTCAACCATTAAATATAAGAAATGAATAAAAGTAAATAAAATAAAATAAAATTGTGAGGGAGTTGGGGTGAATTGCACGGTGCAATGATAGATCTCATTCCGACAACAACTACAACAAATGCTCCGAACACAAAAAGGCACGCACCATGTTTTCAGCATACAATATTGGACATGTGTGATACAATCATTTGTTGCTCACTAGGTGTGGTTGCAATGCATGCGTGCATCTGTGTACTTTTGAGGCAATGCCTATCATGTTTAACAGTTTAAGACCATAGCACCCAGATGAGTCTAGTTATTTTAATTTAAATATTTTTTGAGTCTATATTAATTAAAACAACAACAAATTACGTAAATTTCACTGGGTAGTTATCTAATCAATAATTTTTTTTCGTTTGTAAATGTCATTTCGACTTTGAAAAAAATTCACAGATATGACTTATTCATCATTTGGTGCAATTATGACTTTTAGAACTCAAATTTTATTCTATAGAATATGATTTCACATGAAATGGTACTTTTCAATATTGTAGAAGACACCACTTACAACAATAAGCATAAATACCATATCCATTATTTTCATGCAGTTCAATCTGTAGATTTTATAGTTGTCACATTGACAGCCACAACTTCTTGATTTGAAGTCAATATCCCCTCAATCATGGTAGCCATATGTTGGGTAGTTGGTATAACCTTTTCACCGCCCGACTTTGATCCTGGTTGATCCTCGCTTGCCCCCACAAAACCATATATAGGCCAGCAACAATGACAATTGCTCCAATAACACTAAAAATAGTTCAGTTGCCTAAGTTAGCCCATGGTCATACAATGTTCATGATTCCAAATTTTATTCCAACAATTTTCATTAACCAAATGAAGCATATCAACACCAATAATTAAACTGTGGTATTAGATAAATGTCCCAAATGAAACAAAAGATTCTAAATCGACATTAATTCTAAACACTTTTTTTTTCTTTGTGCATGATAGTATTGCCAGGGACAAAATGTTTTACAACTATTCACATGGCATATTGTGATTAGAGCAACATTACTTTCATCTAGATTCACCATTGATTCCACTTTTATTATACACTAATCACAACCAAGGTTTTGAAATCCGGACTATTCATTGAACCGCAAAAGGGAGAGGTTCAAGGTTTTTGAGGTCGAACCGAGGTCGAACCGTGATGATGTCATAATTAATTTAATAATTAATTAAATCCTAAATATAGATATTAAATTTATAAAACTAACAAAATTGACTAATATATCTATATATGTGAGGAAAATTTAATGATTTTCAAGCATATATTTAATAATTAAATAAGAAAGTTAATAAAATAAAATAATAACCATGAAAACATTAAAATTTATGATTAATTTTTGAATTAAAGTTGAATATCTTTGAAGGATTTTAATTATAATTTTTTTTTATTTCTTGTAAGAGATGGATAATTTAATTAAGTAGAATAAAATTGTGTTAAGTTGTTTTTATATAATAAAAAATTGCTAAGGGGTTGGACCTTACGGTTCTTGCGACCGGTTCTGCATGAACCGTGCGGTCCAACTCCGGTTTTAGGGGTTCACGGAATTACCACATATGTCCGGTTCTTTATGCTTAAAAAATCGGATTTCAATCCGATTCTCGGTTTTCCCGGTCCGACCTCCCGATCTGGTCCGGGTCTTAAAACAGTGATCACAACATGTCATGTTAATAGTTGTGAAAGATGTTGTATTGCTAGACTTAATTGTAGGCCTAATAGGATTGAAAAATCAATGCGCACCTTCCTAAGCACATAGCCTCGTACAAAAAGAAGGAGCCAATAATTGCGACTAGAATTGAATTTTGTGGACTAAAAGTAGTCACAAAAACATGTCTTTTTTCCTTATTATTAGTCTTTGAATGTAAATGGTGAGCCCTGAATTTACTCCGCCCTACGTAATTTCACTTGTGAGTATAAATGCAAGTCTTAAACATAGCTAGCCTCACAATATTTTTGTAAGAAGCACTGTGAATAGAAAAGGACATAAAAATTTTATAAAAAAAAATATGTAATCAAATGTAGAGTTTCTCACAGCTTATACAGCGGCTAAGAGCTTAATATCTAAGTGTATTGACCAGGCCATGAGGTTCCCCCATTCCATTGCAAGGGCCAGTATGGTACTTTCCAGTGTGCCCACCAAACATATCAAACTGTTAGGGAAAGCTCTGCGGGGTATGATTTCAGGGTAATTGCCTACAAAGCAACAATTATACCTCATCACTAATTAAATCTAACTAAAACATTTTTGGAATATAATGCTTAAAACCTCATAGTTCAATTGTCACTTTCTAGTATTTATAATAAAGATGTCTAGAGTTCACATCCTCATTCGCTCATTGTTGTAACTATCAAAATTTAAAATCAAAAGGAAAAAAATTAACAAACATTAAAATGGGATTCATGTATAATGCTCTAATTTTGTTTATTTTAAAAACAGATTTATTGAGCTTTCTTCCAAATTTATGTGTCGATTTATAGAACCATTCATATATGTTAAATTGCATGACTCAATAAATTATTTAATCAAATCACATGACTCATTAAATAGGTCATATAACTAAAAGTATGATGATTATCTTTTAAATCATCCACGTAATGGGTTGGAGAAATATTCCTCTCCAAACTGGTTTTTGGAAGTAAATCTTAGAAAAAAAAAAAGTCATAATAATTTTGGTGACAACAATAATGATGTTGATTACTATTATAATATTTTAGATGTTGAAAAATTTTATGTGACAAAACTTGCGTCAAAGATGGTTGCAATTTTTTCTGTTTGAGTCATTGATGTTGGTTTCTAGAGTTTGGAGTTGCAAAAAAGGTTCGTTCGCGGAGGGAATTCGTGTAGAAGAATTCCAGTGGTTTTGGAACCACTACAATGGAAAGTGGAGTGTAATATCTGCTGAGATTGCATAGAGTGTCTAGGTTATAAAGGTTTTAATTGGGTTAAGATAGTTTGACCCCGGTTAATTAACTCAATTATCCAAATTGATTAATTAGGTCAAATTACATGCAAATTGTGGACGCACCAACAAATCACCAAATAAACTAAATGCAGCGGAAATTAAATTGACACGGTGATTTGTTGACAAATAGAGAAAACCTTTCGCAAGACAAAAACCCCACCAAGTGAATTTAAGGTCACCACTCCCAAGAATCCATTAATCAATAATTAAGCAGTTACAAGTATGAGGAATCTTACCACTACTCTAACCTATCCTAAAATACCAACCTACAGTTGAACCTTTGCTCCAATACCCAATTAGACTTGATATTGTATTAAACTTCTTTCCTTTGTTACACAAATCTCCAATCTGTGACTAACTCCTTTGCACGGATCCCAGTACATGACTAACTCTGCAACAACCCTTTGATTGTTGTAGTTGATTTGCAACAGCTTCACATAGAAACACCAATAAGATCTTCAATGTTGGTGCTAGACAATTTGCTTGATTACACAACCCAAAGGCGTACAAAAAATGCAACAACTCTTTCTTCTATAAGAAGAGGCTAGGGTTTCAAAAAGAAAACCTTATGAAGTTTTCTAAGGTTAGGGTTATCTTTCTCCACCTCCGTATTTAAATAGGAGCTTAATGGGCCTTTTAAATGGGCTCTCATATTCCAATTAGGTTTACACAAATTAACCTTGGGCTTTTTTAGTCCTATAAGGATTATGCAAACCCATAAACAAATAGCCTTTAGGAATCAAAATGTTGCAGGCTATATTAGAAATCTTGTAAGCTCGATAGATCGAGACGTATCGAGACAAGTATCGAGCTTTAATAAATCTCAATAGATCGACAAGTATTGAGGAAGTATCGGAACCTGCTGATTCAGTTTTTCTTAAACAATTCTTGAGTAATCTTCATGTCTTCAATGTAACCACTTGTAGGATCATCTTGAACCTATTTTGATTTACCCAAATACAAGTAAAGTGTGTTTTGTCATAAGATATACCAATTACATAAAAATATGAACCTAACAGTTTTGTATGTTCTAATTGATTATAACTATTTCTTTTGGCAGATTTTCTTCGGGGTTTGATCACCTAGAGTGATTTTATTTCTTTTGAACAGTTTATTTATTTGTTTTCCATTTCATAATTATCAACTGCATGACTGTTTGTGTACATTATAATTGTTTAGATTTGGTACGTTATAACTATGATTGGATTCTTGTTTTGATAGGTTCCAGTTAGCTCAACTAATAAAGTTTCTGATGATTGTATAAGAGATTTGAGGTTTAATCCTCGCTTACACCAAAAACTGATTGGTGTCTTGGTCTGATGATAATGATAAAGAGCTATCATCAGGAGCGGACGCCATAAGTTGAAACTCTCTTAAAAAAAAAAATTCTTGTTTTGGAATATCTATTTGGAACGTGCATATTTTATTCTATTAATCCACTGCATGACTACTGTTTGGGGTTTAAATTAAAGTTTCCAATGACAACTAACCTGATCCACTTGTTCATGCGTGTGCTCATTTTAAACTGAAATTGCAAATTAAATTAACGCTGATTAGACTCTTACTTGAAGAATAATGAAACCAGACCAGCCGACCGAACCTGCTAGTATCATGAGAGCACCTTTGATGACATCTTGTTTATTTGCTGCATTAGTAAATTCTTGATGGCCATTTTCATTTGTCCATGGCAGATTCAACTTAGGTCCTTTAACCAGAGTCATAAGCATGGCTCCCCCAACCGTGACTATGGTCCCCAATACCTTTGCCTGGCCACGTCGTCTCCTAATATTTAGTTTCTCAAGACTACAAAAGCATTCACAAATATTTGTAGCACTCCGTTTATTTAATACAACATGTATATGCATGCACAAACGTGAATGGGACTAAAGGAACCTCAATTAACAAAATTAGTCATATACACGTTTAACCACTTTAGTCATTTTGAGTTTATAACTAAATTAGTCATATACACATTTAGTTATAACCACTTTAACCACATTTGCATTATATTCCAAAATGACTAATTTAGATATAAACTCAAAATTGAGGTTGTAAGGACACAAATTGAGTTCTAAGCCCAAAAGGTAAAAGGATCTAGGCTCAAAGAGCCTAATACAATGAATTTGTAGAGAGTGAGTTGGAAAACTAGGCTCTAATAAGTTGGGTAACAATTATAATGGATTCGGATGACAATAAAGTAAAGATATACTAGTTTTATCTAAAGAAAATTGTCCTCAGCACAATCCAAGGAGTCCAATTCTTGTATATATCTCTTGAATTTGATTAAAAGTACAGTTCTTGTTGCAACAGTATTTTTCTTTTAATTCTCTGATCCCTTTCTCTTAGGGTCTTCTCTTTGTTTTATACTATCTTCTTTCTTTCATCTCTACCCTCCACGTGTAAATTAGATTGCTGGTGTTGATCATTGTCCCATCAGCACCTTCCTGAAGTCTTTAGGAAGCAGCTATAAGGCTGAAAATTACTGTTCAGGTATCACTTCCTCATTAATGCGGCCAGAGAGTTAGCTACAAAGCATTCAATGCGGTGGTAGCAGCTTTCTCTTAGATATTATATGGCTTTCCTCTGTCCTGTGCTTCCAGGATGCTTGTCCTTATCAACAAGACCTCTTAGAACATTGCCTAGGATGGCAATCCACACTTTCGGACCTCGGCTTTGCTCAGCTGAGGATGTATTCATCCTCGGATCACCTTCTTGGACTTTTATGACCAAACCTCACCTCTCCATTCACTAACACGGACCCCCATGACAGTAACCCATCCTCGGACTACTTAATGTCCTCGGATTAGGCCACTGGCCCAATATATACATAGATACATACTACTGGGCCTATCACCCCTATAGAGGTTCTTTGTAGTTGTTAATGTAGCTATTATCAATCTAGTATAAACTCGATATGGGACTCATCATACACTTACTTAACAAACACTTTATCAATATCCAATTGATTTGGAAAATCAAAATTATTGTGATACCACAAATTGGATTGATTAAGTGTGTGTTGAGTCTCACATCAAGTGTTATTAGTGGATTTTGAGTTTATAAGAGATTTCAAAGAGCCCCAATTACAACTAAACTAGTACTTTAAGGGTATAACGCGTATGTGATTAGTGCTTTTTTCGAGCCATTACAAATTATATCAAACCTGATGAGGATAAAAAATGAGCCTGGCCACGCGGAACATAAAGCTGACGGGTTTAGTGCAATCCTTCGAACATAGCAGACGGAGCTACAGCTGACGGTCATAGGTCAGCTGGCTCCGAGGCTGACGGCACTACTGGACCGACGAGCTGAAGGAAGTAAATTGAAGCTGATGGACCAAGCATGAGTTTACTTGCTATCCACGTTACGTATAAGGAATTGTCTTGTTTCCCACGCTAGATAATATTCAAGAGATCCCTATAAGGAAAAGATCCCGAAAAATACGCTTAAGAGGACTCCTATAAGGAAAAGATTTCTACTCCAAGGAAAAGAGGGGCAACCCTCGCTACTATAAAAACCCAAGCACCCTCACAACCCAAGGTACGCATAATTTACCCTCTCTAGCACTCTAGAGCAGTGAGAATAGTTCTGACTTAACCTTCGGAGGGTGTTTGGCCGGTACCACACCGGTACTCCCTGCTAGGTTCTTCCTTTTCGTTGTGCAGGTGTCATTTGTGACGTGCGAGGAACGTGTGACTCACTGGTGGTATTATTTCCGGCATCATCAAAACCCAATTTGGAAACCCCATATGGACTATGAGAATTTAAGTGGAAGAGATTGTGACTGATTTGGGTTTTGAGAAATTAACAACTATAAAAAGTCTTAATTGGGACTAAACTTGGATCAACAACTACAAAACGCCTTCATTGCAATTGGATATATTAACAATTACAAAAAAAAAAAAAAAAAAAAAAATTAATTGTGACTAGACTTTTTACAATTAAAAATCAATCACAACACTTCTACCTTTTTAACTTGTTTGGGAGAAGAGAATAGGGGGAATGGAATGTAAAGAAAATAATTTTAAATAATATTCTTTTCACTCGTCTATTGGGAGAGAAAAAAAAAATTCCATTTCTTTCTATCATAAGTCCATTTTTTTTATCTCTCCAAAATTAGGAGGAATTAAATGAAATGAAAATGTTTTATGAAATTGTACTGAAGTTTTTATAATAAATTTTTTCACTTAAACGCACAGCAATTTTTTTATAAAAAGAAATGGCATAATATTAATAATAATGATGATGATGGGTTAAAATTATTTTTTTCTATTCAAATCCCAAACATGATTATGAGCCCGTTTGTTTAGGCGTATTGAGAGAGTTAAACGCCCGTTTATCAAATCGCAGAAATCAGGATATGTTTGGTTGGGCGAAATTGGTGGGATTGCGTTTTTGAATCAGCAGATTTTCGCGTTTCAGAAAAGGCAATTTTCCGTTGCGATTTTGATATCGCGCTATTTGCAAATCGTGATTCCGCTAATATTTTTTGCTGAAAACCAAAAATAGCCTCCAGTCCTCTCCCTTTGCGTCTCCAGTCCTCTCCCTTCACCATATATATCAGTGGAGTCAATGCCGGTACAGAAACACGGCTATTTCGTACTACTTTTTGTACCGGAGCTTACCGGGTTGTACCGGCAAATCTGGGAAAAGAATCGGATACCGGACGGTAAAAGAAAAACAAGAAAAATGGAAATTAAGTGATTAACTGTAAAAGAAAATACCATATAACCCATAATACAGCCATCGCCAGCACTGTTCCGAAAGTGACCAGCCATTCTTCTTCTTCTTCACGCCCATCCCTCCATCCGTCTGCATCTCTTACTTTTTAAGTTTTTATTTCTGAACGCTTAAGTTGATTGTTTAGTTGTGACTTTTAATAGAAAAAAACTAAAAAGTAAAGGAGGTTTGCTTTTTGTGGGTAACTTGTGGCAGTGTGCCCTCTGACACACCCACGTGAATGGTTATAAAATTTTGAGATTTCAAATTTGATTTTTTTTTTCCCAATGCAAAGAAGTTTCAAACGGCATTTTAACTTTTAACTCTTTTTTATTATTATTATTATTATTATTAAAAAAAAGTAGAAACATCAATTCCCTATTATTGTTAACATTATCTAGTTGAAATTTTAACTAGAGATTAACATATTAAATGAGATAAAAATTTATAAATTTAAACTTTTTAATAAATAATATAAATTTTGGTTATATGTATATATATATATATATATATATATATATATATATATGTGTGTGTAAAAATAACGGTAAATTTGAAACGGTACACAGGAAAAATGACAATATAACCTTCAAAAAATAGTTAAGTCTTTTTTTGGAATTTACACTCAAAACAGCTATTTTTAAAACAGTTTATCCAAACGCTTAATATGACTTTAAAAATAGAAAACGCATATTTTCACATTTTTACCAAACACTTATTTATGGTTTTTAAAATGGAGTTTTCAAAACGCACGTTTTAAAAACGCTAGTTTTTAAAATGCACTTTTTAAAACAGCTTATCCAAACAGGCCCTATATTTACATTCACTTCATTTCCTTTAAAACATTTGAACAAAAAGTGGTAAAAACCGTCCACATACATTTGTTTAAAACGTAACTGAGGATGAATCAGACTGCATTTAATTAAGGACGGAAATTTTTTATTTATCTTCTTAATTTGGTGGGGAATTCTTCTTTTACACTGTACTCTATAATATAAAATTACATTGTAAAGACACAAAAAGTGGTAAAAACCGTACACATTTGTAAAAATTAGATATTATTTAGCTATTTAATTACCACATTTTGCAAAAAGAATAGTATTATATTCACAATATTTTCACAACATTTATCACTTTTTGTGTGTCTACAATATAAAGATATACATGTCCTATTAATTTTTGAACTTTGCCAATAAGAGTTTGGGTTAAGTGAGTTAGGAACAAACAGTGGCGGATCATTAATAGGACCGAGGGGGGCCTTGGGCCCCCTAAAATTTTTCAAAAAAATTAAGGACTTTTTTTTTTTTTAGAATTATCCTAAATGATTTGAAATTTTTTAAAAGAACCTTATCATTTTGGCCCCCCATACCCGATAATATACATATATATATATATATATATATATATATATATATATATATTTAAGAAAGTCTAAAAATAAACATAACTTTCATTTAAATAGAAGAATAATACTAGAGATATAAACTATTTTACAAAAAATATTACGAACTGCAGATGTAATGAGTGATTATTGGTAAATGAAAAAAGTGATATTAATGGTGGATTTAGATGAAAACCTATAAAAGGTTGGCCACATCAACATTTTGTAAAAATATTGTAAAATAAAATACAATCCATAAATATATATGTTAATAAATTACAATAATTAAACATTCAGCATCTTTAAAATGAACACATAGGTATTTTAACAATTACTTAAACAAATAAAAGGGAAAAAAAATTTAATTTTCATCCCAACACATCTAGGGCTTACTTGTACCACAACAGTAGAAAAATTGAAAGGTCAGCAGCTTTGTTGATTCGCCGCAACACCAAGTCCCCACACAAATGCAGAAAATTTTGCTTACAATGCTCTCACAAGTGACTCTCTCTCTTGCTCTCTCTGTCTCTAATAGCATTTGCCTTCTTCTTCTTCTTTTCTTTTTTTTTTCTTCACTTCTTTCCTTTTCCCACTGCTGCCGCAGTTTTGTGTCTACAATATAAAAGTAAAAGTTTTGTATGATTAGACTAGACAAAAAAGAGTGAAAGACAAGCTTAAAGCTTCTGTAGGCCCCTCAACCCTGTACAGTGCACTTGTGTTACTTTTCTTTTCATTTGCTTTCTTTTAATTTCTTTACTTTACTTTTCATTTGCTTTCTTTTTTATTTTCCTTATAATATATTATTTGTTATTGTAATAATCAATATATTATATACCATATGGCATTATAATTTATAAATGTACTTGATTAGTTTGATTAAAATATACAGTATATACTACTATATTAACATGTATTTAGCACTTCAAAAAAAATTAACATGTATTTAGTTGTTGTTAATTTATAGCACATATTGAGTTATGAAATTATATACATTACCATTTTAAATTTCATAAACACAAAAAAATTTACATTTGACCTACCAAAGATAAATTCTTGGCTCCGCCACTGAGAACAAATGTAATTTTTCTATTGTTAGAACCTAATACCCCAAACATGTTTGGAGCCAAACATTTTTGCATGTAAAAGCTCCATTCCTAACCTCTATTGAAGAGTTTGCCAATTATATTATACACAATAAGGCTGTGGTACCGGTGAACAAAGCTCAAGAGCGGCTTCTGGAGTTCCAAGATCACATTATCTGCTCTCAGGTGGTTCCTTCTCATCCAAGTTATGTGAAATGGATTGCTCCGGTAGAGGGGCATTCCAAAATTAATTTTGATGGAGTTACGTTTGAAGTGTCCAACATGACAGGTATTGGGGTCGACATCCACAATCACGAAGGTCTGGTTATTGCTGCACTCACTCAAAAAATCCCTCTACCTCACTATGTGGATGTTGTGGAAGCTCTTGCGGCAAAGTCGTGCCATTTTGTTTTATAGGGAGATCGGACTGTCAAAAGTACTTTTTGAAGGCAATTCTTCATTGTTCCAGCATTGCAGAAAGGGTCGGCTCTATTTACACAGTTTGGGCAGATTATTGATGATGCCATGGTTTTAGCTCAAGATGTGAAGGTTTGTAGCTTCAAGCATGTAGGGAGAAAAGGAAATGCAGTAGATCTTGTGCTTGCATAGAGGGCAAATTTGTGTTATGATATTTAGTCTGAATGTGGAGGATGTTCCCCCAGAAATTGATTTTTTGTTTCATCTGATTTAGCTTGTATTTGATTAAATGAAAGTTCAGACTTCCTTCTCAAAAAAGATATATATATATATATATATATATATATATTAGTGGCTCTAATTAAGTACATGTTTGAAAATTATTTATTTTCGGTAGCTTATTTGTATAATGTGTGACAAGAAGCTAAAAATTAATTTATTTTTAAAAAGCTGAAACTTATATTATTTGAAATAAAATTAAGACAAAAGATAGTATGAGACCCACAAACAATAGATAATTTAAACAAAAAAACTAACTTATAATCGATTGCGAAAGCACACTTAAAGCAATAGAGAGAAGAGAGGCATGCCATCTCTATCTTGCCTTTTTTTTTTTAGTTAAAGGTGATAATAGTTTTGTTCAGCTGTAATGACAATGCAATCCATCTCATAGTTAAAGGCTTAAGGCAGTGTTTTCAAGGTGTGTTTGCATTTGTTGCTATATTTTTTATTATTATTATTTATTTATGGAAAAATACACTTTTTCACTTTAAACAATACCGCATTCTATACTTGCCTCCTAAACTACAAAAATGTACAATCAGCCTCTAAACTAAAACTCGTGCAATGCTTTACTCCCTCTTGTCACTTTCTCAGTTAAATCTAACGAAATGTAGTATTAAAAGATCAATTTACCCTCAACCATCTATTTTGGAGGGAGAGGTAAATTGGTCTTTAATGCTCAATTTCATTAGAGACTTTACCCCAAAACAAATGGAAGGGGGTAAAATGCTACGCTGATTTTAGTTTAAGGAGCCGATCATGCATTATAGAAAAATAAAATAAAATAAAATAAAAAATTTCTTTGGAAAAGCTTCAACTCATGTGACCTGCAGCACTTTACTCCCTCATGTCACTTTCTTAATTAAATCCAATGAAATGTAGCATTAAAAGATCAATTTACCCTCAACCATCTATTTGGAGGGAGGAGTAAATTGGTCTTTTAATACTCAATTTCGTTAGAGACTTAACCCCAAAACAAATGAAAGGGGGTAAAATGTTATGATGATTTTAGTTTAGGTAGTCGATCATGCATTACAGGAAAAAAAAAATGCTCTGGAAAGTTTCAACTCATGTGACCTGCAACTTGACCCAACTAGCCATTTTAGTGGTTTGGGTATAGGATGACCTATGTTAGGATATATGTGAATCATGTTAGAAACATATGTCATTATAGAATTGGCTAATCCCTTGACAAAACGCACTTTACTTGTAATTAGATAGATCTAGGATGTGTTTAATACTTCAAGGAACAAGGTTTCAAATTCAAGTGTTAAAGTCATGCAAGTCTGTCCAAGAAACAAGTGAAGAAGTGCTGGATTTTAAAGCTCAATAGCTATCTCAACAGCTAGTATCTATCAAGGTTTAAAAGGCTGTTTAAGCCCGATGTTTGACAACTGCTCGATAGATAGGGTATCTATCGAGATTTAAGAAATCCAAATTTTCAGTTCTAATTTTTATCCAATCCGTGTATAGATGTTTGGGCTTTCTTTTCTCATAACCCTAAACATATATAAGGATTGTTTTAAGGGCCGTCACAGTTGATGCACCTCAATGAAAGTTTTTCACAAGCATATTGTGAACCGGGGACATATGTCCTAGTTCATATTTCTCTTAAAGAAGCTGCTGTGTTTGTATACCGTAGGGTTTTATAACCAAGGAGTTTTGTGATCTTTATCATGTGGATGAACTGAAGAACTTTGCAACCAACATCTTTCTCAAGTTAGTGTGTAAGCCGTGTACTGAGATCCGCGCATCGAATTAGTTAGTCACGTACTAGGAGCCGTACAATGAAAGGAGAGATCGTCACTACAAAAGTCCAATTGGGTATTGGGATAAGGGTTCAACTGTAGGTTGGTATAAGGTACTAGGATTCCTTTACTTATAACCGCTTGTTGTGATAATAGTGGATTCTCAGGAGTGGTGACCTTAAAATCATCCGGTGGGGTTTTTGCCATGTAGGTTTTTCCCATTCGTAAACAAATCACCATGTCAATTTATTTTCCACTGCATTTTAACTTAGTTGGTGATTTATTTGTGCTACCACGCATATTGCATGTTAATTGAATTAATTAATTAACTTGACTAATTAATTGGTTAATTCATCATAAGGGATCAATACATTCTTGGCCTATCAACCTATTTTTTGTTCACAGGTCCAAAAATCTCTATCTATATATCTATATTATTCCTTCAGATTCAAGAGGTTAATGAGTTTGGGTCTAATTTTTTTCCAATCCAGTTGTTTTTTACTCTCCTTTTCTTTCCGATTCGGATAAATACATTTTGATGGGCTTGAGAAAAATGCCCAATTACCCTTTCCTCTATTTTTTCAATCTAACCAAACAAAGGAAAACTTAAAAACCTCATGCATTTTTTCCCTTGATTTTTTATTTACCCCCATTTCACCTTAACCAAACGAACTCAATCAAAAATCACTCTCTTCAGATTCTGTCCAGTCCAGTTTTTTTTTTTTTTTTAAATACCTATAAACAAACATATTACACAAGCTTAGCATCCTACACGTGATTTTTAGTCAACAAATCATATATGTAGTATGTACTTTCCTTCATTCCTTGCCTAAAGAATAAGTGAAACGTAAGGCGTGAATTCAATGCCGAGAAAGTAACGGACAAAACCAAATAATGGAGATGCAACAATCTTTTCGTAGAAATGGAGATGCAATTCGTGCACATACATTAGAATTCAAGCCATATATATAACACTAGAAGTGCAAAAACAAAGTATTACAAGAGATACAATCATACTAATAGTATGCTCGTGTGACTGATTAATTAAAAATTTTATGTAAAAAAATATTTTACAAATATTATTGAAATTATTATTATAATAATTAATGAGTCACTTGAAACTAAATTACCTACCCAACTACATACTCATTTGACCCACTTACAATATGTAGTGTGCAAGTTTTATTATATCAAATATAGGATTATGATAGATGACTAAAACAAAATAAAATTTTAGTTTTAATATCTTGAAATTTTAAGAAATAGTTATTTATAGTTAGGGAAGAATTTTTAATTTCTTAAAACTTATTAGGTAATAGAGTTTTAGCTAAATTAAGCTATCTTAACAATAAATGAGATAAACAAATTTAATAATTAATGAAAGTGTAACCACTTGTCATGGAGAAAAAATAGCCACTTAGTGCGACCACTATTATTAAAATCCAAATTTTATTATATAGCATATGATTTCACAAGGAATGTAACATTTTTCATATAGAAAACACCAATTACAATTTACAACAACAAGCATATAATATATCATATCCGCTATCTTCATGCAGTTCCATCGGTAGATTTTGTACTTGTCATATTGATGGCCATAAATTCTTGATTTGAAGTCGCCATCCGCTTATCTGCAGTAGCCGTATTTTGGGCAGTTGGTACTACCCTTTCAGCACCTGACTTCTGATCCTGGTTCTTGCCCCATAAAAACATATATAGGCCAACAATAATGACAATCGCTCCAATAACGCTAAAAATAGTTCAGATGCCTAAGTTAGTCCATAGTCATACAATATTTATAATTCTAAATCTTTTTCCAACAATTTTCTTTAACCAAATAAAGCGTATCAACTACAATAATTAAATAATGTGTTTTTTTGATGAATGTCCCAAATGAAACAAAAGATTTTGAATCAAAATTCTAAACACTTTTTTTCTCCAAAAAAAAAAAAAAAAAAAAAATTCTAAACACTTTTTTTCTCTATGCATAATTGTAATGCTAGGGACAACTTCTTTTTACAACTATTAATATGGCATATTATGATTGGAGCAACATTACTTTCTCATTATTGATACCACTTTTATTATGTACTAATCACAACAAGTCATGTTAATAATTGTGAAAAATGTAATGCCGCTAGGCTTATTAGTAGGCCTAGTAGGACAGAAAAATCAATGCGCACCTTCCTAAGAACATTGCCTCGACCAAAATGAAAGAGCCCATAATTGCGACTAGAATCGTGCTTAGTGGACTAAAAGCAGTCACGAAAACAGGTCCTTTTTCCTTTATTACCATTCCATAAATGTAAATGCTGAACGCTGTAGGTACTATGCCCTGCATAAAATTTCAGTTAAGAGTATAAATGCAAGTCTTAGACATAGCTAGAGCTTCAAAATATTTTTGAAAGAAGCATTGTGAAGAGAAAAGCACATCAAAAGAAAATGTAATTGAATGTAGAGTTTCTCACAGCATATACAACAGCTATGAGCTTAATATCAAAGCGCATTGACCAAGCCGTAAGGTTCCTCCATTCCATAGCCAAAGCCACTATGGTACTTTCTAGTGTGCCCATCAAACTTATCAAAGCTGCTAGGGAAAGCTCTGTGGGGTATGATTCCAGTGTAATTGCGCCTACAAAGCAACAATTATATCTTATCACTAATTAAGTCTAACTAAAACTTTTTTGGAATGCTAAGAACATCGTAGTTCAATTGGCAATTTTTAGTATTTCTAACGGAAACTTCTAGAGTATACAATCCCCTTTTTTCCATCATTGTAACTATCAAATTATAAAATCAAAAAGGGAAAAAAAATACATTTTGGAAAGCCTTGTGCAAGAAGATCAAGTTGATTGTAATGTATAAAATTAGATTCATTTATCATACTTTGATTTTGGTGATTATTAAAAAAAAATGGATAGAGTTTTCTTCCAAATTTTTGTGGTGATTTATAAAACCATCCATATGTTAAATATGACTCATTAAATATGTCATGTGATTGAAGTACAATGATTGTTTTTTGAATTGTTCATGTAATGGGTTGGAAAAATGTTCCTCCAAACTGGTTTGGAAGTAAGCTCTAGGAAAAAAAAGAGTCATAATAATTTTGGCAACAACAATAATTATGTTGCTTACTATAATGTTTTAGATGTTTACAAAGGTCATGCAACAAAAATAAAAACTTGCGTGAAAGAATGGGTTGGAAAAATGTTCCTCCAAACTGGTTTGGAAGTAATCTCTAGGAAAAAAAAGTCATAATAATTTTGGCAACAACAATAATTATGTTGCTTACTATAATGTTTTAGATGTTTACAAAGGTCACGCGACAAAACTAAAAACTTGCGTGAAAGAGGGTTGCAAATTTTTTTGTTTGAGTCATTGCAAAAAAGGTTCATTTGTGGAGGAAATATGTGTAGAAAGTTTTGGAACCACTACGGTGGAAAGACAAGCAGGACTTTTGTTGAGATTGCATAGTGTTTATGTTACAAAGGTTTTGTATGTTCTAACAGATTGTGAGTACTGTTTCTTTTGTTTACTACTTTCATTATTATTTCTTTAGATTTGGTATGTTATACCAATGATTGAATTCCTCCAGTGTTGGAATATCCGTTTGGAACATGCATAATTTATTCAATTAATCCACTGCATGAGTGTTTGGGGTTTAAATTAAATTTTCCAATGGCCACTAACCTAATCCACTTGTTCGAGCATGCTCACTTTAAACTACTGAAATTGCAAATTAAATTAAATTAATTAATGCTGATTAGACTCTTACTTGAAGATTAACGTAACCAGACCAGCAGAATAAACCTGCTAGCATCATGAGAGCGCCCTTGATGACATCTTCCTTATTTCTTGTAGATTCTTGATGGCCATTTCCATCTGTCCATGGCCAAATCCACGAAGGACCTTTAACCAGAGTCATAAGCATAGCTCCTCCAATCGTGACTATGGTCCCCAATGCCTTTGCCTGGCTACCCCGTTTCCTAATATTTACTTTCTCAAGACTACAAAAGCATTCACAAATATTTGAAGCACCCCGTATATTTAATACATCATGTATATATATGCATGCACAAACGTACGTGAATGGGAGTAGAGAGAATTACCGTAAAATCCAAGCCATTGCAAATGCAAACGCAGGAACAACATTGAACAATGCTCTTGAGAAAGTTGCTGTAGTAAGCTTCATCCCCTCGTAGTACAAATTCTGGTATGCTACAGGCCTGAGTGGTAAAAAATGAAAGTTTAAGTGTAATCCAACTGGGCAAAAAAAAAATATATATATATATATATATATATGTAAAATATTTTGGTTGAAGCTTAAGACCAAAAGCTTAAATTCTTACCCCAATAAGGCAAGCAACATAATCTTGGCAAAGATAGAGTAGGTCAACTTTGCCCTTTTCTTCCTGTTAAGAGCATTAAATTAATGTGATTAGCTTTTTCATCGACATGTAATTGAAGAAAAGAGTAGAAAATCTTGTAAATTTAATAAGAAGGGAAGAGATGGAGACCTATCGTAGACAATAGCAAAAGGAGCAATGATCACAGTGGCAATGGCATACCGGTAAGCTATGAACACATGTGGATTCATTCCCTTGTTCAGAGCAAGCTTACCGATTATGGACATCCCTGCATGGCCAAGTTGCACTAAAATTATTGCCACAAATGGCTTCACCTTCTTATACAATTGAGTCCTAGACTCCATAGACATGTTAAGCTAAATCTCTCTTTCTTTCTCTCTAGTCTCTAAAAGGTTCAAGCAAAATGAAGTATGGAGTTCACTAGTGAACTCCATACTTCACTAGTGTACTATATATACACAGTCCTTTTTTTTCTTTTCTTTTTTCTTTTTCTCATGGATAAAAATCAATCATAATACTTCCACCTTTATAACTTGTTTGGGAGAGGGGAATTAAAAGGGGGAATGGAATGTAAAAAATAATTAAAGAAATAAAAAATTATTTTCATTCCTGAGAGTTTAATAAGAGAGAAAAAAATAAAACCTTTTTGCTATTTCTTTTTGTCATAAGTCTTTTTTTAATCCCTCCAAAATTTGGACGAAATGATGGAAAGAAATATGTTTTACAATATTTTTTTGTTAAAGAAATGACATAATGATGATGATGATAATAATGATAATGATGATAATAATAATAAGAATAATGTCATAAAATTATTATTTTTTCCACTCAAATCCCAAATATTGTTACTTTACATTTCTTTTCAAACATTTAAACAAAAAGGAGGCAAATATGTAATTCTCGTATGTTCTTTCTTTCTTTCTTTTTCCTATTCTATCAATGGCAGTTCCATGAAACTTTTTTCAATGGGTTATTAAGGAATTTAAATTAAATAAAATTTAATAAAAAGAGAACTTGAATATATCGATTTATCGACCAAATAATAACATGTAAATATATAAATTTTTACAATTTTCTTCAAAAACTTTTCATATTTTAAAATCGTTATATGTTAATTCATTACCAGTTGTCATTATTTACTGTCAATGTGAATCGGTGTTACAATTTTATTTTGCAATTGTCATATCTATTTGTCATAGTTTTTATAAAAATATTGTAAGCTAAATGATAAAATTCAACTCAACTACACTGTATTAATTATTGACCTATACAACCACACTCAATCATACATAAACAATATACTAAGTAGCTACTTAAGCAATCAAATGCTTGAACCATCACTAACTTTACTTTTTTTTCTAGAATCACTAATTTTATAACAAAAATTTATTATAACGTGATAATAATACACACAAATTTAACAAACCTTTTGCATTTTCTAATTATTAAATTATGTAAAATTATAAAGTTATATTATATTTATACTATACATGCACACATTCATGAGAGAGAGAGAGAGAGAGAGATCTTTGTACTTTGTGTTGTTATTTGGTTTTGGGATTAATTGATACATGTTGTTATATGGTTTTGGAATTTGCTAATATTTGTTATTTTTTTATTTTAGGCAGAACTGATTTGAGATTAGAGTGTGCGAGATTTAATTCAGGGTATTCAAAAATATTTTTATAGGTAAATTTAACTAGTGAAGTATATTTTATATGTGTATATATAATTTTTTTTTTCAGGTAAGAGGGTTCAAACGTGCTTGTAGCGCCGCCCCTGTATTAGTGTATTCTATCCATTTCATATCATTGTTTATAAATTTCTTAAGTGTTAAGAATCTTGACACTCCCCGTAGTAAACCTGCAATCTTTTCCTCATACCACGCTAAGCACTGTGACTCAGCGCTAACCAAGGAGAGGAGTGAGGACTCAGTGCACCAAGAAAACGTGTCCATATGCAATGTGGGGGATTAGTTGAATTTGCCTAAACGTAACTGAGGATGAATCAGAATTGAGTTTAATTATTGATGCAAGACATTATTTTTGCTTTTAATTTTCAAACTTTACCCATAAGAGTTTGAGTACCTCAAGATATTATAAGATCTATAAAGCTTCATTTCTGGAATCTAATGTTGAGTTTGCCGATTATATATTAGTGGCACTAATTAAAGCATCGGAAGAGGCCAAGCCATCCTCTGCAGCCTTTTTTTAACTAGTGGTGATAATAGTTTTTTAACTGTCTTTGTTGAATGAAAATGCCATCCATCTCATACTTAAAAGCAATGTCTTCACGGCGTGTTCGCATTTGTTGCATATTTTTTCTTTCCTTTTTGAGATATCTAGATAGTGGGGTAGGGGAGGAGGAGGATGATTTTGAACTATAGACATAGGAGGTAAGACATCATAAAAAAATGCTAATTACCACTAAACGAATCATTTGAATCACGCTTATTGCGTTATTTCTAATATATATATGCTTAAAGGTTTTGTTTTTTTTTTTTTTCCCTTCAAATTCCCATTTGTGTAATACACTTTTTTTTTTATATAAATTAAAAAAAAAAAAAGTTTCAATGACTCCCTAATCTTGGGTAAGATTCAAAATAAGATTAATAAAAAACTAGAAAACATTATATATGAATGCTAATTGTGGTTCCACTCAACTTATTAAAACGTAATTGGTACCATACCACCTGAATCCACCAATCAAGCAATAATTCTCAAAAGCCAAATCGAAAATTGCATCAAAGTTGGTGAATACTTATCAAAATAAATCACCCCCACTATTCAAGATGACAAATTTCGACTTAACTAATAGCCAAAAGGGGGGAAAAGAAGACAGAAAGAGACCCCAACACTCAAAAAAGGAAAGTAAAAAAAAAAAAATTCTTTAATTTGCCAGGTGTAGGCTAAGGGGCAATTGTTCAACACGCCCCTAGTTTTGTTTATAATGCATATGGAAACCTCTTTATCTGCCACCCAATAAAGAGCAAAACCACATTAGGAATTCAAGATTCTTGTCAGTTATTCACATAATTTTTTTTTATCACCCCAGGTGACCTAATCTCATTGGATAATTTTTCCTTTTCATGCCACATGGCGTAATCTCATTGGATAGTTGCCCAGTCAACAATTAAATAAAAGGACCAAAAATGAGGGTAAAAAATGGACCCAATAACATCATTTCCTACACTTCCCGGGTTGGTCTTTTGCCCAACACCCTCCTCTCTAATCACTTCAGAATTTTTGGACCCACATCCATATACGTCTCTACACGGAGTGGGCTAGAAAACCCATAAAACCAAAAGCCCAAAAATTCCCTAAGAGAACCAAAGGGGCTAAAAGCCTCATTATTTTCTTCAAATCATCCACTACAATCTCCCACATATATCAACACGCACAACTCCCTTAAATAATCAAGTGAAAGACTCGTGGATTGAGAAGTCTATCATCACACCACTTGAAAGAGGTTGTGCATGCAGGTTTAAAACTAAATCTTATATAATTTTTATGGTTGATATGGATTAATTAGCATTTTTATGGATATAATCATATGATCATGTATTAGATTAGATTTTAATTTCTGTCAATATCACATGGTGGAGCATTTTTAAATTCAAGCATTGCATGCATAATGACATGTTAGATGGAAAGGTGCGTAATATAACATAGCCATCAATTTCTGAAAATTGTAACTAAGGAATCAAAATAATTTACCTTTTTTGTTCTTTGTTTAGAATGTAATTATGATTGTAGATTCCAATTAGTTTAATTGGCAAAATTTTTGATAGTTGAATAAGAGATCTGGAGTTTAATCCCCGTCGACACCAAAAATCGATTGGTGTCTTGGTCTAATGATAAAGAACTATCATCAAAAACAGACGTCATAGATTGAAACAATCTCTCAAAACATAATTATGATTAAAGTTTCTTAAATTTCTTTTCTTAACTAGGAATAAAGCCATATAATTTTTTATCTTTATTCTCCATCAATGTAATTCTTCAAATTATTCAATAAAACACCAATCAGTTTTTGGTGTATGTAATGATTGAATCTCAAATCTCTTATTCAACCATCAAAAACTTTATTAGTTGAGCTAACTGAAAGTCACTCTTATTTTTCTACAGTGAAATAAGCGGCATCTCTGTACGCATGCATAACACACGTAATTCACCGACAATTTCCAAATCAAGCCGAAAAAGGGATCTCACAATTGGCACTCTTTTAAGTGCTGTCAACATGAACCACTACAAGACTCAATCTAAGGGCCCACTCAAGCGGCCCTCTCAAAAATAAAATTTAAAAATTCTCTCTATTTCTTTTAAATTTTTTCAACACATATTATAACCTACATATTTTTTTAAGAAACATTATAACCTACATTTTATATATATACTATTTATGTTTTTTTAGACAAATTATTGAAAAAAATATTTTTTAATTTTTTATAAAATAATTTACAAATATTTTTTTAGTTGCACTTGGTGCACTTCCTTTAAATTGAAACCACGTCTAAAACTGGTGTAAAAACAAAAGTATTAAATGAAATATCTTTATAGAGTGAAACTTTTTCCACATGGAAGAAAACAATTCCAACTATATATTAGCATAAATGTACAATATCCGCTCTTTTCAATCGGTCCCATTTGTAGATTTAATACTTGTCACGTTGATGGTCCTAAATTCTTGATTTGAAGTTGTACGGCACCGAGATCCCAGGGCCCAATTGGACCCAGGATTCAGGCCCAATGACGCAGCCCCACTACTCTAAATTCTGTTTGAGCTTGCCTTCTCAAACTATAAGTTTTAAGCCTCGACTCCCAACCTATGCTCGGCACGAATTTCCCGAACAAATAAGGATGTCTTGTCCGGACTTACCATTGCATGCTCGGCAATTCGAGAAACATCACTACCAAACATATAAACTTGAGTGGGAGCCAAGTTCCAAAGCCATAATCGCTGCATCCCACTCTCACCTAAATGCCCACTTACAATAGATAATATTGGACCTCCGATTGCACTAACGATGGCAGTAATCATGATCACCCCATTAACATATGGCTATAAATAGGAGAAGTTGGGGAAGAAAAGGGGGTTCAGCAAAAAAGGAGAAAAAACAGTAGAGGGAGAGAGAGTAGCAATTTCATTTTGAGTCTCTGTGCCGTGAACGACCCAAAGGAGGAAATCCTTAACCCACCTTATAAGTAAGTTGTGAGTCCAAGTGAAGTTAGGCCCAATAATTTTATTTCCGACACGCACAGAAGTCATTATCCTCTCATCCATGGTAGTCACATTTTGGGCTGTTGGTATTATCTTTTCATTGCCTGACTTCGATCCTAGTTGATCCTTACTTTTGCCCCATAAAACCAAATATAAGCCTACAAATATGATAATTGCTCCAATAACCCTGAAAATAGTTCAATTATCTGAGTAAGACAAATATAGTATTTATTATTCCAAATCTTTTTTCGAAAATTCCCTTTAAGAAAATGAATCAAAATCATTTACAACAATTAAATAGTGTGTTATCTAATGAATGTCCCAAATGACACAAAATATTTTGAATGGACATTCAAAGCACAATGTCAGCAAGTCATGTTAATAGTTGAAGAAAAATGTTGTCTCACTGGATTAAGTAGGCCTAGTAGGATTTACATACCTTCCTAAGTACATAATCTCGGACAGAATGAAGGAGCCTAAAATTGCGACTAGAATTGTGCTTAGGGGATTAAAAGCAGTCACAAAAACAGGTCCCTTTTGCTTCATTATTAGGCCTTGAATGTAAATGGTAAACCCTGAACATACTACACCCTGCATAAAATTTCAATTGTGAGTATTAATACAAGTCTTAGACATAGCTAGCCTCACAAAATTGTAAGAAGCAATGCAAAGAGAAAAGACATCAAAAGAAAATGTAACTAAAGTTAGATTTTCTCACAGCGTATACAGCAGCTAAGAGCTTCGAATCTAAGTGTATTGACCAGGCCGTGGGGTTACCCCATTCCATCGCAACGGCTAGTATGGAACTTTCCAGTGTGCCCATCAAACATATCAAAACTGTTAGGGAAAGTTCTGCTGGGTATGATTTCAGCGTAATTGCCTACAAATCAACAATTATATTTCATTACTAATTAAAGCTAACAAAAACGTTTTGAAATGTTAAATGTCTTGTCGCTTAATTGGTACTTTCTAGTATTTACAACATAAACATCCATGGCTCAAATCCACTTTTCCCCATTTTTGTAACTATCAAATTATTATTATATATTATTTAAAAAAAAAAAAAAAACATTTGGAATGTCTTGTGCAAGAAGAAGTTGATTGTAATGTTTAAAATGGGATTTATGTATGATACTCTAATAATCATAATAGTTTTGGTGATTATAAAACAAATGGACAAGGATTTCTTCCAAAATTATGTGGCGATTTATAAAACCATTTAAATGTATTAAATCACATAACTCATTAAATATTTCATATGACCAAAAGTTCTTGTGAATTGTCTTTTAAAAACGGGATTCATTTATCATACTCTGATAATTATAATAATTTTGACGATTATAAAATAATAATAATAATGGATATGGTTTCACTGCAAATTTATGTGACAATTTATAACATCATCCACATGTATTAAACCACGACTCATTAAATAAGTCATCCAACTAAAAGTCCACGTGGATTGTCTTTTTATTCACCATGTGGTGGGTTAAAAAAATGTTCATTAGACCCGATTTGGGGGTAAACTCTATTATAAAAGAAAAAAATCATAATAATTTTAGCGGCAACAATAAGGGATGATGTTGATTATTGTTATGTACGTTTTAGATTTTGACAATGAATTTGGTTAGAAATGCGTCAAGAGCTTGTTGAAGAATTTCAGTCAACGAAAGTAAGATTGCTCGAGTGAAACATTAAAGTAGGCAGAAATTTCACTCAACACTCACTTGAGTCTTGACCCTCTCTTGAGTAAGATTGTAAAAACATGTTTTCAAGTTATATTAGAAATCTATTTTTTGCCTAACCTTAACCTACCTATATTAAATCTCTTAAGCACGATATTTGGAGAGAGAACAGCCACACAAATCTGAAAATCTTTCTCCTTGAGCCCAAGAAAAAGAAAATCCTTTTAGTACTTTGTTCTTAAATGGAAAACCCAGTGAGTGATTTATTCACGTTGAGCTTAAATAGTTTTTTTAAAACCACAGAGTTTTCTCTTCAGTAGTGAGTCCTTGTTGCTGGTTGTCGAAGTTCCAAGTTGCAGAGTATGTGTAGAAGAATTTTTAAGGTTCCGGAACCACTGCAGTGGAAAGGGGAGTGAGACGTTTGTTTCTTTTAGTGGATTTTCTGCGGGGTTGGATTCCCCAAAGTGATTTTTGCTTTGAAAAGTTTGTGTTGTTTGTTCACTACTTTCATTATTATTGCTTTAGATTTGGTATGTTATAACTATAGTCAAATTACTGTGTTGGAAGATTTGTTTGGAATATGGTCTTGTTTGGTAATGTTGTTCTAGCAACGTTATTTAAGTATTGTGAAAATACGTGTAGGTAAAAAAAGTGTTTTGAAAATACATGTTGTATTGTTTAAACAACGAAAACTATTGTTTAAACAACACAACCAAACACCCCCTAAATTATTTATTCAATTAATCCAATGCATAAGCTTTTGGGGTTTTAAATTAATTTTTTTCGATGACCGCTAACCTGATCCACTTGTCTGTGCGTGTGATCATTTTAAACTGAAATTGAAAATTAAATTAATGCCGATTAGACTCTTACTTGAAGAATAATGAAAGCAGACCAGCAGACACAACCTGCTAGCATCATGAGAGCACCCTTGATGACATCTTGATTATTTGCTGCACTAGTAGATTCTTGACGGCCATTTCCATGAGTCCATGGCAAATTCAACATAGGTCCATTAACCAGAGTCATAAACATAGCTCCCCCAAGGCCCCAACCGTGACTATAGTCCCCAATACCTTTGCCAGGCCACGCAGTCTCCTAAGATATACTTTCTCAAGACTACAAAAGCATTCATAAATTTGAAGCAACCCAAAATTTTTGTACCTTATATATATGTATGCATGCAATGCAAGAACGTGAATGGGGGCTAAGAAGAGTTACCCTAAAATCCAAGCCATTGCAAATGAAAAGGCAGGAAGAACATTGCAAATGGCAGTTGCGAAAGTTGCTGTAGTCATTTTCATCCCAGTGTAGTACAAGTTCTGGTCTATTACAGGCCTGAGTAGCAGAAAATGAAAGCATAAGTGAGAAAAATAATAGTAAAGTGTTTGTTTGAAGTTTATTTGCTTGATGGTCCAGATTCTTACTCAATTAAGCCGATCAATGCAATCTTTACAAAGACAGAGAAGGTCAACTTTGGTCTTATTTTCCTGTTAAGAGTAATAAATTAATGTGATTAGCTTTTTCATCTCGTTCAACATGTAATGCTGAAGAAAAGAGTTGAAACAAATGTAAACAATAAGAAGAGAGGAAATGGAGACCTATCCAAGACAATGGCGAAAGGAGCAATGACAACAGTGGCAATGGCATGTCGGTAGACTACGAACACATGTTGGCTCATTCCCTTGTTTAGAGCAAACTTACCAACTATGGCCATCCCTGCATAGCCTAATTGCAATAGAAATACTGCCAAAAATGGCTTCAGCTTGTTATACAATTGAGTTATGGACCCCATAGACATGTTAAGCTAAATTTATCTTTCTTTCTCTCTAAGAGCATTTGCAGCAGTGTAGCTATAATGCTATAATGCTAAAATTTAGCTCCTCAAACCCAAAAACCTTGCTGCAGCAGTGGAGCTAAATCTAAAAAATTTAGCTCCATTGCTACAGTGCACATCTATAAATAGATGTGCACTGTTCATCACATCTAAAAGATAAAATATTATTTTATTAAATTCCTCTCTCCTCTTTTATTAAAAAAATATTTTTTCCTTTTTCTTTTTCTTTCTCTCTCTCCGGTGTCTCTTCTTTCTTCCTCTTTCTTCCTCTTCCAGTTCTCCATTTTAATCAAACCGACCTCTCTGCTCAGTCCGTTGCTCCAAAGCCCAGCGTCGACCACTCCTCACTGCCCAGCGCCGATCGCCGATCGAAGTCCATCCCAGCGCCGACCACTCCTCGCTGCCCAGCGCCGATCGCCGATCGAAGGCCAGCCCAACGTCGACCACTCCTCAGCACCGATCGCTGATCGAAGCCCAGCCCAGCGCCGACACTCCTCGCTGCCCAGCGCCAATCGCCGATCGAAGCCCAACCCAGCGCCGACCACTCCTCACTGCCCAGCGTCGACCGAAGTCCAGCCCAGTGCCGACCACTCTTTGCGTTCTCCACCTCAAAGGCCGAACCTCCGAGCTCCACCCTCTCTGTGCGAGGCCCAGCGCCGATGTGGGTTTGTGTTTATGTTTTCCGATTTGTTGTGGGCAAGTGGGTTTGTGTTTGTGTTTGTGGCAGTGGGCTTGTGCTCGTTGTGGTTTTTTTTTTTTTTTTTTTTGCTGTGGACTGTCGGTAGTGGTGGTGGTGGTGGTGGTGGTGTTGGTGGTGGTTGTGCCTGTGGTTGATGGTAGAGGTGGTTGAGGTTGGTGGTGTAATATTTTTTTGGTTGTGAAATATATTATTTTATTGTAGTAGTTATAATATTTTATTGTGATGTTTATATTATTTTATTATGTTGAAAGCTAAAATAGATCCACTGCTGTAGTATGTGTGTAGGTAAAATAGATAAAGTAACTTTTGGTGGAGCTAAATTGCTAAAAATTTAGCTCCACTGCTGTGGATGCTCTAATGCAAATAGGTTACGAGCAAAATGAAGTTTCTCTTTCTTTCTCTCTAATGCAAAAAAGGTCACGAGCAAAATGAAGAATGAAAGTTCAATTTAAATACAGTTTTTTTTTTTTTTCTTCCTTTTTTTTTTCTGTTTCATTTTCTCATGGATACAAATCAGTCTTAACGCGTCTTCCTTTCTTTATACTAACTTATTTGGAAGACGGAATAGGACGAAGGGAATGTAAGGAAAAGAATTTTTTAAAGAATATTCTTTTCATTCCCTCGTTTTGGAGTATAAAAGGATAATGTTAGAACCAAACGCTTACTCATTACATCAAAAACTATAGCTAATAGTAAGAGTGTAATTTTATTCCTTTAAAGTGTGGCAGCCCAGCACCAACAGGCCAACTGAGACTCGACACAACCTAGCTTCCATCTCTAACATGAAGCTGGAGTTGGCGCACTAAGCCTCTACCCAATGGATAAAGTTTATTTTCTATGTCTTAATGAATTTTTACCGAAATCCTTATAATAGATCTTTTTTTCTTTTTTTTTCCTTAAATGCATATATCACTATTTGTATTAAAGTAATGGTGTATTAATAATGCTGTTATAAAATAATTCTTTTTTATTAAATTTCTTGACAAAGTTGGTTTACGTTCTGTTCATTTCTTTTCAAACATCCACTCAAGATAAAAGTAGATATATAATTCATTTATGTTCATTTTGATTAAACTCAATTCTATCTCTCGGTTCATTCTCTACAATATCCTAAACATGGTGTGAGAGTATAGTTACTCCACTAAGTAATGCAGCAAACTTTTCCCCATATATAGAATGGTAGTCAGTATCATAGCTGAAGGACAAAGGGAGTGGGGGACTCAGTGCACCAAGAAAACGTGTCCATTATGTGGGGGACTGGCTTCGGTTTCCTTTGCGTGAACATAATTGAGGATGAATCAGATTGAGTTTAATTGAGGATGGGAAATTTTGGATTTGTATTTTTAACTATTTTTACTTCTTCGAATTAGAATTTATCAAGATATTCTAAGATAGAAGCTTTATTCCTGGCCTCAAATGTAATGCTTGCGGATCAAATGGTGATAATAGTTTTGTTTAACTGTCTTTGTTGAATGAAAATGCAATTCATCTCATACGCAAATTAAGCACTGTCTCCATGGTGCGGTTTGCATTTGTTGCGTTTTTTTCTGAAAACACAATTATGATGAACTTTTATTATATAGTAACTACCTCAATATATTATACAACTTATATTATGTTTATATAATCGTATAGTATGAGATTTTATCATATGATGTATTCCTAAAAAATGGAATTGAATTTCACATAATCAACATCCCATAAATGCATATGGAACACTAGGGCAAAAGAGAGCCTCAAGATGATAGAGAGAGTGAATATAGGAATGGCAACAAGGCGAGATGGGGTCAAGTCAAGGGTACCGTATGATCTATCCCCTTTTACAACCAAAGAAAACCTCTTAGAGCAAAGCTGTATAAGATTGGAGTCAAAGCAAGGTAGAGGTATTTTGTTATTCCTAATGAGGTGGTTTCGACATTAATTAGTGAGATAAAGATGAAAGAGAAAAAGGACATGTAGTCATAAGACTACTAAAAGGGATATAATACAAGTTTTTTGGGAATAATAATAGAATATATACAAAAAAATAAATAAATTATAAATTAAATATGGATAAAAAAAATATTAAATCATATCTATAAATAATGTAAATATATAGTACATAAAGCAAATATATACATGAGACGGAGCGAACAAACCTCATCTTCGCCACGACACCCCTTCATGGCATGGAAACTCATGTAGGGCAAAGAGAGATAGGACAAGTCAAGTAAGACAGAAAACCTTTTCCATCCCTAATTAAATGGCTATGGTTTCTTCAAGGTGGTTGGCTATGTTTGTGCCTCTTTTTTTACGTCTATCCCTTGCTATACTAAAACTTTAGGGATAGGATGTTTCAAGGTTATTAGGCTGCCCAAATAGATGCCCTTTTGAGCTTGCCCAAAGCATTTGCCAACACCTTTCATACACAACCTATCAAGCATCTTTCTTTCTTTCTTTTTTTTTTCTTTTTTTTTTTTTTGATCCATAACACAACAATATCATGTGTATATTTCAAACTAGAAGTCTATATTATGTGTATATTTCAAAACAAATATCTTCACTCTCAACAGATCTAACACTCTCCAAAGCTAATCATTATAAGCAAGGCTTATTTACAAACACAAACAAATATAATAATACATTCTTCTTTCAGAACCATAGTAGGATCAAGCCTTAAGATCTCATATTAGTAAATCTAGTAATAGAGAGTTAGAAACCATGTCTCTTGCCTGTTGTTAAGAGGAAAAAGCAAACTGTTTGGACTAAGGAGTCTTTTCAGTTCTGTGCTTTTACAAGTTTTCTTATCGCTCCATATATCATGCCGCACTAAGTTTAATCATTTTTTTTTTTAAGAAGAAGCACTAAGTTTAATATGATCCTTATTTGAGCACTAATTCTCTCTCCCCTTTGTTTTATTTGCAACCATATGTTTACTTGTTTCTGCAAGGACCAATTCATGTGTCATTGAATGCAAGACGCAATTAAGATAGTTAAGCTAGGTGATTTGAAATTCTTGTAGGTTAGAATCTCATGTGACGAGTACCTCTTATATAATCGTAGATCCACAAGTATGACTCACACATACGTGAAAATCACCATATACAACCATTCGTCTTTTAAATTTTCTAGATTTGTAGTTTTTGTGACATCATATCTACAATATAATTTAGTGGCTAAATTTACATTTTCCTATATAACAACTTCAGTTTTTAGAACAATTGATAACATATTATACCTCTTTTCTGAAGACTTAAGATTTTAGGATAACTGGTAATTTATTAAAAGATTATACGATTTCGAAGTTAACATTATTGCAACTTTAAACAATTTTCTTTATGTAGCGTATACCCATAGATGCAGTTTCAACTTGTGTGAAAAAACCCTCGTTCCTTGGCTGAGGGGAAAACTGAAACGCCAGCATTGAGTAAAATGAATGGTCCAATCTTAGGAGAGACTATATATATGGACCTTTGAATGCCATTTTTCTTCTTGAGAAGTAATTTTTGGATAGAACTTCAAAAGTTTATTGGTTCACGCTGCAAGGCTTTCTGCACAAGCTCAGTCTGTTCTTTAACGTGAACCGAATAGAAACCGGTGGCTGAGGCAGCAGATGGAGCACGGCCAACGTATTTGATATCATCTATAGTTCCTCTCCCCAGTGCTCTCACGGTAGTGTAGAGGCGGGGTGAAATGTAATAGAAAGCACCCATGTTCATTGGCTCTTCCTGGCACCAAACAATCTCGGCATCTAACAGAATCCAAGAAGAATTAGTAAGCCTCATAATGTCAACAGTACTTAAAAGTACTCAATTAATGAAAAACAACAGAATGACTCAACCACTAGAATGTGACATATTCAACCAGGCACTCCTTAGGTTTGCGCCCATTGAAATTTACCTATATTCTAGTATGTTCATACTCCATGGTTGTTTCTCTGGTCTAAAAGATTTGCAAGGGTCCTGGATGATTATCTATGCCTATATAATACTATTTAGGTTAAATACATTTAAACACCTTAATGCAGGGATGGTTTGAAATCAAACCACACACTTCCAAAAAACAATTCCATTCATACCATAAACCTCTTAGGTATGCCATTAATGGAAAATAATTAGGCAAAACGACATTTTGGGGCTTAGATAGAGTGAAGTAATATATGATAGGGCGTCATTTTGTTTTAGTATTTTTTTTTTTTTGTTAACAGTGTCACCATAAATTAGTGTATGGTTTGAATTGAAATTTCTTTGAAAGTGTAGGATTTAATTTGAAACTTCTAAAAGGATGAACTCTCCATTCCTAAACTATGGGGTTTATATATGGGGAGAGCATAATTTTCCTAAACTATTGATGGGATATTCCTTATTAAAACCTAATTGATTGTTTTTCTTCTTGTAAATTCAAACTACGTACTTGGATATCGCTTCAGCTCCCGCTGGATGAGGTCATATGGGAAGGGGCACAGCTGTTCCACCCTACATATTGCAACATCCTTAGCATCAGCCTTTTTCCGTTCCTCATCAAGCTCATAATAAACCTGCAACAAACAAATTTGCGTTTAAGTTAGCTCCTAACCAGAGAAAGAGAGGAAATTGAACTGATGGAAAAACCAAAACATCTGAAATCAATAAACTCCCAGGTAATATATATATATATATATATAAAAGAAACCCAAACCCTATGCTTGCATGGGGGGAGGAGAGGAGAGTAGAAGGTGACCAAAAATGTACTAATTTTTAGTTCCAGCCACCTACTTCACTACTCTCCCACCATCTCCTTTCATTCCAAACATGCACTAAAGTAGTTTGACTATAAGAAGCTAAATATTTGTTTGCATTTATTAGAAAATTAAAAAAATAAAAAAAGAGAGAGGAAAACGCCAAAAAACCTATGATCAGATGGAGGGAGGGGGAAAAGGAAAGCAGAGGAGAGGAGAGCAGAGCAGCAGGTGGCCAAAATATCCTAAATTTTTAGTTTGGACCATCTTTCGCTCTACTCTCCTCTCCTCTCCCTCCATCTCTCCCAAATCCAAAAACCAATAAATAAATGAAATGCAGCAATCAGAAGCACAACCTTTCCAGAGCAAAGAACCAGTCGTCGAATACCCTCCTCAAGATCAGAGTGGTTGTTCTGGTCCTTTATGAGACGCTTAAATCTGGTGCCCTGTTTGTCAAAACCTGCGTGGCCTTGGACATCATCAAACTCGGACAAATTTGATTTGCAGTCCTTGTGACGAAGCAAGTTTTTAGGAGCCATCACAATTAGAGGCTTACGGAATTCCCTGTGTATCTGGGTAATGAAACAGAAAATCATAAGAAACTTTTTATTAAAAAAAAAAACTAGAAAGTAATTCATATTCCAATTAGTTGCACTCACTTGACGCCGCAAGACATGGAAGTAATTAGCAGGAGTTGTGACATTCACAACCTGCCAATTGCATTCCTGAATTTGCTTTCGAAGAGTTGAATCCATCTCAGGAATAACATAAGGATTGTCATCACTCATCTGCCATAAAATTTTAAAAAAAAAAAATATATATATATATATATATATATAAGCAAAAGAACATGCTAGAGAATGTTGACAAAAAAATTATGAAGAAAAATTCTTTATAAAGAGACATAACAGGAAAGCACTCAATATACATAAATAACGCAATGAACTCTTTGGGCAGAGTACCTGAAGAAAACGCTCTAACCGTGCACTAGAATGTTCAGGGCCCTGCCCATCATATCCATGAGGAAGCAGCACAACAAGTCCAGTTTGACGAAGCCACTTAGACTCACCACTGCTCAAAAACTGATCATATATAACTTGGGCCCCATTAGCAAAATCGCCAAACTGAGCTTCCCAGATTACCAATGAATTTGGATTTTCCATGGAGTAACCTAACTCAAATCCAAGAACACCAAACTCCGAAAGAGAACTGCACACAAAAACATATATTGCTTATGTAGGAGACATTAAAAGCACCAATTAAGGAAAATTACTGTGTATCAAGAGCTATCCAGGAGTTCAGCAGTCTTTAATGTTTGGGCTGATGGTTAGCTGTCTAGTATGGAAGTTTGGGAAACAAGTAGACACTGTCTCATTAACAATATCCATGTACAATCCATATGAAAGAATTTTCCTCAAAACCAGTTTGAAGGAAAGTCCCTTTGACCCACTATGTGGTAATTTAACTAACCATCCGAGTGTACTTTTAATTGGCATGTAACTGGTTTAAATCACTTAAGAAGTTATGTGATTAAAATACACGTGAATGATCGTCTGATCACCATGTAAAGGACTGGATCATATTTGAGGAAAACTTAGTCCTAATCTATATCAACATTTAAGTGCACATGAAAAAATACACATGATTAAATTGTTCAAAGGACCCTATCTAAGGAATAATATGATCTAATTTTATAAAATTCTTTCTAACAAACAAGATAGTAGAATGTAGATGAAATGAATAAATATCATCCCTCAGATTATTTATCAAACAACTGCATACATTTTTATAAGTACTGACTGAAACAGCACAACATTATATAATTATTACAAGGACTTTTTAAGGTTCATAAAAACAAAAATTAAAGTTGCAAATTCCTATACACATTGAAGCATGAGGGTTGACACAGAAAATATATAAATAAGAGGGGGGAAAAGACTCCTCACTTACAATTAAGTATATAACAAATCAAAAGGCACAATAATAAGCAAGATCAACAATATAGAGCCTCACACTTCAAATTGATCAACACTAAAGTAGACAATAACACATAACTCTAATATAATTTTGAGGTTATTTTTTATTACGGTAAGGGGAAACAAATTGCTTCTGCACTGTGATGCAAAAATCCAACAGCATCCCTACCACCATCAAAATATGGATGTGCATTCTGACATAAGGCACTCACATTCTGGAATGGCCATAAAATAGGGCTGTCATGGCTTTAGAAGAAAGTATCAGACATTATAAATCGATTATATGAACAGCTAATCAGCTTCTTCTTCTCAGCAGCAAAAGGAATTAGAAGCATAACGCATAAAGCTCATACACAGAAGAACTTGCGGTGAACACAATTGTGAAACAAAAATAAGAATTTTGTTAAAAACAGAGGCTAATATTGTTTTAAGTTAATTACACAAGAAGAAAGTTACCACAGATTACCTGTTGCTAACAGTAAACATCTCCTCATTTTGGTTCATGATAACATGGTCCAGAGGGCAATACTTCTCCCCTGTTTCCTGATCATGAACTACTGAATGGCGATGACTAAATGTACCTCTTTCAACATCCTGACCACTCAATCGAACATGGTTACCTTCTACTAGCAAGGTAGCAAAAGCAAGTGCTTCCCCAACTGCCCAGTCTATGCCTTCACCTGTTTCAATCATTTGTGCACGTTGCTCATAAACTTTCTTTACTGCTCTGTGAGGCTTGAAATTATCTGGAAAACGTGTGATTGCTTTGCCAACATTCTTCAGAATTTCTGGTTTTACCCTGTATATCAGCGAAGCAATTTTATTATTTTCATATACACACATACATCTCATATACACACATACATACATCACTAAGTACATATATAAATACATTTATAGTCAGAATCATAGTGGAAGTGAAAATTGACAACTCAACTCAACTTAATTAAGCCTCGATCCCAATTATATTGGGGTTCACTACCAATCCTCAACTAATTAGAATCAGCCATGTGTATTCTTTTCTCCATTCTACCATATCTCAAACCATATTTTATGCCTCTCTAATTATTATATCCTTCTTCACTACTTATAAATATGTTATTTCAGGCCACCCTCTAGCTCTTTCCACTCCCTCAACTTGATCAAAAATTAAAACACAAACATACCCAGTGTTTAGGATACGTGAAAGCTGTTCAGGTGATTTGAACCCAGACCAATGAGACGAAAGCCAGTCCCTTCTTTGCGGAACATAATCTTTGCTAGCCAAGAATTCTTCATTGAGGATTGTATTGACCTTATTGTGTATCTTATCAATGTCTTCCTTCATCACCTGCCCGGATTCTAGAAGTTTGTTTTGGTATATCTCAAGAGCTGATGGATGATTCCGGATAACCTGTAGCACTCAATCAAGTTAGAAATCAAAGCAATTTGGTTGACTAAACTCAAAAGCAGCAATGAGTAATCTATGTGAACCATAAGCAGTGAGAACAAGTGAGGATCATCTTGGAGGGGAAAAAAATATCAAAAATTCAGTAAGAATGTGACTCAAATCAAACAAGAACAAAAAACTTTGGAAAAATTGTAGAGAAAAGGCTAACCTTGTACATTTTGGGCTGTGTGAAGGATGGCTCGTCAATCTCATTGTGCCCAAAACGACGATAACACACTAAATCAACCACGACATCTGAATGGAAAGTCTGACGCCACTCAGCTGCAAGCTCACAAACATGAACAACTGCCTCCATATCATCAGCATTTACATGGAAAATTGGGGCATCCAAGGCTTTGGCAACATCAGTGCAATACTGTGAAGATCTCCCCGCCATTGGATCAGTTGTGAACGCAACTTGGTTGTTCACCACTATGTGTATAGTGCCACCAGTAGTATAGTTTGGGAGAGCACTAAGATGTAGAGTCTCATATACTACACCTTGTCCAGCAAAGCTACCATCTCCATGAATCAAAACACCCATATTCTTGGTCCTGTCCTCATCATTTGAGTAATATTGCTTTGCTCTAGTTTTTCCAACAACAACTGGGTCCACAGCTTCCAAGTGGCTTGGGTTTGCAACCAAAGACAAATGTATTCTCTTTCCACCTCTAGTTGGTCGATCATAAGAAGTTCCTAGGTGATACTTAACATCACCAGTTCCTGTATAAAGCCCGATTTCATCCACAGGCTTTGTACCACCACTAAACTCACTAAATATCTGACGCAGTGGTTTCCTAACCACATTACCCAATACATTCAATCTTCCTCTGTGAGGCATTCCAATAACTATGCTCTCAACGCCAAGGTCAGCTGCCCTATCAAACATCTCCTTCATGCCTGGAATCAGAGTCTCCCCACCTTCAAGCCCAAACCTCTTTGCTGTTGTCCACTTAGTAGCCAAGAAGTTCTCAAACTGTGTACTCCATATAAGCCTATCAAGCATTACCTCACGGCGCTGCCTGTTGTATTGCATTGGCGTGGGGGTTTCAATCTTCTCTCTTAACCAATTGCATTTATCATGATTTGCGATGTGCATGTACTCAAACCCAATGCTCCCACAGTAAGCCTGCTCAAGTCGGGTCAATATGGATCTAAGGGTCTGTACAGGTCGGTTCTCAGACAGAAACCCAGACTCCGTCCACACACCCAAAAAGAATTCTCTATCAAGATCAGCTTCTGTGAACCCATAAAGAGCAGGGTCCAATTCTGCTGGGATTTCTCGTTCTTCCAAACCCAAAGGATCCAGCTTGGCTTTTGTGTGACCATTAACCTGGTAAGCCCTCACAAGCAACAGCAACCTCATACTCTCTTGAATTGTTTGGCCTGAGATTCCAGGGGAAGTGGCAGCATGCCCCACAAAATTCCTAAAGAAATTGTCCCACGACTCATCAACACTACTTGGGTCAGCTTCCCAAGCCCTTTGAAGCTCCTCTAAGTAAACACTGCTTGTCCCATCTAGGAAGCTATCAGTTAGCCTAGATAAGGGCACAGGACGAGGAACAGGTGCCGCCTGCGCCTTTGATCTAAATACAGTGGTGTGAAAATATCGATTCTGTGAGGGAAGGATCCGTGTTCTTGTTGCATATGAGCCACCTTGAGATAGTGTTCTCCTAATAGCAAGCGTTGCTAAACCAGACCCAGCTCTAAACCAACCCATCTCTATCAGTCCAAACTATCACAGAAACAGCAGTGACTAAGTTTCTCAAAGCTCAATGATGAACATCTAAATGTCTTTGGCAGATACAAACCCTATTTAACCAAAAAAAAAAAGAGGTAAACAAATGACATAGAGAGTTTCTGATATTATCAACTTCATATATACACAATAAATGAAGATCAAAATTACATCTCTCAAAAGCATTCCAAAAAATTTAACAATCATAAGCACCCATTGAATTTCAACTCTTGCATTCAAAATATGGCATATACATATATAATCAACTTTTCATTTAACATGATAATAGCCAGAAATCAAAACCACCAAAAATTATGACATTGAGATAACATAAATTATACATTAATTCAAAAATAACCAATTAATTTAAAACATGTGTCACTAAGAAGCAGAGATACAAACACGATACAACACAGGACACATCAACACAACAATCCTTGAAAAATTAGTACACAACACGGCGGAAATAGTAGGATACACCAACTAACATCTAAAGTGAATTTAAAAGGCAATAATAGGTAGCAAAGAAGTGCAATGACAGCCACAAAATGATGCTTTAGAGTCCATGTTTCAGTAACCACATAACCCACAAATGATTCAACTCAAAAAAAGTTAAACAAAACAATGCAAACTACTAATAATCTTAACAATAACTTTCTACATCACAACAATCAATATATAATTATTTTAAAAAAATATTAACCAAAACCTATCGTGTCCGTGCCGTGTCCCAGTGTTAAAAAAAAACTGATCGGACACTCCGCGGACACGCAGGCAGCCGTGTCCCACCCAGCTTCTTAGATACAGCTAATTCCAAAGTTTCGGTTTAATTTTCAAGCACATGAAAATTTAGCGCTGCGATATTACATACACGTAAAAAGCAAAATCCGAAAGAAAAGAGTTTCTCAGTAGATCAGTAACAGCTAGTTCAGAAAGTTTCAACGGAATTGAGAAGCTAAAAGAAAGAGTTAGAGAGTGTTTGGGAAGAAAGAAAATGCGTACCGGAAAATGCGAGAGATAAGAGGAAAAGTTAGAAACTGTGAACGCTGAAGACTCAAATCTGAGAGTGAGAGGAGGCCAATGTGAATGATGGCTGCTCTTTTTATGCTTTTCTTTCCCATACATTCTCTCCAACGGTCCAACCTAGTAATATTACATTCCTTTTTTATTGGTAATGTCTTTTTTTTCAATTTTTGGAACCTTTCTTTTCTTCATTGGTGGGCTACTCTTTATTCATTAAATATAAATTGTTTTTTATTGGAATATAATTAAAAAAAATTATTTATATTATTATTAAATTGATAGTTAATTAAATTAATTACCATGTCAATTTTTTTTTAAATATTTGAAGTACACGTTACATTTCTTTTTCCATTTTGACATAATGGTGTTTTTTATTCAAGATTAATATTCAAATTTTTTTTTGTATAAAAATATAATTGTTGTTATCTTCTATATATATTGATAATATTCTATACTATATATATAATTGGAATAAAATCTTTAAGTATACGGTATACACGTTTATAAATTCCAAAAATAATATTATAACCTTCTTTTATAATAATTCAATATATAATGATAATATTCTATATATATAATTGGAATAAAATCTTTAGTATACAGTATACACTTTTATAAATTCCGAAAATAATATTATCACCTTCTTTTATAATAATTCTATATTATAGTGGGTGAATTTTTTTTTTTTTTTTTTTTAAGATTATTACAATAAGTGGTGAAGGGAAATTCAAACTATAGATCTTCTTATAATACCAATAAAATATAAGGCTCTTTTTTATTTTTTGAGAAACAGTAACCATTGGTATTAAACTATTAATTATTAAACTGGGAAATCATCATCAACAAAATATAAAATATTTGGTAGAACATACTCCATCCAAACTAGTAAGGGAAAAGAGAATCTAGCTTTCTGTACTAAAGCATGGGCTACAACATTGTCTTGCCTCCTAACATGAGAGAAGGAATGAGTTCGTAAGGAACTTGCAATAAACTTAGTGTCTTTAACAAGATGTCCTATACACGAGAGAAAAGTTTCCCACAAAAAGGGCTTTAATAACAAATTGGCGTAAATGCACTTTTAGTCCCTACATTTTGACGTTTTTCCATTTTAGTCCCTACATTTTATTTTTTCCACTTTTAGTCCCTAAACCAATTAACGCCCCTTCATTTAAGTCCTTGAAGCTAACTTCCGTCACTAATCTAACGGGAACCAGTAACGGATGAATAAAATAATATTAAAAATTTACTGTAGCACTGATATATCAGTATATAAATTTAAAAAATTAATTTATTAATTTTAACTAAATAAAAAAAATAAAAACAGAAATAAAAAATCATGTTCAAACGCATCATCTTTTTGAAAGTCCAGACCCATTCTTCTGGATCTTTGCCCAGAATAAATGTAGGGAATAACGTATCACAATTGAAACAACCCCACCCACGCTGTCCGTCAAGCCACCAGATCAAACAACTAAGACCCAAAATCCATCAACCAAAAACTGTAAAGGGAGAGCCGGTAATGGGTGGGTTTGTTCTCTCTCTTCTCTGTCTCGAACCATCTCTCTCAGATCGGCATGGAGGGTGTAGGTTTGTGGGGATCGGTGTGATGGAGGGTGTTTGTTTGTGGAGATCAGCGTCTGTGGTGGAGATCGGCGTTTGTGGTCGAGGTTGAGGTGTGGGTCACGATAGTTGCTGGGCTGTGGAATCGATGAATTGGTGGTTGGGTTATGGAAATCGGTGACTGGGTTGTGGGAATCGGTGTTTGGGTTGTGGGATTCGGTGAGTGGATTGTGTGGGTTTCGATTTTGGTGGGTTTGGGTTTGCTCAGATCGGCGTGGGTTTGCTCAGATCGGCGTCGATTTTGGGTTTGGGTTGTGGGTTTCGGTTTTGGTGGGTTTGGGTTTGTGGGTATGGATTTGGCAGTGGTGGCGGTGGTGGTGTTGTTGGATTTTAGGTGGTGGTGGCTGCTGTGTTGTGGGTTTGATGTTGTTGCTGGGTTTGATGAGAAAGAGCTTCATTTAATTTAAATAAAAAATGACCAATTAGGGAATATGGAGGTCGTTGCTGGGTTTGCTCTTTGATTCTGGGTTTGATGTTGTTGCTGAAGATTGATTATAGGGAAGAACACAAAGAACATGAACATGTTCTTCATGTTCTTCCCAAAAAAAAGAGAAACAAAATTAATTGAAAATCTTTTTTTTCTTTTTAAATTTTATTATTATTTTATTCATCCATTAGTGTTCCCGTTAGATTAGTGACGGAAGTTAGCTTCAAGGACTTAAATGAAGGGGCGTTAATTGGTTTAGGGACTAAAAGTGGAAAAAATAAAATGTAGGGACTAAAATGGAAAAACGTCAAAATGTAGGGACTAAAAGTGCATTTACGCCTAACAAATTCAAAGTCGCCTTCAAATATAAACTGCATAAAATCAAGCTCCACGGTGAATTGTCTTAATTGTGACAAGTACTGTCTTAATTTGTGACAAGTATTGTTTAATGAAGCTAACTTGATTACATCAACTTCATGAAATTTTCTTAATCAAGTATTGTCTTAATTTTATTTATTTATTGACTGCTTGTAGATGACATAAGATTCAAGTTATTTTGACGGTGACAACTCAGAAATTTTCATATAATGATAGTGTTTCTAATTATTGGAACAACTCAGAAAATAATATATCTTCGCCTATACAAATAAATAATTAATAATATAATAAAACTCCAATATATTCTGAATTGAACAGTCTAGAACTAACAAATTATAAAACGTAAAAACAATAACATAAATTTTGTAAAAGTGATTGAATATAGATAGAGATAAAACTTTGAAGAGTGGATGTGTTGATCTGTCTCCTTGTAGTTTACTTTTGGATGATGTTCGGTAATTGCTTTACTCTCATGTTAAGAGAAAAGGCAATAAGATAGCTCATAGTCTGGCTTGCTGTTCAAATGTCAAGTTTTTTAGTTTGGATGAAACCTATTCCGTCCTAGTCTTTTTCTGTACTCCAAGCTGATTTAGCCGGTATTTCTTAATTTTAATACAGTCCTTTTTCTCAAAAAAAAAAAAAAAAAGGGATAGAGATAAAACTTATAATAAATATATAATTAAAAAGTCTATGGACAGAAAAACCATCGCGTAATTTGTCTCTAGAAAGCACAAAGTACAGACCAGATTTTTTCAGAAGCTTCTTTCTTGTTGGACAAGCCAAATAAATATAATCAAAGTTGTAGTTCTCTTTCCTTTTTTTTGCTTTTTTTGAAGTGAAAGAAAAGTTGTAGTTCTTTTTTGCTTCTTAATAGTGTCACATGCAATATGACGCATTCCAAATGACTAATGTAAAATGAGAAAGTTCAAACTTTTTTTTTGGGGTCCGAAATAGAAATTGCTATATCCAGTTTGGCTTTTCAAAAATTCATGTGAGGAAGCAAAATAATTCAACCCGGCAAAGAAAGCTAACCAAATATTCTATCTAAAGAACAATCCAACTTTGAAGAGGTCACTTATGCAACAAATAAAAGTACTTCAGAGAAGTTCTGGGGGGAATGGATTACAAGTTCAGCAAATATAATTTTTCCTTGACTTGATTATAAATTTCTTGATGAATTTTACTCTAAAGAGAAAGTAAAATTCAAAGGGGGAGTTGTACAATATTGCCATTACATCCTCATCAGAATTGCTTATACACCCTAATGAGTGCCACTATCAGAACATTCCCACAATTTCTAATCATGAACAGCAACTAGACCTTTGTGTAGTTTGACCACCACCGTCTGTCTGGTCCGGTTTTTTAACCTCAAGGTGTGATTTTGGCTGAAAGCACCAGACAAGATAAGGAGTACATTAAAATTTATTGCTTTTTAAGAAAAAGAAACTAAGATTCCCATATTTGATGGCACAGCTCTACCGCTTTTTAGGAAGAGAAAGAGTGGATCACATAGAAAGTCAGAAGGGAATAGGAAAACCAAAAAAGGCCCACACTAGCGTACCTCATCCCTGGAATCAGTCTCTGCAAGCCTTCGCTTAATATCCCTTGCTATTGAAAAGAAGACCTCCTCCACATTCATATTTGTCTTTGCACTCTACAGAACATATTCTTTTGTTTATGAGCCAAACAGAACAACTGGTACTTGAAATGTAGATTACATCTTGATAGCATATTTCCACTTACAGTTTCAAAGAACTTGATGCCATACTCATCAGCAAGAGCCTGACCCTTAGAGGTAGGCACAGCCTAGGAAAAGAAAGAGAATTATCCTTTATAGTTAACAATATAAAACGTAGGCATGCACATGAATACAAACAGAGATAGAGAGAATGAAGAAAGGATCAGGTACGAGCCCAGTCAGTACACAAGCTTTTTAGGCTGGAGGGTCACATATCAATCCACAAGTCATCCTTCTCTCATACTTTTAAGGTGGTTGCAAGCAGGATTGAATAGACTGCATCAGTTATGCAAGTCATGCAACAGAAAAGCAGTTGTGTGCTCAATCAATGAACTTAGGATCCAGCCCACCGGGTGAAAAGACAGCATTTGCTGCAAGATGATTAATCACAAAACACCTACCCTTTTGCTTTCATCCATGTCAGCCTTGTTCCCCACCAGTATCTTATTAACATTGTCAGATGCATGTTGTTCAATGTTGCGAATCCAGTTCTTAATGTCTGAACAAAAAGAGAAAATAGCTCCATAAAGAATTGAAAGAGATATAGAATTAATTTCAAAAGTTTTGAAAAAAAAAGGAGGAACCACAACAATCACTAACTATAAATGAAAATATACAAAAACAAATTGCACTTGACCACAACAAAAGGTGACAACAATACATACATATTATAGTAAAATACTAAATATCTAACAAGATTGGCTGATAAAGCCGCCAAACTACGAATACTATAAACATATCAAACATTGGCAATTGCTATGTGAAGTCCAAACGTTGAGAACAAGACAAGAAGAGAAGTTACTGTTGAAAGATGACTCGTCAGTAACATCATACACCAGCAAAATACCCATGGCTCCTCGGTAGTAAGCTGCAAAAGATCATAAAGTATATAAGCAAACTCCTTTACAATCTAAAGAAAATGCAACATGCAATTTAGATAAAAATGATATAATTGAAAATGAACCATCCTCACAAGTATATATCAGACCTCCCATTTTATATGCCAGTAAGCACATATGTCTAGGAACCAACTACAAGTTGGGACTTCATCAAAAGGTCTGATATCAAACAGATGGCATCATGACCACCTGAGCTTCTACATTTGCATTTCAGGGTTTAAGAAGTCCTTTTCTTAATTCTCTAATTAAAGGCTGGGTAGGTTTACGATGTCAAGGCTTGAATATGAATAGTGACTATATTATCAAAGGAAACACCATCTGCAAATAATGATACAAACTACAAAACAATATACCAACTTGAAACCAAAGAGGCAATAAGCAAAAACCCAAAACACAAACCTGTAGTGATAGTTCGAAACCGCTCTTGACCAGCTGTATCCCAGATTTGCAATTTAATTCGTTTGCCATCAAGCTCAACAGTTCTTATCTTAAAATCAATCCTATCAACAAAAAAGATTTAATATTAAAATCACAATAAATATTACGACAGATATAAATGGGGCTTCTAAAATATTTCTGCCACAAATAAACAATGCTTGTATCCAATAAGAATAGATACAAACTTTTTTATTTTATATATTGGTTTTTGAACCACAACCACCCTAAACCTTGTAAATATTGGGGGAAGAATGTCCTTATTGAGCCAGGGGCGGTGCCACCTTATGGCCAGGGTGGTCCCAGGACCACCCTGACCTAAAAAAAAAAATAATAATAAAATAAAAAATAAATAAATTATACATAATAATTTAAAATTTTATATTTATCTACCTTTAAAAAAATTTTTGGGATACCCTGAATTTTTTTTATGCCAATAAAATTAAATTTTGGTCCATAATTTAAGCAATTTAACAATATATTAGAGTCTTTTAAGCAAAAAGAATCACATGTTTTTATATTCTTTTAAGCCTATACTACGGCTTTACTTTTAGTTTTTGCCTTACCTAACACACTGTCATTGTACAACTACTTTTCCTCAAAAACATTATAATATATATTATACAACTAATTGGTCAAAGTCACATAAATTTAGCTTTTTTCATTGTACAACTACTTTTCTTTTTTCTTTTTCCGATAATTTTGATTAGAAAAAAATAATAGTTTTAGTTAATTAAGTGAATAAACATAAAAAGTTACTTAATTTTTATATAACATCAATTAATTCATTATATATATATAAAATAAACTTTTTATTTTTATGATTATAATTAAACATGTGATTGTCCATTCTAAGGAAATTTGATTAAATTTACACAAAAAATGTCACTAAATATTATGTTTTTATATTTTGCTATCATATTATTAGTAATAAACTTATTATATTTTTATTTATATAATTTAAAATTTTATTAATTATATTATTTATGACGTCGCCGGTTCGACCATCGGTCGGATCTCGGTCCGACCAAAAAACCAGTAACCAATCCCTTTTCCGATTCTTTCACCTATAAAACCATGGAAACCCCCCCCCCCCCCCCCAAAAAAAAAAAAAAAACTTGACCAAAAATCTAGAAAAAATATATATAATAAAATCACTAACAAGGCCCAAACCAAATGCCAATAGAAAAGCCCAGTACAAGATCCTCACTGCCTCAGTGCCTCGCGGATTCACAAGTTATTAAACAATTTAAACTAAAACTAAATCAAACCTAAAGGCTAAAAGGAAATAAAAAAATTCACTTACTCTCCCCAGCCATCGCCGTCCATCCCTGTTTAGCAACACTAACAACAACCACAACTGAACTCCACAAGCTTTATGTTATAAAACTTTATGTATTTGCGTGTTTTTTTATTGTTGTTGTTGTTATTGTCGTCAATATATAAATTTTTCTTTTTATTAGATTGTGTAATTTATGCTTGTTGAGGAACACCCTAGAAAAAATTCCTGAAGCCGCCACTGTATTGAGCTATAGCTTATTGGCAAGAATAAATACATATGTAACTACACAAGTATGTAAACACAAAAACATACACATATATACATATGCATCTATGTATGTTTGTATGTATGCATATATGCATGTTTATATGTATGTATTTATGCATGCATGTATATGCAAGTCCTAAGTCCTCAAGCCATCACAGCAAGGTGCATGTAAGTCTAGACCCTCAACAAAAGAGATGTCTTGAATAGGTAATCTGAAATTTGACTTTATTTTCATCAGTTTATTGAGGTCTATTATGCCAGCACATAAATAGGATGAAACAAAACGTCAATAATCATCCAAGTGTCATTAACTTTTTTCCCACATAAGGAGGCCCCACAATTAATTACCCATGATACTCATCTTGGCACTCATTATTGCATGAAGAAAGTTTGCTACAACACTTCAAGATATAAAAACTCCATAGTTCCGAGGGATACAAACCCAATGGTGGTAATAAAACTGGTTGTGAAGGAACCATCAGAAAAGCGCAAAAGCAAACAACTCTTGCCCACACCTGCAGAGATTTGATAAGAATGTCAAATAACAAAAAGGGGGAAAAACAAACAAACAAACCCTCAAAAATATAACCTAGCATGCTACTTTTGGCCATTTTTCAGGAATTTGAGGTGCTTTATTTGGTTGTAAGTTTTTCTTTTTGGTAAAATGCATATATATTCCCAACCTTGCCCATAGGCTAGATATCCCCAAATCCCTTCCATTACATACAACATGGGTAATTAATTGTGGGGAATCTTGGAGTTTGATCCTTGGCCACATCCATGGGAAGCTTACAAGATGCCACTAGGCCAAGCGTCCATTGGCAATTTGAAGTGCTTTGTATTGGCATATAACTCAAGTGTCTATGACCAGCTTAAAAAGGAGGCATGTCCACCAGAAATCATCCCTAAATTTAAACAATAGCTATGATACTTTGTGCAGATATGATGCTAAGCCGACAAACTAAGGAATCATTTCCTAGGATGGTAGAATGTCAAGTAATATGAACTAGGTTAAATATGCATGATAAAAAAATGAATGATATATGTAGAGATTTGTATGACATTTGATGAGTCTATAACCAAAAGATCAAGATTAGGAATCCATGACACCCAAGCAAGTAACAAAATAAAACCAATAACCCGCATAACAAGATATGATAATTTAACAAGAGAAGGCTTTTGCATGATATAGGTGCTTGGAAAGAAGAAGACCGAACAAACAAATAAACCTCCAGCATTAAACATAACCACTATCCACTAGGAATGAAAAGTATAGATATGAAAACAAACATGAAGCTGAACATAATTTCCAATTCTGCAATAGAAGATAGCATGTAATTTCTTTAATTGTCAAGTTACACACAACCAATGAGTCTTGAAACCACAACCTCACTCTGTACCTAGCACTTACAGGGGAAGAAAGTGCCAATTGAGCTAGAACTCATTGATAGAAGATATCATATCATATACATGATGCTAATAACTTGTACATAACTCATTATATATGTGTGTGTGTGTGTATATATATATAAATCATCATATATTACACTCATATCATGATTCATGTCACTCTCTCTCTCTCTCCACCTTACAATCCGAAAAAATTGTCTTTGGAGGAAACCCATCAAAGTTAAGCCCCACAGATTACCATTTGTGCTGGACAAGTTCTATACCAATTGCTTTCTCTACTTTTTGTGTTAATTGAGCTAAAGCTCATTGGCCCATTGCTTCTCACTAATTTTATTCATTAAAACAAAAACAAAAAACACCATAGCCCACTACACATGAAGCATGTAGGAAATTATAGCACAAAACTGGACAAGACCAAATATTAACCAAAACCCATTTCTCAACAATAATAAAATTTCCATAAAAATCACAGCAATCGCATTGAAACCAACAACCTAAATCCAATCAAATAGCAATAGAGATCACATACCCATTTGTTCACATACCAGATCAAATGCACTAATGCACCCATAATCATAACAACCAAAACAAAAAGGATTATAAGAAGATCTCATAGTTTATAGCTTATAAAAACAAAAACAAAAACTAACCACTGTCGCCAATAAGGAGAAGCTTGATGAGGTAATCGTAATCGGCACGAGCCTTTGCTGGTGGTGCAGCCATCGAGTTATCACCAAGCCCCCAAAACTCACAAACTCTCTCTCTTTCTCTCAGAGCAAAAAATAAAAACCCAACTAGAGAAAAAGGAAAGATATAATTGCAAGCTTTAGCAAGTGGTCGGTGACATATTCAGAGGTGATCCAATAGTTTTATATGGTTTTTTGAGTTTGGGTTTGGGTGATTGGGGTTCTGAGTTCTGTCTCTCACATGTGTCTCTCTCCGTGTGCAATATGTATGGTTACGTGTGTCTCTGTTTTATTGTTCTAACTTCTAAGAAGAGGAGTGGACTCGGGGTTTTGCGTCCCGTGGTCTCGGATGTACACGAAGATTTCTCGCCTCATTGCAAATCTAGCAGTGACCTGAATTAAATGAACTCTATCCAACCAAATTTTTTTTAATTAATTAAATTAAAGGGCCAACCCATACTCTTCGGTTTCCCTTTCATGTGCTTTAAATTTTTTAGGGTATTTTACCAAATAGATTTTCTTAAATCTTAACTATTTTTTTATGATTTAACGATATAAATTTTGTTATGTTAGTATTTCACTAACAATAATCTTAATTGTTTTATTTACAACATTATTTTATTATTTTAAAAGTATTGTTAGTGGAATGTTGACATGACTGAATCTAGACTCTTAAATAATAAAAAAGTTGTTAGAATTTAAAGAAATCTATTGGTAGAGTACCCTAAGAAATCTAGAGAATTTGAATCCATATTTGAGATATTTAATATAATGGTTTACTCTAATTTGTTGTTTGCCCCTTTTTGATTTATTTCCCAAAAATTCCTACCAGGATGACGGATCCTACTGTAGGTGCCTCTGCATGAGCTTCAGTAAACTAAATATGAACTAGTACCATAAGCACTTTGACCGCGAAAGAAGCAATTCACATAGAGATTTGGCGCCACTCACTAAATTTTGAGGTTAATAAAATTTGTAAATTAGTGATTCATATTTGGAGAAGAATCAACAGAATAGCTAATAGCATAAAAAACTTATTTAGGTTCGATTAAATCCTCCTCAAAATAGTATCTAACTTAATTGTATTAGGTCTTAGAAAGCTAAACCTGTTGTAAACTAGTGGAGTATGAAATGTCAATTCAGCAAGCCCTCGATTAGCAAAAGCCGGTTCAATTGAACTTATTGTCCTCGCCTATGGTGCATGACAAAGATCTCACTAGATCAATGCTAGATTTGACGGAGATTTCGCTAGAGCTAGAAAAATCTCAAACAAATAAGAGCGGCATGGGTCAATTGAGATTGTTTCTCCAAACAGAAGAACCACTAGTCAACTCAATATCATTGAGTCTCGATCTTTTACACCCCTCGTCGACCGATCCATTGCTTGGATCAAACCAATTTTGGTTTGAATGGATCCAAGTTAAGCAAGTTTGTTAGGTTTGATTCAAGTTAGACAGTCCTAGGGTGTGTTTGGATTGAACTTATTGTTGCTGAAACTGAAAACTGAAAACTGAAAACACTGTAGCAAAATAATTTTTAAATGTGTAAATAGTACCGTGGGACCCATTTTTAATATTTTTTAATGAATAAAGTGGCTGTGGGTCCCATAAACAGTACCGCTACAGTGCCGCTACAGTGTTGTTTGTCCCCCTGTTCTGCAAAACGCGTGAAATGTAAAAAAAAAAAAAAAAAAGAGTGAAAATGCAGACGCAGCAAAGTTCAGTGCTATCCAAACGAGCACCTAATGAAGGTGAACACAACAATAGTAATATAAGCCTTTTTGTGGGCCTTATGGTTGTCGACATGGATGGTAATTTCATTCAATTTGTATTGCATGGATTTTCCAAGCCCAAAAAGGTGATAACAAGGGCAAGGCTAAAAAATTGTCATTGTAACCATTAGGAACTTTGTATATTTACTCTATTTAATGAATTATTGGGTATAACGAGACGTTATCTTATTGTATAATTCAACTCTTTTGCTAAGAAATTTGTGGTTTCTATTAATGCTAAATATTTAGTTCATATTACACAGTATTATTGACTGGAAAATACTTTTAAGTTTGTGCTATTATGTTAGTACATTGAATTTTGTAGAAATGTTTTATCAACCTGACACTGTCTCGTATCATTGCCATTCTAAGTTGTGGATTCACAATCATAAGGCTTTGTTTGGTATCACGGTAGAAAGTAGATATTTAGTTGTAAAGTTTTTGCGGTAAAGATCTTTAACATCTAAAGCACTTTGAAAACAACATTGATAAAGTGCTCTAAAGTTGTTACCCATGTTTGGTAACTAAATTGATAAAGAGTTTTTGAATGTGACAAATGACAAAAGAGAAACCTAAATCAATAGTGAGTTTGCAATAGTGGCACGGTGGTTGTTGGAAGGGAGACTTTGTGAGAGAGAGAGCAATATTCTAAAAAAACCACACACGCGATATATATATATAAATATATATATATATATATATATATATTGGTTGAGGATGCATATCCCACCCGAGAGATCCTTTAAAAGTGAATAGCCCAGCCTCAATTCCCAGTCCATTTAGTTTGCAAGACGGGTAAAATCTATCCCATTTGAGGTGGGGCCAATACTCGTCTATGCAAATTGTCATTTTTATTTGGGATTATTCTGTTTATTTTTTAGTGTGAATGGAGCTCATATTTTTGAAACGACCATCAACTATTTTAGAACTTAATAATTTGAGAGTGACAAACACTTCTAGGCACTAACCAAACTAAAAAAAGAAAAAGAAAAAGTGACAGCTGAGTTGGAAAACATTGATTAAAGGCATTTTGAAGGTCTCAAATGTGACTATCAAATGTTAGGAACGGCCCATACCGCTATATCCAAACTCGAAACAACGAAGGTTCTCAAAAGTGCCAATGTACTAATTATATAAAATAAAATAAAAAGTGCCAATGTACTGCGTATGATTCCAAACTTGATATATGTCACTTTTGTGGTTGTGCTTAGAAGTATATACCGAGAAGATCCTCTAAAATCCCATCTTCCTACACCTACAAAAAGGCCACTAAAAGGAACAAACTTTTCTACTTTCAATGAGTTTCAAAAACTTGACTTTCATCATGTTCATCAAGTCCCTTCACTTTGGTATCAACTGTAATTTCTATCGGTATCATATGGATTTAGAGGCTGGTGGTAGCAGCAACAACAGCGAGGATGATGACGAAGATGACAATAAAGAGACTTATCCAGAAAGTTAGCTCCTCACAGGAAACTTGCACCACAGGGCAACTGCGATCTTTGGCAATGTCACATGTAAACTTACTTTGACACTTGAGATGATAAATAGTCTTAAATGTTGTTATTACTCAACCCATCTTGAAGGTGGATTTTGTACTTTTGTATTCCTATCATGTAGTATTGGATTTTGATGTTTTATCTTCAACTTGTCTGAAAGTATTATGACATCTTTTACTTCGTTTCTCTTAATCTATGAATCTTTTGAATTATTTCTGATAGCAATACCATCAATATTGATACAAGGGTTATGATTAGAAAGCTGTACAAAATTTTCTTGCAAACTTAGTTGCTGGCCAGAATATGTAATGGTTAAAACACAGATCTCGTTTCATCATTCTCAGAGATAAAAGTTGTTTTGATTCTTTTGAATTGTGAAAATTCCATAATATAAATATGTAAAAAGCTACACCAAATCTAACTTTTTATGATATTATACTTGTTCATAATTTTTCCTGTTTAATCATTTGGATTAATTATTTCAAGTACTCTTTATATGCATGTAAGGGTTATCAATGGGCCGGGTCAGGCCGGCCCGGCCCATTTTTACTTAGCTCATAGACATAATGGGCTGGGCATAATGAGCTATTAATTAATTAACGGGTCGGATCGGACTGGGCCGAAAAAGAAAACCTCAGCCTATGACCCTGCCCATGGGCAATGCCCATTTTGTCTTTAGCGAGCTGGGCTATCGGGTTGGACCTAATGAGCTATCCATGGGCTTGTGTTAGCATATTATTTTATTATTTTTATAAGGAAAGAATCAATTTTTTATAAGAGAATAATCAATCTATTTTTTTAAAAGAATGAATTGAAGAATTTAATACTTAATTATAATTTTTTTTACAGTCAAATCTATTTAATTTTTTGTTTTGTTGATGGAAACCTATTTAATTTTTTTTATTAAGGCTTTAAATAGTTTTTTATTTTTATCTTTAATAAAAAGAGTTCTCTTAAGAAATTCCTCAATAATATCTCAAGATCAATCCTTCATACACTTCCTATATCTTTTTATTATGAATTATGAGTTATTGGGCTGGGCCAACGGGTTAGGCTAACGAGCTGGGCAATAAGTTGGGCTACTGGGCTACCCACGAGCCTCAATAACAACAGGTCGGGCCACCCATTAGCCCGATGGGCCGTCGGGTTTTTAGGTCGAACTGTGGGCTATTTGATGACCTCAATATGCATGCCAAATTTCAAAAAATATAAATAATGATTTGATTCTAAAACTCCTGGTGTGTATAATTTACTAATTTTAAAGACTTCAATTTTTTTTTTGAAAAAGTGTTGAAATTTATTGATGAGTTAGTTATTGGTCTCAAAATCTCAATCATGTTGATATTTTGCAAGGGTTTCTAAGAGATCAACTTGAACCATTTTATTTTTATTTTTTTGAACTTTGAATATGATATTAATGAGTGAAGCTTGTGTTCAGTGCATTTGAATTGCAATAAACACAAACGCAAGCCGTATCTGATATTAAGTATGTGTTTGGATACTGATGAAAAATTAAAATTATTTTACTATTCGACTTATTTTTCCTATTATATTCCACTACACTTTTTGATACTATTCATGAGCTCTGCTGTACTATCTCAACAAACTTTTACCTTTATTTACAGTAATTTTAGCAATAAATTTTCAGTTTTAGCAAAATGAGCAGAATTCAAACAAGCCCTAAATATCATTCTCAACGGCGTTGGATAAAGGTCATCACAACCTAATGGAAAGATAATCAAATATGGTAGTCTAACTAACCATCGCACTGGTTTTTAGATAAAGGTGAGCACACAAAAGGCAACATTTGAGTCTTCATTAATGCGGGTATAAAACTGACACCCACATTTTAACCAAAAAAGAAAACATTAATCAAATGAAACACAGAACTATCCTATATCAAATGAGTAATACACCAAATAAACTCCTCTCAAGCAGAAAATTTCGGTTCATTCTTGACACAGCCTAGTAAAAAAATCCAAGCACTTTACCACCAACATTCTTTCTCCTGGCCTCTTCATGATCCATGATACCAGCAGAAGTAGTCAACACAATATAACCAAACTGCAGATTTAAGAAATATGGTAAGGTCAGGAGAAAAAAAAAAAAGCCATCTATATTACCTAAGAATAAAGAGATGTCATGCGATTAGAGGTCCATTTTTAACAACCTATGAAATCTGATAACGCATTTGATTTTTTGGCCAGGTGCAAACTTCATAAATTTAATGACCAGTATTAACCTTTCATTTGAAGATTATAATCACCCTAAACCAGACATTGTATTACTGTGCCATTTGATGAAAGAATAAATGACACAACAATATCATATTGAAGTTGGAATTTAACTACTAGTAAAAACCAATCAAGAGCCATCAGGCTTGAAAGCTTGCAGTAATAATGAAATAGCAAATTTCCCTGAAAAATAATATACAAGAAGAATGTGATGTGCTAACCTGTCTTGAGGGGAGCAACCTTGCAGTCCAACCTTCAATCTCTTTCACTCCCACATCAAAACGAGGACTAATAACGCCACATTTGTTGAGCCTCCCATTCAGTTCAACAACAATTTTGCCAGCCCTATGGTCATCAACATACTCAAACTCGCCAATGTAACCTATTGAACAACAGCAAGAAGATTAAAAAAGATATATTAAAGTGTCTATGACTAAACAACAAAAATTTGAAGTGACCTAATGTTAGCATACCATGCTTCTGCATAACCAAAAGAAATTTGATTATCACTTTTGAGGATGGCCTGATCATGACCTGGCGCTTCCCCCGTTTCTCGGCATTGTACATGCTCTTAAGAGCATCATTCAAAACACTCACTCTCACCATTGCTGCAGCTACATATTTTAATAACCATGTCAATTGCTAAAACAAAGCTTTAGCACACAAAACTATATCCTAAAGAAGCTGAGGAAAAAACTAAAAAATAGAAAAGATCTCTGAATTACCCCCCTTGAACTCCTGCTAGTCAACAAGAGCAGCAAGTACAAATCATTCAATAAACTTTTTGTCCTAGTCCTATCTCCTATCTTAAATTTTGGGAAATAAATGAAAATAAATCATGCCAATTTTATGTCATTTTAAAAAATCACAACCTCATTACCCTTAACCAAAGAATCCATCACATTTTGACAAGGGTCATCCCAGATGGGCATAGCAACCTCATTCTAAACAGTCAGAATCCAGGTAATCACTAAAGCAACCCTCAAATCTAGCTATTACTATATTAAAGAAACACAAACAAACACACACACACACAAACATAGACCATCAAGCAAGAGCAGAAAACCAGCAAAACAAATTGCTACAAAAGCCACAAGGTTTACATCATATAGCAAACCCAAAGCCATGCCTCATACAATTTAACAACTCTGACCATAACTATGCAAAACCAACATCTAGTTGCTGACATAAAATACTAAAACCCAAAAAAGATAAACAAATCAATAAATAAAAGCATAGTTTACTTCCTTCTTTTTTCGGTTTCTAACCCACAGATCAGCAACCCATTTCCTATTCGATTTTCCAACAATTCTTCTAGCAACCAAACAGTCCTCAAACGCACACAGTATTAGCTAAAACGAAAAACCCAGAAACAAGAAACGAGCAAATAAACCAGAAAATGAAACAAAACTCATAGGTTACAAACACACATACACACATATAAAAATAAAAGTACAGATCAAATCGAAATATTGAAACATAAATCATAGAAGGAATCGTAGAAACATGAGGAATTTTATTTTTTTGTTTTTGTCGTTGTTTGGTTTTATCTCGTACCGTAGGTAGATGCAAACTGAAAGAGCTGAGCAGAGGCGCCTCCGAAAGAGAAAATTGTTTTTAGGGCTTTTGAGAGAGGGAGCTAAAGTTTGGAAACCCTCGTGCCTATATTTGGTTTGGAAAATACACTGATTTACTAATTTACCCTTGACCTAGGGCTGACTCCAATGGACTCTTCTGTTGGGCTTCTTTAAATGGTTTGCAACTGTGACCCAACCCAAGCCCATATTAAAACTGAATTAAAATGTCTAGAATCAGCCCAACTCAAGGGTTTTTTTTTTCTTTTTTTAATTTTATTGTTATAACAGTGAATTTATTTGAAGTTGGTCCGGTATTTTTTTCCCTTTTAAAAGAGAAATGATTTTCCAAATAAATTATAATTTTATTCTGTGTTACTGGTCTATTTTCTTATTGACTTAGTAATTTTTAGTTATAACAATATTTGGGGATTGGTTAAAAACTTAAAATTCTTTGTTGATTTTCTTAATTCACATCATTCTAGATTATGGCTGATTTAGAAACACAATCCAAGAGTATTAAGATTACCTATTCCAGCATAACATTGTTTTTGACTTTTTCTATGGATTTGCTTGGCCTTGTTTGCAGCTTCACTAGATTTGTAATTTTTTCTTGGTTTGTTGATGAAAGTAATTTATCTCATTCATATAAAGAACCTGCTAAGGAAGTGAGCCTTCTCTTCCTTCTCTTCCACTAGAGAGTAGTAGTTTCTTTCTCGTATAGGAAGCTAGGGCCTCACCCCCTTCTTGCTGTACAATTGTAGAATTGAAGTACCTTCCAAGGAAGGCAGTTGTTGTTCCCTACAATACCAAGTGTATTGTTAGGGCTTGTTGGTTATTCTTTCTGGGGTAGGGGAAACAGTGTGTGATACTATCTGACTTTTCTCATCATCCTACCATAATGGACGAGATTACGCAAGGTTGGAGTAGCCTTTCTCTCCTAGATAGAGAGGGAGATGATATGAAATTAAAGAAGAAATGCCCAGCAGAAGAGTTCTCTCTTGTGGCCAAATTTCTTACTAGCAGAGCATTGAGCATGGATGCGATAGCAAGAACTTTTACACCTCTTTGGAGAACACGTAATAGTTTCCAAATACGGAATTTGGGTGATCATAAATTTCTTTTTATTTTTGATAACAAACCAGATGCGAAGAGGGTGCTGCAAAATGAACTATGAAGTTTTGACAAGCCTCTAATTGTGTTCCAACCTTACAATAAGGATACAATCCTCGAGGATTATAGTTTGAATGAAGCTTCACTATGGGTTCAAGTACACAACATCCCGATGGGTTATATGGACAGGGAGACAACAAAAGAGATAGGCTCTACTATTGGTAAGGTGGTGAAGTCTACGGGTTCCAAAGACTCTGGGGGTGATGGCTTCATTAGGGTTAGAGTGATTGTGGATGTAACCCAACCTTTATGCCGAGGAAGAGTTGTGACTCTCGAAAATGGTACGAAAACCTGGGTCTTATTTAGGTACGAACGAATTCCAAACTTATGCTATTGGTGTGGATGCCTGGATCATGACGACAAAGATTACGAGGTTTGGGTTCAAAGTGAAGGGAATATGGAACTGAGCAAGAAGAAATTTGATTCCAGTATACATGCGAAACCAGTTTACCCATCTAGCAAAAACGTGGTCCATGTACCAGGCTACTTTGAGGGAATGAAGAAAAAACCAATAAAACCATCACCTATGAGCAACAGTAGGCCACCAGCACTGGTGCAAAAACCAGTACCTTGGCCCTCAACTCCAGCACCAGCTGAGAAGGAAAGTGCATATTTTGGGGATAACATTACTACAGAATTTACCAATTCCTCAAATATAGCATATTGTGATCCCGTGATTGGCTTAGTCCCTGCAAATCCAGACAACAGTAAAGAGGATTTTTTGGAGAAAATAAAGGAGATTGATAAGGATATGGAGAGATTTGAATTATCAGAGAATGACGTTATTAACTCCAACTCTAAGTCAGCAACACCTACCCTGAATAGGCCAAATTTGAACCAAACTGATCTTATTATTAAGCCCACAAGATGGACACGGGTTGCCAGGCCTTTTACCTCTCAAGAAAAGAGTCGGGCTTTAGAAACATTAGGGAAGCGCAGCAACTCACTCCCAACGGAAGAGAACCCGATACAGAAAAGCAGAACTCAGGATGCAAATCTTGACTGTGACTATGTTTCTCCAACAGCGGTGGCTGATATTCAACCCCGCCGAGAATTATGAGTTTGTTATGTTGGAACATGCGGGGGCTTAGGAACCAACGCACAGTTCAGGAGCTTGCAAAGTTTGTGCGGGCGCAAGATCCCTCTGTCCTGTTCTTGGCCGAAACTTGGGCAGATAAAGTTAGGCTAAAAAACCTTTGTGATGAACTGCAGTACGATGAGTTATGGGTGGTAGGTCGTGTTACAAGAGTAGGTGGTTTAGCTCTCCTTTGGAAAAGTTTAGTAGACATTGATGTAGACTCGACTTCTCTAAATCATATTGATGCCATCATTAATAAGGGTAAGGATGATGCATGGAGATTCACAGGCATATAGGGTTTTCCTGAAACTTGTAGAAAAGCAGAGACGTAGGAGTTGTTAAGAGGTCTAAATCAAAAATTCTGCTTAACATGGATTTGCATCAGAGATTTTAATGAAATACTTAGAGGCCATGAGAAACTTGGCAGAGTACCAAAGAGGGAATTAGAGATGAGAGCCTTTCGTGACATGGTTAATAAGTGTAGGTTTGTGGACTTAGGCTTCATTGGACATAAATTCACATGGCAAGGCAAAAGATCAGGTTGGGTAGTGTTAGAAAGGCTTGATCGGGCTTTTGCAAGTACTTCTTGGCTGGAACAGAACCCAACAACTCGAGTGCAACACATTAGAGCCCACTTGTTGGACCATAACCCAATCATCATCAGACTGGAAGGTATTATAGCATGCCGGAATAAGCCTTTTCGTTTTGAACAAATGTGGTTGAAAGAGGAAAGGTGTGGGGACACAATCAAGGCAGCTTGGGGAGGTGCTTCAGATGTTAGTCCCATGCCGATGGTTTCGCAAAAAAGTAAAGAGTGCAGGGTTCATTTGATTGAGTGGAGTAGACAATCTTTTGGAAGTATAAGACGACAACTAGAGGAAAAAACAAAGGAGTTGATCAAGGCTGAGTGGGCAACAACTAATGGGTCCGATACTTCTACTGTGAGAGCACTTTAGTTGAAGGTAAATGACCTATTGGAAAAGGAGAGTTTGATGTGGTAGTAAAGGGCAAGATCTTTATTCCTAAAGTCGGGTGATTGTAACACTCACTACTTCGGATAGCCAAATTGCAGAGATAGTGATCAGCTTTTATGAGTCTTTGTTCACTTCATCGCAACCTTCTAACATGCACACAATGTTGGAGGCAGATGAACCCAAGGTAACAACAAATATGAACTGGAGCTTATTAATGATTTCACTAAGGAGAAAGATGAACTTTCTTTAAAACACATGGAACCTTTGAAGGCATAGGGTCCGGATGGTATGCCTCCTATCTTTTTCCAATCCTTTTAGTCTGTGGTGGATGATGATGTTACCTATGCTGTGCTTGATTGTCTTAATAATTGTCATATCCTACATGATCTTAATCATACTTTTGTGACTCTCATCCCTAAAGTTAAAAGCCTTGAATTTATTTCCGAATTTAGACCAATTAGTTTGTGTAATGTTATTTACAAATTAATGTCTAAAATTCTAGCCAACCGCTTGAAGAAGTTGCTGCCTTATCTTGTTTCTGAGAATTAGAGTGCTTTCCAGGCAGGGAAGGTTATTACTGATAATATTTTGATAGCTTTTGAAACTCTCCATTATATGAAGCACCACCAATCGGGTAAAATAGGTTTTATGGCTCTTAAACTCGACATGAGTAAGGCTTATGATCAAGTGGAGTGGGGCTTTATGGAAGGGTTACTAAAGAAGATGGGTTTTCATGAGAAATGGGTTGCTTTAATGGAGTGCATTACCATTGTTTCATACTCTATTTTAATTAATGGGGAACCTACAGGTACCATTCACCCTAGCAGAGGTATAAGATAGGGTGATCCTCTCTCACCTTATCTTTTTCTCCTTTGCATTGAAAGTCTCCATGGATTAATCAACCAAGATATGTTATCAGGGAACATTAGGGGAATTTCCATTTGCAGAAATGGCCCAAGACTTACCCATTTATTTTTTTGCAGATAATAGTCTCTTGTTTTGCAGGGCCACTAGCCAAGAATGTTAGCATATTCTAAATATCCTTTTGGCTTATGAAGGAGCATCCAAACAGCAACTAAATAGAGATAAAACAACTCTATTTTTTAGCAAAACTGTTCCACAAGTGATGCAAGAAACTATTATTACAATGCTAGGTGTGCTTGAGATCAAGTAGTATGAGAAATATTTGGGTCTCCCCTCCTTTATGGGTCGAAGCAAAAAAGCTAGCCTTCTCTATATAAAAGAGCGAGTGTGGTCAAAAATAAGGGGGTGGAAGCCCCTCCTTTATGGGTCGAAGCAAAAAAGCTAGCCTTCTCTATATAAAAGAGCGAGTGTGGTCAAAAATTAGGGGGTGGAAGGAGAAACTACTTTCTCAAGCTGATAGGGAGATTCTTTTGAAGGCAGTGGTCCAAGCCATTCCAGCATACTCTATGAGTTATTTTAAACTACCCACCACATTATGTAATGAGATTAAGATCATGATTTGCAAATTTTGGTGGGGTCAAAAAGGTGATAGGAGGAAGGTTCATTGGGTGAAATTGAGCAAACTTTGTAGGCCTAAGAACGAAGGAGGTATGGGTTTTTGTGAGTTGCAAAAATTTAATGATGCTTTGTTGGCCAAACAAGTGTGGAGATTGGCGTCAAATCAAAACTCTCTATTTTTTTAGATTCTTTAAAGCCAAATTTTTTCCAAATGGATCAATTTTTTATGCCAAGGAGAAAAATGGATCCTATGCATGAAGAAGCATACTAAAAGGCGTGAAGTCATTATGAGGGGTATGAGGTGGAGGATTGGTGATGGGTCTTCAGTCCAAATCTACCAAGATAAATGGTTTACCAGCAACTGAACATGGCAGGATCATCTCTCCCATTTCAGACATCACTTCAGATGCCTTGGTCTCCACTTTGATTAATCATGATCTGTGCAGCTGGAGAAAGGCCGAGATTGACAGATTATTTTTGCCAATGGAAGCTTCTATTATTAAAGCTATTCCCTTAAGCTTTTGTAGTAGGTGTGACACGATATTCTGGCCAAGGAATTATGATGGGGTCTATTCTGTCAAGTCCAGGTATAAAATGCTCATGGAGATGGAGACTGTGAGTGAAGAAGCACCTAGTTCAGCTTCTGCAGGAGTGATGAAGAGCACATGGAATGGAATTTGGAAGTTGGAGGTCCCAAATCGTATTCACCTACTCATGTGGCATGCTGGGACTGACTCATTACCTACAAGAGTTAACCTGGCCCATCGCAAGATGATGACAGAGACTACCTGCCTCCACTGCAAGCTGGGACCCGAAGACACATTACATGCTCTCTAGACGTGCCCACTTTTATCCATGGTATGGCAGGTATCTTTTGCCGAATTGGTTGATGCTACTAACTCTGTTTCTAGCTTTCTAGACGTTATTCAACTTGCACAATAGGACAGGTCTTGCTTTGCTTCGTTTGCCTTGACAACTTCATTGATCTGGATGTGAAGAAACAAACTCCGCCTAGAGGAAGATGCAGTTCTGTTAGTAAAGATCACTTCCATGGCTCGCGAGGCACTTCAGGAGTACCATCAACTTCGTCCCATTCATCCCAAGATCTCGCATACAACGAGATTAGTAAGGTGGCGTCCTCCACCGACAAGTTTGCTTAAAGTTAATTTTGATAGGGCGTTTTTTGCTGAAGAAAAAACTGCTAGTCTTGGTATTATAATCCGTAATGATAAAGAATTGGTTATGGTTGCTTTAACACAACAAATTCCACTACCTTCTTTGGTAGATGGTGGAAGTGCTAGCAGCGTGCCGAGCTCTTTGGTTTGCAAAGGAGTTGGGTTTTCAAAGCTTGATAGTTGAAGGTGATTCAAAAGTTGTTATTAACTTGATCAATGGTGACAATATGGCCCAATCTAAGGTTGGGCATATCTTACAAGACATTAATTTTCTTTGCTCTTTTTTTAGTTTTGTATCTTTTCGCCATGTTAAGAGGCAAGGTAATTGTATGGCTCATAGACTAGTCAGAAGAGCTATATCTAGTCCTTTGGATGTTTGGATGGAGTCTGTTCCTCCAGACACGATTAATGCTTATAATTTTGACCTTTGTTTCAATGCTTAATAATACTCCCTAATGATAGGGGTTTCTCAAAAAAAAAAAAAAATCTCATCCATTTAAAAAAAGGGGGAGGGGGGAGGGGGTTGTAAGAAAAGTACAAAGAATGAATGCCTTCAAAAAGAGTAAATATAAAGACACCAGTGTGGTGTTAACCACCAATGCTTTGATGTTTAAGACAACAATATTTTGTTTTAGCAAGGAGGATGAATATTTTCTTAATGATTTTTTTTTGGTGTACCTCTAATTAATTCCCTCTCTTCCTTGTTAAGGTTGTTTCTCTACAATTAATTGTGGTCATTTCCCTTAATTCTTGTTATCATGATTAATTATTAGCAAATAACAATCAATCTATAACTATTGACATTGATCTCTCTTTCTTTTTTTCTATCTTTTTTTCTTTTTTTCTTTTTTTGATGAACAAAATGGGTGAGCAAGGCGACCATTGTGGCAGACCCCCATGAGTGTGACCATGGGGCACTCACCTACTAGGGAATGTTAGATTGAGCCATAGTTACGCTATCCGGGGTGACAACAAACTTCACCCTAACCCCACGAGAAGGCTAGTACCCTTGAGCTAGCTGTAGGAGGGAATTCCAACGTTCCGCCAATTGGGGTTCAAACATGGGACCTCAAGCAGTATTGCATTCTTGCATTCGCGCCAAGACCATTAGACCACCCTTCTCGGTGGTCTATTGACATTGATCTCATAGCATAATTGGGTTGTGGTTTTTATTGGGCTTTCATGCTAAGGATTTGAGGGTATCATATTTTCCTGGTTTATTCCATATAGTTCATCTTACAAGCCAGCCTTACTGTGTTAAAATTGAGTAAGTGACGTAACCTTGCCATGGCCAGTTGAACAAGTTATGTGTGCTCTTATATACCAGGCTTATCCATATCAAGTGAGTTTCCTGTCAAGATGTAATTCTTACTTTCTTAGTCTAAATTTGCCTGCAAAAGATTTTAAATTAATATAACTACTAATGATAGTTCAAGTATTAACACTAATATTGCAACAATTATTTTGATTGCATGAGAGAGAGAGATTTTGATTGATTGAGGTAGACTTAGACTGTCCTACTTAGAAATATATCATCTTAAATTAGTATATTTGCATGGAAGAGACTCTCATTCGATCTTGGGCATAATAATAATACATATTCTAGTCCATGTAGATTCTCTAAGAATAAATACAAATTTTGCAGGGTAGGTGTACAATTTTCATACAAAACTCAATTAAAAAGTAAGCTTTCAACCCCACATAGACAACAAGACCTAACTGACAAACTCATTTGACCTCTCAAAATTCAATATGGTCAACCTTGCACTTAATATATGAAATTTTTATCTGCGATATTTGCTTTTGATGTTGATTCTATCTCTTGATTAAAGCATATGCAACCCTGAGGTTTGTCTCTAAAATTGGTAAACAATTGGATTGTGCACAAAAAGTAATTTACAACAAATTCTTAGTAGTAAGTTATTATTGGCTTATATTGGTGGACAAAAAATAATTTTAATGACCTGTTCAAGTTATAACTAATAACTATCTGCCACTTAGAATTTGTTGTGAAATTATTATAGATGAAACAATTATATACTTACATTGAGGATTACTTCTTTGATTATTTTCTTTACTTTTTTAAGGCAGGATAGTGGCACATCCTCAATTGCCCTATATATTCCACATGTCATTATATTGTGCATTGGAGGATAAATGTTACCTCATCATGCACAATAGGTTGTACTTTGAATTAAGTTTATAGACTAAAGAAATGATTAAGAACAGCATAAGATGTATTTGAGATAACATCTTTGAACCGTGTTTAGATTGATTGATAGATACATTATTATTAATATGTGGGAATTATTATACACGTTTGGCATTCGAGAACATAGTTCTACATAATCATTTCTTTAGTCTACATAATCAAGACAGAGAAAACTTGCTTGTTGACTTGTAAGTTTTAATGTAGTGAATAATTTAAAATTGCAATGAAGTTATAGTTTAATACAATTAATTGATTAATATTGTTGGAGGGTTTTTCTTTGGCTTGTTTAATGTCAACTATGGCATTTACAGTGATGGACACTAACATTCAAAAAAACTAATAAATACTCGATGTGGGACTCAACACACGTCTGCACAATATATACTCAAATAATTCAATCCAATCAAGATCTATACAATTTAGAATATCACAATTACCTTCACACTTGTTTAAGAAAATTACGCTTAAAAATCTAATGCATCCAAATCCAAGTGAAAATAGTAGGTCTTATACATTTTGTATGTAATCATGAACATTTTTGTGCAAGTGTGCTATAAGAATTTTGGGCTTGACTAAACTCCGAAATCTATTTCTTATATAGGTTTTTCTTTGAGTAACTAATTCAGAGAGAAAATTAACACAAGAAAAGTTGGGAGTTAGCCAAAATTTTGGAAATGTGATTTCAGCTGCATTTTGAGACAAATTTGCAATCAATGGATGAATGCCTGGCATTAAACTATTTTGTAGTTTCATCTAGATTTTGAGAAAAGAAGAACTTGTCAAATTATGTTTACATTTTGAACGAATCTAGAATGATGATGGTGCAAGTAACATATTTTTTTGTATAACTATTTTGCGTGCAAGTAAAATTTCATGAGTAGGTCGTATTGGTCAACCCAAGATGGAAAAGGTCTAATGGTGAAGCCATGGCACAAGCAGAGACAAGTAACTAGGTTCTAGTAATGAAAGACAAAAAAAGAGTTTTTCTAGTTTTTTGAAGAACTGAAACTCAAATCAAAATCAATGTGTATGTGATGTGAATATCCTATATCAAGAAATGAAAATTTATATTTGTTTTAATGTCTTGGCCGTCTATAAGTCAACGTAGATGGTGCAAGGGATTGGAGAAGTTTTGTTCTGGTAAAGAGGGAAAAGTATGTCCACATCATCAGAAAAGCTTTTCCCTTGAAATTTCCTTTCTTGCACTTCATTTTAAAAGATAAAAAAGTAACTATCGTAATAAAAAAAATATTAAAAAAAAAATCCTTTCTTTTTCTTGATTTAAGAAAAAAAAGTTAGTGAACTTGAGAAGTAAGACATTCCATCTAATTAATATTTCATTTTCTTGTCTACTACATTCTGCACATTTTTCATCATCTACCAAACATTTTCCTAAATCATTAAGTGGATGCAGGATCGAACCTGAAGGAGGAAAAAAGATTTCCATTGAATAAATGTTTGTATTTTGACAGACTAATTAATTTGTATGTCTTACCTCTCTAGTGCTGGGCACTAGTTCCATAGGTACCTTATGCTCCAGTTTAAAATTGAAATACACACACACACTTAATAAGAGCCTTTTGTTTTAGACTTTTAGTGGCCTTAACCTGGGTTTAGAGCATTCACATCCGGACTGCCAAATAGGATATGTAGGACAGATTTAGCATTAAGGCCCAAAAACCACCCAACACCCAGATTTGTAAAAGCTTAGAATTGCAAAAAAATTTGCAATACTGCTACAGTACCATCGTAAATTTACGATGGTACTGTAGCAACATTGTAAAATAAAATAATAGTTTTTTATTCTCACCTATAAATATCTGCCACTTTCTCTCTCTTCACATTGTCTCATCTTCTCTCTCTCTCCAGAACATTCTTGGTCTCACATCTCTCTCACAGTGGTTCATTTTTTCTGGCGTGGTCGTGGGTCCGGCGGAGTGGGTTGAGATGGTGGTTTGGCGACATGGTCCTAGAGAGTGGTCCGAGATCGGTATGGTGGTTGATCGAGTGGGTCGAGATCGTTGAGTAGTGGAGATCGGCGTGGTTTATGGGTCTTGATCAAGCAGTGGAGATCAGGTGGGTCGTGGGTTTTGATCAAGCAGTGGATTCCGCATGGTTGGACTTTGGATTTGGATTGGTTGGTTTGGTGGTGGTATGGTGATTGATGATGGTGGAGGTGGGGGTTGCCGTGGTTGTGGTTTGCTAATGTGGGTTTGTGGTGGTGGCAGTGGCAGTGGTGGGCAGAGGGCAGTGAGCATGGTGGTGGCTTGGTGGTGCCGAGTTTGTTTGGTTATTTTTTAATGGGTTTGTGGTTGGTTTGTGGCTGGATATTTGCTGGGTTTATGGTGGTTTTGGTGTCATGGTGGTGATTGGGTTGCTGTGTGGAGGTGGTGTGGTTGAGAGGGTGGTTGCTATGTAGATGGGTGTATTGGGTTTTCTCTGTGGTACTTGACCATTGGTTGAGAGAGAGGAAGGGAGACATAAATTAGAGAGAGAATGAAATATATTTTATTGTATAATTTATATTATTTTAATGTATTGTATTGTAAAATAAAAGTTAGGATGCTAGGTGTATTGTAAAATGGTATTGTATAATTGATAAAGTAGATTTTTGGGATGGTAAAATAGGATAGGATGTAAAATCCGGATGCAAATGCTCTTAAATCCCTTCTCTTGTTAGCAAAAATATATAAACACACAAAGAGAAATAAAAGTGTCTTTATGATAATTGTTCTTTACTATCAACTTAAGACACCAATAGGTTTTATTTTGGTGTAAATGACAAGATTTAAACTAAGGTCAGTTGGCAAGAGACTTTACCAACTGTGCTAACTGAAATCCATCATGGACGTGAGAATGCACTTATTATACGATAAGTTGGTTTTGTAGATTTTGTTTTTCAGCACTAATAATAACATAGTATTTGAGAAGAATAACGTGAACCAACTGATAATGGAATGACTTCAAGACTCACCTCTAATCATCTTTATTCTTTATTACTATCTATCACATAGAACGGAGTCTAAAAAGCTCGTAGAAGTACAAAAAAGAAAGAAGAATCTTGCTCAAGCTGTATTAATAACTGCCTTCCTAGCCAATTAAAGTATCTTATTGGACTTATACATGAAATATAATGAAAGCAATATATAGTCTGACATTAATCACTCACCAAACTAATTAAGTGCAAATACAGAAAAGCATAGGCTAATTAAGTTACGCTGATTTTCTCAAAAAAAAAAAAAAAAAAAAAAAGAGTTACGCTGCTTAAGCCTAAGTCAAGTAGGTGGCCAGCTAAATATTACCCTTGGTCTCCAGATTGCCCCCTCTCATTAGTTACTCAATAATAGAAATTAATCAATTCAATTCAGCTTTAATTATTACTATATTTCATGGCCTTTTATCACAAGACTACCTGTTACAAAAAAATCCATATACATGGAGTGCAACAAGGATAAACTAGTACTGAAAAATTTGTTCAAAAGCCTCGTAACCCAATTGATTGATACTTTTTGATATTTCCAATGGAAATATCTAAAGTTCAAATCTCTCTCCCGTCCCCCACCTATTATCAAATTATCAAAAAAAAAAGTACTCTAAAATTTGAAGCAAAAAAAAAATCACCTTATGTTAATTATAAATGAGAATTCAAAAAAAAAATTTTATATATATATAGACACACACAAAAAAGGATGGATTTTAAAAATTTTATAACAATTTTGTTGAATAGAGAAGTGTATTTTTGCTATAAGTTAAAAGTGCAAAGATAAAAAAAGAGTAAGAGTAACGTCGGTAACTATCCCCCATTGAGTTCTACACAAGTTTATACTTTTTAAATGTTATTGTGTGAACTTTTGTATTTTTTAGTCAACAATAAAATTTGTAGGGAAAAAAAAATCACCTTATGTTAATTAGAAATGATAATTAAAAAAAAAAAAAAACGTAGAAAAGAAAGATTGAGTGTCGAAAGTTTTTAAAACAATTTTGTTAGATAGAATAGTGTATTTTTGCTATACATGAAGGAGTGCATATATATATAAAAGGTGTAAGAGTAACATCGGTTACTATCCCAACAAGACCTTTAAAAAAATTAAGGTACCGTTTGGGTACCGATTATTGCGTCCATGTTTGGAAGCAAAATGCGTTTCAGGCCTTTTTTTTTTTTTTTAAAAACCAGCGCCTATTGCACTGTTCATTCCCATGAACAGTGCAAATAGGCATATCTATAGTAACCCTTTGGCGAACAGTAAATTTTATATTATTTTTTTTATTGTTTTTCAGTTTTCAGCAAAATAAGCGGTATTCAAACTCACCTTAAATGTTAACGTGGCAAACTTATGTATTTTTAAGGCGACAAAGGTCTACTTAATATTCTTTTGGCTATGAATTCAAAACTAAATTATTATGGTCCACATAGGCTACATTTGATAAAATTAGAGTGGTGCATAAAACTAAATTGTTATGATAACTTTTATTAAGGGTATATTTGAATACCGCTTATTTTGTTGAAAATTGAAAATACTGTAACAAAATAATTTTTAAATATGTGAATAGTACCGTGGGACCTATTTTTAATGAAAGTTTTGTTGAAAAAAGAAATTTGTGGGTCCCGTGAATAGTGCACGAGACCCACTGAAAAGCCACCACAGCCATAGAAACTGAGAAATGCGCTTCCAAAAATAAAAAAATAAGCAAACGCAGACGCGTAAACGTGCTATCCAAATGGGTACTAAGTCCATGTTTAAGTAATTGTACAAATACATCATTTGGTAAGGTGTTTATATGAAAATGCTTTTAAATAGACAATATTTTGGTTTGATAATAAAGAACTCTCATCAGAAGTAGATGTAATATGTTAAAACTTTCTTTAAAAAAAAAAAAATATATATATATATATATATATATATATATACTAGGCGAAATTTTGATTTTTAAACTTAATAAAACTATATTTAAAATTCTAAAAATTAATTTATAACTCCATAATTTTAAAAAGATATAACTTTCCCTATATAATGGTAAAACATTTAAGGTACATACTTTGCCAACTCTGTTACATGAAAAAAGCAAACTAATTATTGTAATGAAACAACATCATCACATGCTAAACAATGCATATAAGATCAAACAAATAAGTTCACCCTTTTCATGTAGTGATCATATCAAACATGAATTAAGGAATTTTTTTTTTTTTAAAGTGATATCATTATGATTTGACAACATAATTTTTATTATAAACATTGAACAAAGCATTATCAATAATAATATAGTGCTTCCTATGAGTCAACCCCTCCCCCAAAATTAAATGAAGGTGCATGGGATATTATTGAGTAGTGACAACCAGTTCAAAACAAAAGGAATATCCACATCTGAGGCAAATTAATTCTTATCCATTTAGTTTCAAACTCTTATGTTTTGACTAACAATTTTCAATTTTTTGCTGAGTGACTAACAATTATCATAATAATACTTGTTAAGAGCACTATCATCAGGTGTGCCAAATGCCAAATATTTGGCATTTGGCACACCAAACAAAAATAGACCCTCATGAGGTGTGCCAAATGCCAAAAAATTTGGCACACCGCTACAGTACCGTCTCAAATATGAGACAGTACGGACACAAATGCTATAATTTTTTTCCTTATTTTATTCGATTTTCTCTCTCCTCGCAACACATCTCTCTCCGTCTGCAACAAAGTTCTCTCTCTCCATCTCTCTCTGCGTTTCTCAGAATTCTCACACTCTCTGTCTCTCATTTCTCGCACCGATCGTCTCGTTTTTTCTCCTTTTTTATGTCTCCATCTCTCCGTCTTTGCGCCTCTTTCTTTCTCTTTTTTTTTTTTTCCTGAGAAGGCGATTTCGATCTGAAGCAGAGCTCGCCGATTGAAGCTCGCCAATCTGAACCTCTGCTTGCCCAGGGGTGGTCGCCGATCTTTGCTCGTCGTCCTCCACAGTCGCCGATCTTTGCTCGTCGTCCTCTACAGTCGCCGTTCTTTGCTTGTCGTCGTTCTTTGTTCGTCGTCCTCCACAGCTCTCGCCGCCGATCTCGTCGCCGATGGTTGGTTGAGTTTGGTCATTGATTGATCTGTTAGGTTGGGGTTTTGTTGAAGATTTTGAGTATTTTTTTTTTTTTTTTTGGTTGAGGTTTTTGGATTTGGAATTTGTTGGAGGATCCGGTGATTGTGGTTGTAGTTTGTGGCGGTGGTTGTAGCGGTGGTTGTTGTTGTGGCGGTGGTTGTAGCGGTGGCTGTTGGACTCGGTGGCGACTGGGCTGTGCATTTATATTTTTACTGTGTTTTGGGTAAATATATTATTTTAATGTGTAGGAAATATTATTTTAATGTATAGAATTGAAGTATAGAACATCTGATAAATGGTATGTTGTAAAATGATGTTCTAAAATGATAAAGTGGGTTTTTGGTGTGTCAAAATGACATTTTTTTTTTAGATAGCTGACGAGAATGCTTTAATGTATATATTAGCAACTAGTATACATGCATTCTCAAAAAAAAAAAAACTAGTATACATGCATTATTATAATTAAAAAAGTTACAGTCAAATAAAGTGAAAGCGAAATCAACTATTTATGACAATTCAATTACAAAAGCCGCCCTCCTGTTCTACCTTCTTAGCTACCTGGACGTATACCATTCCTTTCAAGCAATAAATAAGCTTGTGAGTTTGTGACCACAGAATTATCTTTGAAAGGAATGAACCGTTGCAACACTCAAAGAAACCCTAAAAATCCCACCATCACCAAAAAACATCCTCATCGAGAAAATTCCTTACTATATATATAGGTCCTTTTATTCTATTGATATCATGTGGCTACAAAACAAGTTACTATAGCTTAAGCCTGAAGAAACTGAGAGAGAGAGTTGTTATTCTCTGCGTTTCAGATCAGAGGTGAGGAAGTAATCAGCTCTAAATGACATACTATGAAGGGTTCAAGCTTAAATTTAATTTTGTTCAGTTTTTTTTTTTACTATATATGATATTAATGCTATTTTACTTTCATTGATCTTTCCATTTGTGAATTCTGATTTTTTGTTGATGTTTTCCAACCACAAATTGAAAATATTTTCTTCTTGAGTTTAGAGTTTGAGATTTCTTCAAGAAATTCAAATTGAAAAATATCGAAGATAAGAGGACCCTGTTGACCTGGTATATACACAAATTTGTTTGGATCAAAGTTACTTTAAAAAAAAAAAAAAAGTTTACATACACGTCTCTTTTGAATATATTTCAGTTTCATTTTATTTTTTCTCTTGAAAAGCTATATGTATTGGCTTCAAAGAAGAAAAAGTTTTCAATTCCTCTTACTTAAATGTATGCATGGTTCTTCCAAACCATACTATGATAGTCACTCTTCATCGAGTTTTATATTTTAGGGCATTGGATATAGCTTCCAAAGAACATGTCTATGTTTTATAATATGTAGTCAATGGTCATTCCAAATCATAAAATGAGACTCGTTCTGTTTTGAATTGTATATTAGGCCACTGGCCAGGCTCAAAGCTTTGCATCAAGGTTTTTCAGTACGAGGTTCTGATCTGCAAGCATCGCTTTCACTCTGAAAATGAGGAATGCTCTTCTTCAACCCATGTCCTCACAGCTTCACAGCTTTGGTAATGTCTTTCTTTCTTCTTCTTTTTTTGGCTCTTAATGGAGACTAAAAACTTTGTCTTTGGTCGGTTCAAAATAATTGATTGGCCTTTGGAAGATGTAGCTGACAATTTATTTATTTATTATTATTATTTTTTAAATTTTATCCAGGTATCAATCAAGTCCAGGTGCCAAATTTGGATGTCTCTATGGCTATGCCGATGGATAGCGAAGTGTATGAATTCTTTCTCACCATTATTATAATTCCAACAAAAAAAAAAATTAAAGTGAAATTATTATTATTGATATGAAGCTAGCGCATAGGATTGGCGAGGACCCAAATACTATTTTATCACATATCGCTACCCTCTATAATCTGTCATATCATATTACTACTTTCTCTTTTTTTTCTTTTTTCTTTTTTAATAAAACAAAAAGAAAGATAAGATCGTAGGACTAGGGTTGTAATATCATGGTAAATCAAACCCAAATGTTTCCCTGACCCAGGGTTGTAATATCACTACTTTTAATTTTGTCATTGTGGAAAACCTCATACTCTCAAATGTATTACCTTAAACCCCATACTTCTATTGATGTGTCAAACCAAAACTCACTAATAATAGCCTCAAATGTTTAATAATTTCTATTTTGTAAGTATATTTGGCACAATAATAAAAGTGTAGGGGTGAAGTTTCATATTTGAATGTATAGAGCACTAGCAGAGGGACTGAGGGAGGGGGGGGGGGGGGGGGGTGAGAGGTGTTGACCTGACTTTTAAAATTTTCTTTCCTCCTTTTTTACAAAAAATAAAATTTATATGTAATTTCACTAATGGTTCCTCAAAAAAAAATCATGACCCTACCACCTGGGACAAAGCTTAATTTGTCATCGGGTGTGGTTGGTGCTTAGGACAAGGGGTGGTGCCCTCTATTAAGCCTTTTCGCCATTCCACTGCCATACTATACGTGAAGGTCATCTCTATACAGTATAAAAGTAGGTAGGGAGAGACTTTGAAAGAGTTTGGTGTGAATGCATTTTGCTTAACACTAGCTTTTTCACGGTTCTCCAATCATATCACTACTTCAAGTTTGGCTGTAAAGAAAGTTCATAGGTAGAAAGCCTATGCTTATGGCCCATTGCCGAAAGGAGATAGGAATGGGAAACCGGCAAAGAACCAATCAAACGCTTTTTTAAAAAGATAGGGAAAAATTATATTTAAAATGAATTTTACAAGCCAACATTTTCTGACATCTTCTCAAAAAATAAAAAAACATATTCTGACATGACATATAGTCCCCAAATAATTATAACTATAGGTGTAATTTCCTCCAACCCAAAACATGGGGACTCACTATGTGACCATAGAAGAGACTATTAATGTATAGTTAAGTTACATGATTTATTTTATGAATCATATAATTTGTTTAAATAATATACATGAATCGTCTTATAAAAGTCATATGATTTATTTTATGAATCATATAATTTGTTTAAATAATATACATGAATCGTCTTATAAAAGTCACATAGTGAATTGAAAGAGATTTCTTTAAACCCGTTTGGAGCTAAATTTTCTTCAAACAGTTATGGGCACACCATTATTTTTAGTTGGAATGAAATTCTATATACATACCCACATGGGCCCAAGAAGAAAGTTAAAAGAGATTTGAATAATTTACAATTTCTGCAGGGAAAGGATGCTGATTGAAATCTGTGTCTCATAGACTAATAGCATAGCTCAATTTTCTACCATATTGCTGGATTTTGTAATCAAATCTTGCCTTCCAACTCTCAAATGATAAATAAATATTGAGATGGGATTAATTGGAGTAGAGCTAGACTACTAGTGCCTTTCCCCCAAAATTTTAAAAAATTGAAAAAAATCCAGACCTTACTTCTGAAGCTTGACCGAAGCTTGCAAGTTTGGTACCAGTGATATGGGTCATGACTCATGAGCTTGCATTTGAAAACGATACCTTGTACTTATGCTTGTGAGTTGTGTGAGTGAGTGCCCGACACTCTAATTAATATCTTCAATTTAGAGTAGTGGATCACTAGATTCCAATTCATTTAGCTATTCAAAGGTCAAGGTAAAAGGTAATTGAAGGTGACCCCCTATTTTGTCCGTACTTTTAAACATACATGCACTTAGAAAATAGAAATCCAACATTGATATGATATTTTTTAGAAAAATTTGTGACTTTCACGTTAAGAATAAATACTACAAACTCTTATTCAATAATGTTACCGACAAAAGAAATTTCACAACCTTTTCCAGTTGAAATGATAGATTATGATTAGTACATTCTTTTATATGAGACCATTACTAATATCACTTTTATCATACACCAATCACAATTTATCATTGACAAAAGAAATTTCGCTACTTTTTCCAGTTGAGATGATAGATTATGATTAGTACATCCCTTTATATGAGACCATTACTAATATCATTTTTTATCATACACTAATCACAATTTATCACTGTTGTGAAGAAGAAAAAAGAAGTGAAATTTGTTTATGTCATTACTCATTAGTCTTATTGAAGTTTTATTTAGTCTCAACCCCTTGTGTCAAAATTCACTACCGGGTCTGGTCCACTAATAGTTTCCTTTTGTACTCTTTTGCAGAAACGTCCATGGCAGTGGCTTCTGTGACAACCAGCCATTGGGAAATGAATGCTTTACTGTTCCTTTTGGGTCCATTATCAACTATAGCTATGAATCAGGTTAGGTGAATTTCCCTATCTGTCTTAAGCTTAGGAACATTTTTTCTAGTCTAAGCCTAATTTCATTTACCTTTTATTCTTCATATACCTACTAGTCAACTACTCTGAGCTATAATTTTGCAAGTTAATGCATAGATGCATGGTAAAAAGGGAGACTAAATTGCCTTCTTTTATGACAGGTTATCAATCTGGTGGTACCTCCATCTGTACTGACATTCCTCAGCAGTTGATGTTGCTTAGCCAGAAACCTTCAATTCCACAATCTGAAGAAGTATATACACATTCTCTCTTTTATTAGTCACTATGTTCAAAACTCTTAATTGTTAATGATGAAAGCAACACTCATGGCTATATGTCCCACCTTGAATCTTCAGCTCCATAATAATAACAATAAATAAACTTTTGATATTTTCACTTAGTTAACAATTAATATATTTGGAATTCAACTTCTAAATTTTTGTTTTGGATGAATTAAGTGAACATTAATTGGAGGGCTGATGATAGGGATCACACCTATTACTATATGATCTTGACTTATCTTTAAACAAAATTAATTGTTAAAGACAAATAGTCCAATTTTTTTAAGGTACCCTATTTATTGATTTGCTTTTTCAGGACTTGCAGGCCATGCCAAATGCAAGGAAACGTCCAATTGAGGTCAATGACTTATTGCCCAAAACAGGCCCTGATATTCTTGATAACATGATGGAATTGAAAGAATGGAAGAGAAACAAGAGAAACAAGACCACAACCACTGAAAAACAATGGCAACATCAAGTCAGAAGAGCACCGACGCAAATCCAAGAGCAAAGTGTAAGTGAAATTACATAAATGAGAATGATATATCATGTGTTGATGGTATTTTCAAAACTAAGAAATCATTAAAAGGAAAAATAGCATATTCTAGCTGCTAGGACCCTGTGGCTTCCTAAATAAAATTTGATTGGTTAGTATTTGGATAAAACTTAAGTACAATTTCTTAGATGTTTGAAATGTCCAATTAAATTGAAGTATTCAACCATGTGTATGCAATGGCCAATATAACATAATACTATTCTTGCTTCATTGGTAAATATAATTTGAGAAAACACCCAAGGAACTGTATCTAAATTTCATTTAGCATGTATTTCCCATCCTTGATCAGCTTCTCTATTTTATGTTTGCAGCTGCATGTGCCTGTGAGGAGAAGCCAAAAGCTTAGTGACAAGATCACAGCTCTTCAAAAGCTGGTCTCTCCGTATGGAAAGGTTAGCACTTGCAACTCATTAGGATGTTTAATCTTAATAGTCATTACAATTCTCATAATTGAAAAATTTTACAGTAAATGAAACCAGGGTTTTGAATAAATTTATTGCAGACTGACACTGCATCAGTTCTTCAAGAGGCTTCTCTTTACATCAAGCTACTTCATGAACAAATTCAGGTATATATCTCTCTTTGCCTAACCATGCTTCACTTTTAAGTCTTTAACATAATAAATAGTCAGAGAGGGAATAACAAAAGGAAAATGATAAGAGAGGGGATTCAAGCTTGGTTTTGCTTGTTGCAACTTGCTAGCTACTTTTTCAATAGTTTTAAATATGTTTTGAAATTTGAATTATCATCACACATCCTTAAGATTCTCCTTCTTCTTTTTTTGGTGGGGGATTGTGACAGAATTTGTTTCAATTGCTGAGTAGCTCATACAAAAGTTCAAGTCAACAACCGGTAAACATGCAGTGACTTTTTAAATTGTACATTTTTTTTTTGGGTGTGATTTACTATGATACAAAAGTCCTAGTTCAGATCAATGACATGTACTGCAAATTAAATTTGATTACATAGGCCATACAAATTGATATGTCATCAATTATAATAAAAATAATTGATCAGACATTTATTCATTATGTTCATAAAGCAGGCACTGATCACATAAAATGATAGTAATTTTCAATTTTCAATTTAATTTGGAAGCAAAAACATAAAAATTTTTCTATAAATGATTTATATATAATCTTTCTCTAACCGTTGTTGTTTACAAAATGGAAATTTCAGCAGGAAATTGGAGAACAGCTAGACCTAAGGAGCAAAGGGCTTTGCTTGGTACCTGTGTCAATTACTCAGAGAGTCAAAATGGAAAGCCCTTTTGATCATGATGATCTGTGCTGGAAACCCATCACACAGAGTTATAGAAATGTCTAATTCTAAACCTAATTTAGCTTGACCCCAACATGACATCTTTCTTTCCTCTACACTCGACTTCTGTTCCTGTGGTTTAAGAGAAAGAGACTGCATACCATTGCATCTTTTCATATATAGAAGAGAGCTAGCTCTTTTAAGTTATGTTTTTCCCTCCTTGTGCTTTTTTATGTATTTATTTTTCTGTGTTATTGATTTGCCTAATAGGTATGGACAAACCACAAAATTAAACACAATAATGTTCTCATGAGTCATGGTCATTACTAGACAAATTTTAAAAAAAAAAAAGTACCCACAATTTGCCTTTGCAACAACCCTCGATAGAGACTATTCCTACCACACGAGGAACAACATTGCGTAGGGGTCTTGGAAGCCAATTTCAATCCGCATTCACTAACAATTTTGATGTATCTAAACTCTGGGAAATTATTGTTTTACACTACTTTACACAATATCCACATTTTTCAAGAATATCCACACTTTACACATGAAAAAATAGTGGATATCAAAGCACCTAAATTTTGTAGGATTGTCATTAAAAAAAAGTACCCTTCTTATCACACAAACATAACCAAACAAATCATATAAGATTCTATTGCTATTAAAGAGAGTGAATTTTTTTACTTCAATATTTTAATACTCCTGTCCTGTTCATGTGTGGATCATGACTCCCCTTAATTATTCTAGTACTCCCCCTCACAACTCACTATGCAAGCAAAGATTTAGCTAAGGTCATTTTAGCAAGACAACAATAATATGACATGACACCATTTTATCCCATATTAACCAGCCTTAACAAGTTAATTTGGGCCCTATTACAATTTAATTTTCAAACTAAAATCGTGACTTCAACATGTTTTCAATTCAAAAACTAAATAGCGTGTACGGAGTGTGCAACAAGATGTGTGTAAGAGACATTACTCATATTTATTTATGGGTTTGTATGGCACATGGGTTCAAGGTACCAACACATACAATAATTTATTTTGAAGATTTGCCACCTATAGATGATTAAACAAAACCCCCCCTCCCAAAAAAAAAAAAAAAAATTGAAGGTAGAGAAACAAATAATCTATATATTACTAAAAGCTGAAGCGTAGCGTTTAATGCTGCTGCTCTCACGTTGCGCCACATCAGCTGCCACGTCATTCTTTTTTTTCTTTTCTTTTTTAAAATATAATTTGTCCTACAATTTTAAAATGGTTTTTACAATTTCCAGCCCTATAAATGCAGTCCACTACTTATTTATTTACTTCCACCATCACCCTATAATAAATTCAGTTCACTACTTATTTATTTACTTCCACTATTACCCTATAATAAATCCGTATAATTACTCCAGCCCACCTCTTATTTATTTAGTTCCACTATCAAGCCCAACCCAAACCCTTTTCAGTTCAACTTTAAGGTTTTGTGCGAGCCTTTTCAGCTTAAAGGAAGGAAAAAAAAAAAAAGCAAAAAAACAAAACGTTGAAGCCTTTCAAGCTTTAGTTTTTTTTTTTTTTTTCTTATAATTGTTTTTAACATTTATTTTTTTAATATTTACACTTCTCTAACCTTTCTCTCTCCCTTACCATTTCATCTCCCCATTACTTCTTCAATTTTTCTCCCTCCCTTACCTTTTCATCTCCCCACTACCCTCTACATTAATATCATTCTTCCTCTTTCCCTTCATCTTCCTTTATTTTTGTCTCTTCTTATTCACATCCTCTTACTATAAATTTGTCACTATCTCTTCTATTCTATGCATAGTTTTCCCTCACAAAAAAAAAAAAAGGTTCCCTCTCTCTCTCTAAATTTTTTGGTGGATTTTTTTATTTTTCTTGCATCTCTACTTTAGGTTGATAATTTTTTATAATCTTTACAACTCTATTTTGGGTTAATGCGATTTGATTTTGTTTTTTAAATTGTGATTTAGTTTTTTTTTTAAATTACTGTTTTTTTTTTTTTAATTCTCTTTGATTGTTAAATGTTATCCTATTGCGTTCTAAAGAATTAAATATAGGATATAAAAATATAATATTATTCTATTACATAGCATGATTTGGATAATTTGGTATTTATTCTGTTACATAGCATGATTTTTTATAGTGCTCAATTTAGATGTTAAACTATGAGACTTTACTAATTTTTGTTTATTTTCTAATCCTTTGTGATGGACAAAGTACTCTTAATAGTTGTATTAGAAGTACTCTATAATGCCATTTATTTATAGAAAAGCAAAGGTTAGCCAAACAAAAATAATCGGATATGTGACAAATTTTAACTTTTGCAATTTTATTTTTATTTTTATTATTTTATAACAATGCATGTATACAAATTTAATTTTTAGATTTTGCTAATAATTGTTTATTTGATAATATGTTTTGGGCAGTCAAAATTATAATTTCTACAAAGAAAATAACTTTAATAGATTATCAAAAACAAAATTTTATCTTAATATTGGTTTAATTAATCATTGTTAAGTTTTATTAATTTTTTTAGTTTACATTTTTTTGGTGTTTTGGACTGTTCCTATATTACATTTATGATTGTTCCTGTAGGAACACGGTTCTTTTGAGGCCCAATAAGGATGTTGGGCTCGTACATGAAAGATCCCACACAATATGATTTTTAGAGAGTGGGCTTGAAAAGCTTGCCTTTGGTCACGGGGCGATATTCTGGTCTTGATTTTAGAGGAATTTATGCAGAAAAAGGAGTTAGGTTTGAACATTTAAGCCCTAAAGCGTCGCATCCTATGGGGTTGGACTCCTCGGACTTGATCCGAGGATCATTAAGGTCTTACCTCGGTTACCCAACGATGGGTATTTTCTGTGATGTGGAGGTGTTGTTAAGGCCTCTTCACCCATGGAGTCTTTTTTCTAGATCTAGGATGGGAGCCCCCCCCCCCCCCCCCTTTTCCCAGATTCACTTACTTTTTCTTTTATACTAGCCTGCGTTCGCTATCATTCGTCCACGTGTAGGGTCAACCTTTACAAGACTGATATTTGTCCCATCAGTCTAATCCCAGAATTGTTGGGGATGGTTGATAAAGCTAAAGAATACGGCTCTGTTAGGTGCAGAGTCTTATCTGGGAAGGGTAGTAAGGATAACTTTCCCAAGATATTTTAGATCCCCTTACAAATTTGTTCCTATACTTCTTTTTTCTTACCCCTCATCTCAATGGAGCTTTGGGTCTGCCGAGGACTGAACTGTCCTCGGCTGCACCTCTGGGCCATTTTTTGCCTTATATCTTTGGGCTCGGGCCATAACCTTTTTCGGCTTGGGCCTTTGGACTCCCCATGAGCAAGTGGGCCTGGCCCATAAATTATTGGGCCCCACAATAGCCCCTCAAAACCCTGCTGTCCAACATCCTGGTTGGAGTGGGGGGTTTTGGTAATACCAAACCTTTATTATGACTCACTTAATTCAGCCTTTGACTGACGCTGGCGACTCTTCACCTGCCCAGGAAGTGTAACGGTCTACAAGATGCTCCTCTTAATTTCTTCACGATGCGCCTATGCCGTTTGGTTATCCGAAACGCGTCTTTAATATCTTCCCTTTACGAGACATCCCCGATGTAACGGTTATTGATGGCGTGGGGGAACGAAACGGGCGTATTCTTGTTTGCAGATTCCCTTGGAGATCTGAACACATTAAGTACTCTCCTCTTCGTCCCCTATATAAAGAGGAGAAACAAGAGTTGTTCCTCCCACAGATGAATCCCTTTAATCCCCCCAAAATTTGAAACCCTTAGATTCCTTCCGGAGTTTACTTTTACTCTCCGGTTATACCTTAACCTAAAATACACTCTCCATAGTAATAAGCAATGAAAAAACCATTCCCCTCCCAGAAACGCCATGTCCTAACGAAGCTCGAAATGGCTCGGTCAGGGCAAGGATGGCGGAGACTTAAGATTTGTCCCCCCTTCCTTTCAGCCAAAATCCGAAGTAGGGGCTCATCACGTCAAATCTTCGGCGTGACTGAGTCGAGAATTCCCATCATCATAACCAACCGCTCTTTTACGAGCATACCTAATATGGGCCCAGTGTGTTAGGAGTCAGGAACGAGGCAGGGACTAAGCGCCTCTGCTTCTTCCTCTCTTTGTTCATTGGTGGCCCCCTCCGCCTCCCTTTCTTAGTCTTCCCAGCACCAGATCCATCCTGGTGCTTTTCCTTCTCCCTCTTTTGCTCCCTTCTCTTTCTTTTCATCTCTTCCCTCTTCTTCTCCTCCTTCTTTTACTCATGTCCTCCATCTTCCTCATTCATCTCCTCCATCTTCCTCATTCATCTCCTCCATCCTCTTCTTCCTTCTCCTTCATTTTCTTCTTCCTTTTCCTTCATCTTTTTCCAAAGAAGGTTCTTCTCTCAACATGAGCAATACTGAGGCAGAGATTGGAGAGACTTTGAAGACGAGTTCAAAAGACACCTGACTGTTTACTTATCTGTACTGCGGATGTTAGTGTTGCTTCGGCAGCTCACCTTTTGTATAGGCTTGTTTGAGCCCCTCTTTGTACGTTGTAATAATTTTTCATATTAATAAAAATTGTTGTTATTTTATTTCGCATGTTCTGTCTATGTTTTTACAAATTTGCAAACGCTGCTCGGCACAATAGTATAGCATTTGAATCAATGACAACTAAGGCCAAAATACTTGCTAATAAAAAGATGTCACCATAACTTTAACAGAATTGCTTGACATAGCAATGCGTACCTGTGAACAACGTTACTTGCCCGAAACAATGCCGAGATTAGAACTGGATGCTCTATGCGGTGTATGAAGTAATCATTCGAAGACATATCACCCGCAAAAATGAACAGCCCCCTTAGGCTACCGAATAGTGGAGCGTTCCACCATCGTCCTAACACCCTTATTGGCCTTAACATTTTACAGTATTTGAGCCGAGGACTTTCCCCATCCGAGTAGTTGGTTTCCCCATAGGCTTGAGTCCGAGGACCATGCGAGGTCTTGGTTATGTCCAAAACTTTTTTCGAGTACTTGGTTTCCCCATAGGCTTGAGTCCGAGGACCATGCAAGGCCTTGGTTCTGTCCAAAACTTTTTTTGAGTACTTGGTTTCCCCATAGGCTTGAGTCCGAGGACCATGCAAGGCCTTGGTTCTGTCCAAAACTTTTTTTTTTCTTTTTTTTTCTTTTTTGGTATAGGCTTGAGTCCGAGGACCATAATTCAGTTTCTCCCTTTCCTCAGGTATTTCACAAGGTGCCGAGCAGGAGGTTGTCCTCGGCAACGGCTATCCCTCGGCGTGGGCCGTATCCCCTGGGCCCCCATGCAGAACAGGCCTGGGTCGCGAACTTACTAGGCCCACAGATTAAGAGGTATTTCCGTAGTCTTTGGTCATGCGGTACTTTTTGGCGTCCCAGTGTTCGAGGTGTGCCTTCACGAGACTCCTTTAATCTCATGGTTGCAGATGGCGTTGGAAATCGAGCCGGAGACATTTTGTCTATAGCGTTCCTTGGGACGCTGCGTGAATTAAATGCCACCACCTTATCTTTTTAAATAAATAGGAGAGAAAATTGCTTTACCTACGCACAAGTCCTTCAGTTTCCTCCCTTAGTATATCATGTTTGAGGCGAGGGTTGGGGAAAAGGAACTCTCTCCGCCACAGAGGCGCCGTGTCCTTCTGAGACTCAAAATAGTGATGTACGGGCAAAGGAGGCATAAATTCAAGAGAATATTCCATTTCGACAGAGGGGAAAGGGTGTTTCTCCCTCTTTTAGTCAAAATCCAAAGCAGGTTCTGTTCATGCCAGAATTTTGGTGTGTCAGAAGAAAGATTCTCCGCCATCAGCGCCTCTGCCTTGTTGCAGGCAAATTTTTGGTGAAGGCTCCTCAACTTCCGGCTCCCTGCATCTTTCCTTCAGCGGTGTGAGGCTCAAGTTGGGTTTCATGCACCTTTTCTTCAGCTACGCTAGCCTGAAGCTGGGCTCTCTCTGCACCCTTTCTTCGACGGTGCAGGCCCCAAGCTGAGTTCTTTTGCTGCCTGAGCTATGGGCATGCAAAAGCATTGAGGAAGAACCAGGTCTTGAAGTAGTAGCCAACCCCTCCTCTGTGCTACCTCCTCGGCTTTGTCTTATTCTCTTGTATCTTCCTTTTCAATTATGTAGTGAGCTTTGACGTAAGCTGATTCTAGCTTTTCATTGTACGCTGTACTATTTCTTTGTTTCAGTAAAAAAGGGAAATTTATTTACTTGTTTTGAATACTATTCTTTTTGCAACACTATTTTGTGAAAGGGTGTGCCCCATGTGTGTGTTTCTTCAATGATACTTAGAGCGGGAAACCTTGAAACGTAATCCAACTAGTTCTGATTTACCAACACTACCAGGCATTACGACGATAATTCATAGTAAGTTAAACTTAGGAAACTAACCGAGGTAACAATTGAATATTCTGTGTTAAGTGCGAGAATACCGTCCGAGAATGATAATCTCTAAATAATCCATCCGAGGGGTTGACTGAGCAGTAGAGAACTCAGATTGTTTTTCAGGCGACATATTGTTCTATATCGCATCGATCCCTTTGGTGCTGCAGATCCGAAAGCAGACTTGAGAATCCTCGCAATTTAGGAACTAACCCAATTGTTAGTGGAGAGTTTTCCTCGGATAAATCCCAAAGTCCCTGTAATGTAGTTTTTCCTTACAAGTAGTTGGTTTCCCCAAAGGCTTGGGTCCGAGGACCATGCAAGGCCTTGGTTTCTATCCAAAACTTGTGATTTTTTCTTTTTTGTACTTGGTTTCCCCATAGGCTTGAATCCGAGGACCATGCAAGGCCTTGGTTCTGTCCAAAACTTATGAGATTTCTTTTTTGTACTTGGTTTCCCCATAGGCTTGAGTCCGAGGACCATGCAAGGCCTTGGTTCTGTCCAAAACTTATGAGGTTTCTTTTTTGTACTTGGTTTCCCCATAGGCTTGAGTCCGAGGACCATGCAAGGCCTTGGTTCTGTCCAAAACTTATGAGATTTCTTTTTTGTACTTGGTTTCCCCATAGGCTTGAGTCCGAGGACCATGCAAGGCCTTGGTTCTGTCCAAAACTTATGAGGTTTCTTTTTTGTACTTGGTTTCCCCATAGGCTTGAGTCCGAGGACCATGCAAGGCCTTGGTTCTGTCCAAAACTTATGAGATTTCTTTTTTGTACTTGGTTTCCCCATAGGCTTGAGTCCGAGGACCATGCAGGGCCTTGGTTCTGTCCAAAACTTATGAGATTTCTTTTTTGTACTTGGTTTCCCCATAGGCTTGAGTCCGAGGACCATGCAGGGCCTTGGTTCTGTCCAAAACTTATGAGATTTCTTTTTTACTCGGTTTATTTTTCGACCATAAGCCCCTATACCAGGGCGGGGAAGTTGGCTTGAGGCCGGAAGCCCCTAGAGATGCCCGCGCCCTTGGCACTGCAAGGCGTAGTCCCTAGCAGAAGCTTATGCCGGAGCAACAACTGTATGTCTCCGGAGACGGAGGAAACCCCAGGAATTTCTGCTTGCTAGAGAGTTGACTCCACCGCCACCTGCGCCAACGCGCAAGCCTCCCCACAGACGGCGCTAATTGTAGGGACACGGTTCTTTTGAGGCCCAATAAGGATGTTGGGCTCGCACATGAAAGATCCCACACAATATGATTTGTAGAGAGTGGGCTTGAAAAGCTTGCCTTTGGTCACGGGGCGATATTCCGGTCTTGATTTTAGAGGAATTTATGCAAAAAAAGGAGTTAGGTTTGAACATTTAAGCCCTAAAGCGTCGCATCCTATGGGGTTGGACTCCTCGGACTTGATCCGAGGATCATTAAGGTCTTACCCCGGTTACCCAACGATGGGTTTTTTCTGTGATGTGGAGGTGTTGTTAAGGCCTCTTCACCCATGGAGTCTTTTTTCTAGATCTAGGATGGGAGCCCCCCCCCCCCCCCTTTTCCCAGATTCACTTACTTTTTCTTTTATACTAGCCTGCGTTCGCTATCCTTCGTCCACGTGTAAGGTCAACCTTTACAAGACTGATATTTGTCCCATTAGTCTAATCCCAGAATTGTTGGGGATGGTTGATAAAACTGAAGAATACGGCTCTGTTAGGTGCAGAGTCTTATCTGGGAAGGGTAGTAAGGATAACTTTCCCAAGATATTTTAGATCCCCTTACAAATTTGTTCCTATACTTCTTTTTTCTTACCCCTCATCTCAATGGAGCTTTGGGTCTGCCGAGGACTGAACTGTCCTCGGCTGCACCTCTGGGCCATTTTTTGCCTTATATCTTTGGGCTCGGGCCATAACCTTTTTCGGCTTGGGCCTTTGGACTCCCCATGAGCAAGTGGGCCTGGCCCATAAATTATTGGGCCCCACAGTTCCTATAATAAATAAAAATATAATTACGAAATACATTACTCATTATTAGATTAGTTTAAATTGTAAAAAAAAAAAAAAATTAATAAAATCACCATAAAAATAATTATCATGCGCAACGCTCGGGTTCACGGCTAGTTAATAAATAAAAAGCAAACAAGTAAAGAAATCTGATGTTTTCTATTAAAACAATCCGTAAGCAAAACAAATCCTCTTTAAGAGAACCACTTGAAAGTTGAACATGAAACAGCAAATTCAAACTTGAATGATTTTTTTTTTTTTTTTTTTTTTGATGAATTAAACTTGAATGAATTTATTCTCTAGGCTAAAACTGAAATAAGGAATGTATTCCCTAAAGCAATGTACTTGTTAAACGAGAAACAACTTCATCACCACGTATCTGCCGCACCATTAATCTTGTACCCTCAGCATCAATATATGCTGCAACTATTAATTTGCATTTTGCCTCATCTTTGATCTTTCTGCAGAACAAAAGAGCAAATTTCATTAACCAAATTTTCAACAAATTGGAGAGTGAACCTGCAAAATCATATTCCAACATCCTCTCTATTTATGTTTTTTTTTTTTTTTTTTTGCTACTATAAAAACCAACTTAATAAAATATACAATAATATTTATCTAAGTATAAAGAAATACTGAAAAAAATAATATTTAAATGAGATAAAGAAAGAAAAATCTATTAGAAAAAAGTATTTGAAAAAATAGGTAAATAAAATAAAAAGTAGTTTTTCTCTAAATATAGTTGAAAAAAAATAGAGAGACAGATGGAGATACTCTTAAAATGATATTGAGAACAAAACACTTAAAATCTTCCCAAAGAAGTACTCTCTTTAAAGATCTCAAAAATAGAAAAATTAAAATTAAAATACACTCTAAAAAAATTAAAATAAAATAAAAAAGAGAGAGAAAAACTTTAGGAACACTTTCTACCATATGGCTATTTCTTTGCCAAAAAAAAAAAAATAAATAAATAAAATAAAAAGCGCACACACCTTGTGTGTAAGGTTTAAGTACTTCAAGCAATAACCCATCTCCAGCTATAAGCCTCAAGCTATTTATAAATTGTGGTCTCGTGATCTTATTTCCCTGTGATCAAAAGGCAAGCACAATCAAGTAATGCCCAAAATTTAAAAAGGCTACACATACAATTACATGAAGATTATGATTGGCTTACCCGGAAATCGTTATAGGATTTGTCGATCAGAGCCATTTTAGGTGGATTTAAGAACCTTGAAAGTATGGATATCAGAGCAGAAAACGTCATTAACGATGTTCTGGGTTTTGGAACATTTGCTTGCACACTTAGAAAATCTGAGCATTTTTAACAAACCAACCATAGTTTTATATTGTAATAGTAAAATCAATATAAGTTCAAGACAAAGAATGTTAGAATCTAGAAAGCACGGACACAGTTCAAGTACGACACTGCGACACAAAATTTTTGAAAAATTATAGCATGAAAGAACTTATATGACACCAGTATGACACGAAAACGACATGAGTACAACACCCTAAATGAAATATTTGTGCTTCCTAAGTTAGAATTTTTTACCATTCACTAACAATTAAGGAGGAATATGGGCAACGTGTGAGGGAGAGACTCAAAATTATGATTCAATGATTGAATTCACTATTTCCAATGATTTACACTTTTGGAACAAGTGATAATTTATCAAAGAATGTAAACAACATTGAATTGCTTACCATTTACGGAAGGGACCTTGAAACTTACGACGAAGGTTGGAAAAATGTGAGAATTCATATTAGCACTCCACACAATGTATCTTCTAGGAGCCAAGAGATTGTCCACACCGGAATCGAAATTCTGAGAACTTGGATGAAACTGGTTGGAACCAGGACAAACCACTTCCATATTTCCCATTATGACTCGGCATAGTAAAATATGCTTCAACCCATCTTCGTCAACATCAGAGGATAATGCGCTAGTAAAAATATAAAAACATTTCAGAAGCATAGCAAATCCACGTTTTCTATGTATTATAACTATATTTTATTTTGCTTAGTTTATCTTTTGGTGGGTGGGAGGGATGGAGTGTTGATTGTGATTTATGACATACTTACGCAATGATCACTTAATGGAATTCAAATTAACTTATTTACACACTCGAAGTATATGTCCATTTAAGGGTAAAATACAAAAACTACCCTCTTGGTGAAGGCTTTTCAAAAATATTTAATTTGTTATCGAGCATAAACAATACTTAACACTGTTTAAAAGTTCTCCTTCTCCTCCCAAGTTTTATACTTTCTTCAAACTGTCTAGACTACACAAGTCTTTCAATGATATATATACATGAGAGAGTGACAAAGTAACCAATCAACCAATCAATATATCTATATATATAATAATAGGTAAAACTGAGAAAAACTCAAATTATAATTCCAAATTAGAGTTTCAATTTTGTGCCATGTGTCCTAAATTATTTATTCTTAAAGAATTTTATTTTTTAATTTTAGAATCAAATGTGGGACCACATGATAAATATTCATCCAAGTAAGTTATTAAGAACAAAAACCAAAGAGTTTAGAATAAATGAATCATAAAAAAAAATTAAAAAAAATAAAAAGTGCTTCACAATAATTTTTTAAGAAAACATGGACAATTTACATTTTATACCTAATAATATCCTTACAAATTTTTTTAAAAAGTTAACAAAATATAAAAATGACTATTAATAGTATTTAAATTATATATATAGGAATTATATTATGCATCTTATTGTATATCTTTAAGTGTATTCATGCATATGCATGGGATTACAAGCTAGTATATATATAAAAGCAGAGACATCATATTGGAAAGTATGAGGTTGTGCCATATGGCGCATTCCTTGAAATTCTCTTTATTTAGTTTTTTACTTCAACAAAATTTGTATTTATATTAAAGTATTAGTTCATTGAATTAGCCAATAGAGTAAATATATATATATATATATATATATATTTATAAAATTTATATTAAATGAATTTATATGATTATTTTTATAAACTCTATATACAAAATAATTTTTAGTTAGAATAATAATAATAAATTTAGAATATGACATTCTTACTCATGTTTAGTTGTTTTGACAACAATTGTCACAAAAGTCATTAAAATAAATAAATATTTGTGAATTCACTAAAATTAATCTTAATCTCTTAAATTTCCCACTAAAATTAATCTTAATCTCTTAAATTTCCCAACTCCTTTGTGTGTGTGTGTGTGTGTGTGTGTGTGTGTGTGTGTGTGTGTGTGTGTGTGTGTGTGTGTGTGTGTGTGTGTGTGTGTGTGTGTGTGTGTGTGTGTGTGTGTGTGTGTGTGTGTGTGTGTGTGAAACTAACACTGTAATATGTATTCTATGTAATTAGAAAAATTACTAATATAATAAATATGTTTATTTTGTTATATTAATTATTTTAAGCATAATGAAATTTTAATATCATTTTTCTAAGATTTATATGAGAAACAATTGGTTTTTTTTTTTTTTTATGTGAGAAACAATTGATTTGAAATATGGAATTTTTACTCAAATTTAGTTGTTTTTGCAACAATTGAAACCATGTCTAACAAAAAGGGAAAAAAATTTTAGTAACACACAATCATGAATGTTAGAGAAAAAAAAATTGAAAGATATATGCATTTTTTAGTAGGCATGAAACATGCCTATCTATATTAGCTACTATATCATGCAATTTTCAATTTGTAAATACATATATATAATATGATCAAATCACTATGCTAATCTTAGTGTATTTCTATTTTGTCTATATATAAAATAACTAAAGATTACAATTTTTTACAATGAAATTTATTGAAATATCTCTTTTATACATCGATAATTGGGAGTGGAGATCTGAATTCTAAATGTTTCTATTGGAAATTGAGGTGCCAATCAATTATGTTACAAGATTTTTGGCAAAACTTATTGAAATATTGGAGAAAACTAATAATAAATTGCACCGCACATCATGCGGGAACTCAACTAGAGATTGAGAATAAAGCAAGAAAGAGTAGCGAAATTTTCAGTTGAAAGTTTTGGTAGTATCTAACATTAGCCTAAACTTAGGAATTTTGTATTTTAACTTCTTTTTTTTTTTTTGAAAAAAAATATAAATTGCCATCATACAACACAATTGATATATTCCATATAAAAAAACATAATAGATTTTTTTGTACAATTGATATATTCCACATAAAAAACAAAATAGATTTTTTGTTACTATTAATTGTTGATGAGCATAGTAATAGGTGACAGTTTGACACCTTAGATTTGATCTAGCCCTACCTTGGTGAAGGAACATACCTAGCCGTAAAATGAGTCCTTCAAAAACTACTCAACCTCAATAAGCCTCAATAACACCATCCAAGAAACTAAAATTCTCATTTCAAAGAATAAGGAGAACCAAGGAGAAAATCTCTCTAAGGATAAGAAGAATTTCCTCAATTCCAGAACCTACCGTTTACCACCAAGCAGTAGGTAATCCCAAATAGGATGCTATGGATGCTGAAATTAAGGCATTGGAAGCTAACAATACATGGACTATCACTAATCTGCCATCTGGTAAATACAGGTCAGATGGTTCAGTTGAGAGGTATAAAGCCACTTGTTGCTAAGGGTTTCACCCAAAAGGAAGGGCTAGATTACATTGACATTTTCTCTCCTATTGCTAAACTGGTATCTGTCAAGTGTGTGCTTGCTATTGCTACTGTGAAAAGCTGGTTTCTCAATCAGCTTGATGTCAACAATGCATTTCTCCATGGAGATTTGCATGAGGAGGTGTACATGTCACTTCCACCAGGCTTTCATAGCAAGGGGAGCAGTGCAGCAAGAGGGATATGTCACAGATGGTATGTAAGCTCAACAAATTTCTTTATGGTCTTAAACAGGCATCTAGAATGTGGTTCTCCAAGTTTTCCACAGCTTTGATTGAGTTTGGTTTTGTTCAGTCTAAGGCAGATTATTCCTTATTCACTAGACAACAAGGTGAGTCTTTCATTGTGTTGCTAGTGTATGTTGATGATGTCTTAATTGCAAGTAATGATCAGAAAGGGGTTGAGGACTTTAAAGTTTTGTTAGACCAGAAGTTCAAGTTGAAGGAATTGGGAGAGTTAAGGTACTTTCTTAGATTGGAGGTTGCTAGAACAGATAAGGGAATTTCCTTGTGCCAAAGGAAATATGCTGGTTTGCTAGGATGTAAACCCTCTAAGGTTCCTATGGATGAGACTTTGAAACTCAGTAAATTTGAAGGTGAGTTACTTGATGATCCGAGCCAATACAAGAGATTGGTAGGAAGACTTTTGTACTTAACTATCAACAGGCCTGATATTACTTTGTAGTTCACAAGCTAAGTCAATTCATGGCAAGGCCATGAAAGCCTCATTATGAGGCTGCTCTCAAGGTCTTACACTATCTTAAGAATGAACCAGGTAGAGAGATCTTCTTATTTGCTAGCTCAAAACTTCATGTGAAAGGCTTTAGTGATGCAGATTAGGCTTCTTGTCCAGACACAAAAAAGTCTGTAACATGGTATTGTATTTTCCTTGAAGATTCCTTAATCTCTTGGAAATCAAAGACGCAAGCTACTGTCTCAAGGTCTTCAGCTGAGGCAGAATACAGAGCAATGGCTGTGTTAACTTGTGAGATTGTGTGGATTCTCTATTTGCTAAAGGATTTACAAGTTAAGCATGATAGAGAGGCACTATTGTTCTGTGACAGTCACTCTGCCTTACACATAGGGTCTAATCCAGTTTTTCATGAAATGACAAAGCATATAGAAATTGATTGTCACATTGTGAGCGATAAAGTGTTGGCTAAAGTGATTCTGTTGAATCATGTAAGAACACATTGCCAATTAGTAGATTTGTTAACCAAAATCTTGGGATATAAGCAATTTTCTAAATTCGTCTCCAAGATGGGACTGATTAATTTTTACTCTCCCTTAGTCCATTTTGAGGGGGAGTGTCAAAGGCCTGATGGTGAAACCAGTGCAGCTCAGACTGCAACACAGTGCAACAAATAGTGCACCATGGCAGCACAAGCATGCATCAGAACATGCAAAGCAATCTGATGATACTACAGCTAGAGTAACAAATATGAAGATTAAAGAGTTGAATGATTGTCAAAGAACTGAATCTTGTATTACACAGCCGAAGAAAATCAAGAATAGTACCAATGCATCTAAACGACAAAATAGAGGTGTAGCATAGTTAGTTGTTGTAGTTTTGTATATAACTAAAGCTAGATTAGTGGCTCACGTGTGTGTTAAGTCTGTTAGTGTGTGTTCACACGTGTAAGTTAGTTACAGCTCTGTTTTGGATCTTTTAGCCGTAAGATGAGTCCTTAACTAAAAAATTAGATAGAGTATTTTAAAATTAAAAATCTCCAAAATCACATAAGACCATCTAAGGAACCAAAATCCTTATATCATATTTTTACTTGAGCATCAGAGAGTTCTCCATTAACGAATGTGCTTTTTGTTCTTTTGACTAGAGTTTCCTTGCAATCAAGGATATCATCAGTTACTTAAGCCCAATTTGAAGTTTTTGTTTTATTTATTTCCAAATTCCCAACCACTCAATATCTAAAATTCTTTAAAACAATTAAAGAAATAAATTATAATAAATTTAAACTTACCCATCAATGGAAAATTGTGTAGAAGCCAAGTGAACTCCAACACCATACGACTGACTTTTTACAGACCTTCTTCCACAGTGACTAAATCCATGTTTCACAATTCCAAGAATTTCATCCCTCGTACCACCAAACCATCCAAGTCTTACGTTAGCATTGCCACCACACTTTTCTGCCACTGCCTCAGAGAAAAGCTGAAACGATTCCAACCTCGCTTTCCTTGTCAAAGTAGAAAGAGAATTCTTGTGTATTGCCACAACGTTGGTGTACTTTGCCACCGACCCCATACCCGTAAGAAAGCTACGCGTTATCATGCCATATTCCAGACTCCCTTCTCCAATTTGAACAAATACATCCTCAGTAAACAACCTAAAAGGGCTTGTTTCATCGCACACAGACCCGGAATCTGAAATTTCGTCGTCATTAATAGTCAAAGAGATTTGACTTTCAACATCACCTTGAATCTGATCCATCTCTGTTCAATAAAATTTGTACACAGAATTGGATTATATGAATGAAGTTTATAAACTTATACCAGTTTTTTTTATTTATTTAATATCAATTGGGATGTGTCATAAACCGTTACCTTGACAAAGAAGTTTGAAATTTGAATACACGAGAAAGAAAGAACAGAGGAAATAAAAAAGTCAAATAGAACAGATCTAGAATTAGGAAGAGAAAAGAGATTTATAGAGGTCTTGTACTTGTGGAGTCGGGAAAATTCGAATTGCTTGCGAAACAAGTACAAAACAACGGAAGACCGGTTGTTTATATAGGAGAATTTGGATTGAGACCAGTGGCAATGGTCTTTCAATCTCAACCATTGAATAAAACAAATTAAAATTAAATTAAAAGTTAAAAAGTAAAGAAGTAAAAATTTGTTGTGAGATAAATGTGCGAAATTGCATGATATACATTATGGCCTAAGTATTGCACAGGATTCTTATCCGTAAAATTCTACTTTTTTTATTATTATTATTGGTATATATTGGTACATCCAATAATAAACCCTAGCAACATAGGTTATTTCATTATTTAATATGGATTGTTTTAATATACTACTAGTAATATTTCTATCTATCATACATACCAAATCTTAACCGTTGTTTGATTTTATCAAATATATTTAAAAGATTCAAATGAATTAATATTGTTATTAATATTAAATATGAAAGTGTATGGTATATTCCATAGAATTTTTCACTTATGCAAAAAATTTTAAGTAAATATTATTAGTTATTAAAATTTTTAATTATTTTTATTAAATTATTATTGTCTAAATTATTTACCACATTAATAGTTCAACCACAGGTTGAATCTGGATGAAAATTGATAACCATTGTCCATTGAGTCACTAACTCTACATCCAACTGATAACCATTGTCCAATGACTCACTGACTCTACATCCAACGTGTTTTTAAAAGATGAAATTATATAAAAAGACCTAAATTAATTATCATGTTTGAAATTAGATCTCATTTTTTTAATCTCATCAATAAAAATCTCAAAATTAGGAAATCATTTCAATTAAAAAAATTGTTTATCTTTGTTATTCTAGGTAGTAATGATTGGGAAAAGCAAAAAACCATTGATGAAAGTCAACCTTTTACTCAGGGTTTGTTTATAAATCAATTTGGCAACCATTGGAGAAAGAAATCTTTGGTTAAAATGAAAAAGTAAAAATAAATATTGTTATGTCATAAAATTGAAGCTATTTACTTGAATAAGAAAGCAAAGTTTTGTCCATGACTTCTCTTTTTTCTTTACTTTATTACTGGTTAAAATCAAGAAGATAAATAAAGACTTCAAATTGAAATGATTTTATAAGTTTAAAATTTTAATTGACATAATTAAAAATCTAAGAGCATTGGTAGCAAACTCAACACTTTAACATTTCACCAAAATTTGGCGAAACTCAACTAAAACCACCCTATATCAACCTCAATAATTTATCCAAAAAAAAAAAAAATTAATGAACAATTGACAACACATGATATATATATATATATATATATATATATATATTTCATTCATTTCTCAATTACTCTCTCTCTCTCCTTGAGTTGCCAAACATCTCTCCTCATGTTTCTCTCTCTCTCTTTCTCCTTGAGCATGTGCCGTACATGGTTGATGCCCAACTAAGCCGCATGATTGGGTTTTGTTTTGCTCACTACTCCAACTCACTCCAATCACATTTTCTCTCTTACTCTCATGATAGCTCAAGAATATCTAGTTGAGGGATACGATGTGTACTTACAAGTTTAGATTTTGGAGATTATCTTGTAAAGATCTCTAAAATCTTAATAGTACATTTAGACATATTCGTTGTCAAAAATGGTGTCTTTTTGTTTGTAAGAAAATGAAGAACATGAGAGTAAAGTTGTGAGAGAAATATACATAGGTTTTTTTAACGTGAAAACCCTCCATGTTGGGAGAGGGAGAAAACCACGAGTACAAGCCAGTCGAATATTTCACTATTTTTAGAAAATGGTTACAATGGAGAAAAAGAGAAGAAAGAGGTGGAAAAAGAGCTTCCACCATAGTGTCAAAAAGTGTATACCATTTTTCATTGAGTCTTTTATCCTTCTTTAATAATGGTGAAAATGGGCACATGTCATTTTCCTAATTGGTAAGGTGTTGCCTTTCCGTTGGAGAAGGACAAGATAGAGTCTTGACAAAATGGGACCACATGCATTTGGTGCTTCTTTGACAAGTGTGCTTGTGCTTGTACTGCACGCAATAATGCCTCCTCAACAAGTTGGCCTCTATTGTAATATTCCCAAAACCTATAGCTATGATTTGTTGCTGCAGCTGTAATGGTCCATGACTGATCTTGTTATCACTTTCATCCACTATCTTGGACATATGGTGATAGTGAACTAAAAACCGAACCATCTCTAGTTCGTCCATAGAGTCGTCTAGGGCCAAGAAGGTTAACATAGGAAGGCCATCCACCGTGGGGAGGTCGTCCGTGGGTATGAAGGTCGTCCATCAGAGAAGCAACTGGACGACCTCTCAACACTTAGAAAATTTTCAAAATGGATTTACGTACAAAAGCTTATGATTCGGACCATGTTCTACTGTTTAGAAGTATGAGCAAAATCTTTGTTTATCGCTATAACTTCCCACTGGGTTCTTAACTTCTAATGGCAATTGTAGAAGATTAAATTAAACCTACTAACTTCTATAGTAGTTGTGGAAGTTAAATCCGAACCTTCTAACTTCCGTACACATTGAGGAAGTTACTAAATAAGTAACCACTCCAAAACTCACTATATAAAGACTCATCCACATTAAATGAAAGTAAGTTTCCACTGCTCCTAAAGTTGGAATTCTTGAGTTCTAGAGAAAAAACTAACATAAGCATCGGAGGGATCTTGGCTGGTTCACCCTGGTCACCTTTAATCTAGTGTTTCTTTCTTTTCAGGCCTTTCAGGCAACTTCCAGTCCATTGAAGCTCGGAGCATTCAGCCTACTAATTTTATGTGGATCATCAGTTGGCGCCGTCTGTGGGAATAAAATAAATTTGTGATTTGCAATTTATCTTTCTTAGACAAAAGGCTGTATAGTTCGAACAAGGTCAATGGCTACTAGTCCAGGCCATCAAGAGAGTGGGAACGCTTCTAGCTACCCCAACCATGCTCACCAATCAGCACCTACAACACAATCGCCTTCCATCCAACAAATATAGTCCATGGCAGCCATCATGGCAGAATTAAACCGTCAAAATCAAGAGCTGACTTAGGAGATCAACCAAAGGAGGCAACGTCATGAACGATGCGTGGAAAGACAAGCTCAAAGTCAAGAAGTTAGAGAAGGAGGAAATGTTAAGCGTGAGAACCACTCAAGGGGTACCGCTTTACAAAGGGTGCCACACTTGGAGAGGAAGATGGATCAAATGAAGAGAGCCATGGACGAGATAAGGGAGAATATGAGAAGAACGAATCACGTAGATGATTTAGTTCATCGAACTGATTCCCCTTTCATAGCTTCCATCAATAGTTATCCCCTGCCTTCTAAGTTCAAGATGCCTTCCTTGGATTAGTATGATGGAACACACGATCTGTATGATCACATAGCAACCTTCAAGACCACAATACACCTTCAAGGAGTTCCAGATGAGATAATATGTAGGGCCTTCCCAACCATCCTTAAGGGGCCAGCACGAGTGTGGTTTAGCAAGATACCTCCAAACACTGTTGGTTCTTTCGAAGAGTTAAGTAAATTGTTCATCAACAACTTTATCGAAGGACAAAGGCACAAACGCTCCTCATCCAGCTTGTTAACTATAGAGCAAGGAGAAAATGAGAGCTTGCGATCTTTCATCACTTGCTTCAATAGGGAAGCCTTGACGGTAGACAAGATGGATGACAAGTTATTATTGGTAGCCTTCCATAATGGAGTTAGTTCAAATTTATTTATCCACAAGCTATATAATCAAGACCCACAAACCATGGCTGAACTCGTACACTCAGCCCAAAGTTTCATGATCATTGACAAAAAGAGGAAAAGAGCATAGAGAATGGAAGTAGACCTCCCATGCCATCCTAAGCAAGGCCCTCGTCTAAACAAGGCCTGGACAGGAGAGAAGAAAGATAGAGATAACAGGAAGGTAGGATCGTCTTCAGAAAGGAGTCAACACTACACGCCCTTGAACGCGCCACTTGATCAGGTGCTTATGCAAATCAAGGATGATCCATCCTTGAAGTGACCAGAAAAGATAAAGGGAGATCCCAATAAGCCCAATAAAAGCAAGTATTGCCTCTTCCATAGAGTTCAAAGGCATGACACGGACAAGTGCTATGATTTAAAGCAGCATATAGAGAATCTTATCAGGCAGGGAAAGTTGAGGCATTTTATTGGATAAGATCATGAAGATGAGAAGTTGAAAGGAAAAGTAGAAGAGCCACTGCGGCCCCCACTTGGAGAAATAAAAGTTATTGTAGGAGGAACTTCGACAGGACAATCTTCCAAGTCAAGAAAGACAAACCTAAAGGTGGTACAAAATGTCCAACTCTCTAGACGACCACCAAGGTCGAGGGGGGCGAACGAGCGGGCCATTACTTTTACAGACAAGGATGCTAGAAGGGTCCATCACCCACATGACGATGCAATCGTTGTCATTTTGCTCATTACGGATTACACGACTAGAAGGGTGTTGGTAGATAATGGGAGTTCAGCAGACATTCTATATTACCTTGCCTTCTAGCAAATGAGGCTTGAACGAGATCAACTTCGCCCAGTAAATTCGCCCTTGGTAGGATTTGGAGGAATGAAATTGCAACCTATGGGCACTATTACACTACTTGTAGTGGTGGAAGCATATCCACAACAGATAGCCAAAGAAGTAAATTTCCTCGTCGTAGATTGTTCATCTTCTTATAACGCTATCATTGAACGACCAACTTTAAATAGTTGAAAGGCAGTAACATCTACCTACTACCTATCTGTCAAGTTCCTAATAGATTACGGAATAGGGCAAGTATAAGGGGATCAGTTAGCCGCTAGAGAATGCTACTTAGACATGTTGGCTATGGATGAGCAAGTGCAGATGATGAACATAGAAGAAAGAAGAGTTGTTACAGAGTCCACTGAAGTACTGGAAGACATCCCTCTGGAAGAGGGTAATCCCGAGAAGTTTACTAGAATTGGAACAAGTATGGAGGAGAAGACAAAGCAAGACCTCGTCCAATTCTTAAGGAAAAGTATCGATGTTTTTGTATGGAGTCATGAAGACATGCCAAAAATTGACCCAAGTATTATTACTCATCGATTGAATTTGTATCCATCTTCCAAGCCCGTTCGTCAGAAGAAGAGGGTCTTTGCACCTGAACAGGATAATGCTATCAAGGAAAAGGTCCAGAAGTTAACCATAGCAGAATTTATTCGGGAAGTCTATTACCCAGATTGGTTAGCTAACGTGGTGATGGTCAAGAAAGCAAATCGCAAGTGGAGGATGTGTGTAGACTTCACTGATTTAAATAAGATTTGCCCTAAGGATAGTTATCTGTTGCCACGCGTTGACCAATTGATAAACTCAAAAGCAAGTAGGGATGGAAATTTTTGCCCGACCCACGGGTACCTGACCCGGCCCGACCCTAATGGGCCGGGTTTTACCTAATCCGATTAGGAATAGGGTCGGGTATGGGTTTTAAAAAAAAAAAAAAACCCGAAGCGGGTCTGGGTCGGGTCAGGGTTTTATCAAAAAAATCAGAGACCCGACCCAGATAAAAACCCGGTACCCCGAAATTACAAAAATACCCCTATATATATATATACCTATAATCTAACCCTAATCCCTCATTTCTTCAGCAGTAACTCAGAACTCACGCCTCCCTCTCCCTCAGTCCTTAAAGCTCAGTCCGACACTCCTTCACCCTCACTCCCACACTCCACACTCCCTCACCCTAACACTCCCTCACCCTCACTCCCTCAATCACGCCTCCCTCACTCCGACACTCCCTCACCCTCACTCCCTCAATCACGCCTCCCCTCACTCCCTCAATCACGCCTCCCTCACTCCGACACTCCCTCACCCTCACTCCCTCAATCACGCCTCCCTCACCTCCTCACCCTCACTCCGACACTCCCTTAGCACACGGCCTCACAGCCCTCACTCACTCTAAGTCACTGCCTCACACACACGCCCTCACTCACGCAGTCACGCCACACCTCGCCTTCTCACTCTCACGGCCTCGCTCTTCCTCTGTTGTCTGATTTGTAAAGCTTTTTTATATGATCTCACTCTTTGATGATAAAGTGGCAAAATGTATGATCTATCAAGGTTTTTGTTTTAAAATTTTGGATTTTTTTTCAGTGTTTCATTAAAATTTGTTTGGAGGTTTTGATTGTGTGGTGATTCATTGAATTTGTTGTGATGATAATAATGTTTATTTGGGTTTTGGGTGGGTGAGGGTTTGGTTTATGGGTTAAGGTGTTTGTGGTGTTATTGGGCTTGTTTTGGTAATTAGGATTGGATTTGATGATAAGTAATACATTGGGGATGTTGAAATCAGTGAAACTAAGTGTGACATATGGTAGTGAATTTTTGTACACATATCTTTTACCTGATTCAAGTCTCAAAGCGTTCTGTTCCCCTGTTTTTTCCCTTCATATCTGCATAGTTTGTTTAATGGAAGAAATTGTTTATTGTTGTTTGTGTTTGTTGGGAATGCAGAGCCTAAAACGGAGATGGAAGACACAAACACAGACACAATCAAATCTGGTTCTTCCTCGCCAAGCGGCTCTCCCTTAAGAACCGGACGTTGTCCCTTGCCAACTATGCGGTCTCCTTCGCCATTTTCACGATCACCCTCGCCATTGTCGCCTGGCAGCTCACCCTCAAGATCACCATTAAACAACGAGTAAGTGTTTGAATTTGTAGTTATGAATTTGTGCCTATTAATCAATGAGTATGTGTAATAATAAATTTGTGATAATTTGTTTTAATTATAACTCCCAAACTTCTGAACCAATTAGGAATCCGAAATCCCCGATGGTGGACTTAGTGGGAGAAGACTTAGAGGTAGAGGAACAAGAAGGGACAGAGGAAAAGGGAGAGCAAGAGCCTACAAATGAGGACTTGGATACAAGTAAAAAAAAGAAAGACTACCTTAGATGTTTAGGCTCATTTTACAAGGAAGAAAGTTGATGGAAAATTTAAAGCCCAATGCCATCATTGTAACAAACTTTACTTGGGTGAGTCTAGCCAAGGTACAACTCATTTGTGTAATCATTTAGCAAGATGTCCATGGATGAAGTTTAAAAATATAAGGAATATGCGACAACAAGTCTTAATTAAACAACAAAATAAGGTGGATGGAACTATGAGTTTGAATACTTACCAATTTGATCAAGTTAGAGTGAGGAATAATCTTGCTCGTATGGTCATCCTACATGAATATCCCCTTTCAATAGTTGACCACATTGGGTTTAGAGAATTTTTGGCTGATCTTCAACCTATGTTTAAACTTGTCACAAGAAATACTTTGAAAAGTGACATTCTTAAAATCTATGATAATGAGAGGGAGAAAGCTTTGAAGATGACGGACAAGAATGGAAGTAGAATGGCAATTACAACTGATATATGGACTTCAAGTAACAAAAAGAGAGGGTTTATGGTCATTACCGCTCATTTTATTGATCATACTTGGACATTGCAAAGCCGGGTTTTAAGGTAATTTTTTTATCTATAAATTGAATGTTAAAGACTTTACATTTAGAATGTTTATTGAGTTATGTTAAATTGAATGTTTATTGAGTTATGTTATAATTATTCATATTATTTTTCTAGGTTTGTTTATGTTCCTTCTCCACACACGAAAGATGTCCTTGCTAAAGTTCTTGTTGATTGTTTTTTAGAATGGAACATTGATAGGAAGTTGTTCACAATAATTATTGATAATTGTAGTACTAATGATGTCATGATAAGACTTCTCTTGAATAAGCTTGATACTAGTTCTCTTATATTGGGTGGGTCTATGTTGCATATGAGGTGTGCTGCACATATTTTGAATTTGATTGTTCAAGATGGGTTATCTTTTATTGGTGATGGTATTGAAAAGATTCGTGATAGTATGATTTATTGGACTGGATCACTAAAAATAAGGCAGAAATTTGAAAAAAATGCACGTCAATTGCGTGTTCAATGCACCAAAGAGTTAGTCTTAGATTGTAAAACTCATTGGAATTCAACTTACTTAATGCTTTCTACTGCATTGATTTATAAAGATGTTTTCTCGCGTTTGGCTAAACGTGAAACATCTTATACTTGTCTGCCACATGATTATGATTGGGAGGTAGCCAAAGATATTTGTGGGAGGTTGGAGTTGTTTCATAGTGTGACTGAGTTTTTCTCTGGTCATAAGTACCCCATAACTAATATGTATTTTCCTTTGGTGTCTGAGTTGAAAATTGCATTGAATGAATGGAGTTTGTATTCAAGTGAGATGATAAGTACGATAGCAGAAAGCATGCTTGCTAAATTTAATTCTTATTGGGCTAATGTTAGTGTTGTTATGGCTGTTGCTACTATCTTAGATCCAAGATATAAGATGAAGTTATTGGAGTTTTATTATCCTAACATTTATGGTGATAATTCTGATTTGGAGATTGAAAAAATTAAGAATCTTTGTTATGATTTGTTTGATGAGTATGGAGATTTAAATGAGTCTCTTGTAGATAATGAAGGAAGTTCTCATATGCCTGCAAGTACTTCAAATCAAGTGGCACAAATGAAATTTAGGTTGAGTGGGGCAATGTCATGTTTTGATTTGTTTGTGAACAATAGTTCAAGTAGTTCAAAGAAACATGGGAGTGCTAGAATGGAATTTGATCATTTCATTGATGAGGGAGTGTTGAAGAGGAGTGAAGACTTTGATATTTTGGCATGGTGGAAAAGTAATGGTCTCAAGTATCCTACTTTACAAAGGATTGGAAGAGATATTTTAGCCATTCCCGTTACAACTGTTGCTTCAGAATCTGCCTTTAGCGCTAGTGGGAGACTTTTAAGTCCACACCATAGTAGGCTACATCCCAAGACTATAGAGGCAATGATGTGTGCTCATAATTAGTTATGGAGTGAAATCAACGATTAGCAATTGTCTAATTTCTATTTATAAAATCAAAATTGTGTTTTTATATTTGCTAGTTACAGTTTGATGAAGTTTATTCCATTTTTAAATTCATTGTTGTTGTAGGTTCTTCAACTATATCTAGAGATTGTACATTTCAATCAATTCTTGATGATGGGGAGCCAAATGAAGATGATGGGAGTTGTGTCACAATTGTGGAAGATTAAACATTTTGTATTAATTTAGTAGCTTTTTTAATTTCTTAGCCTTGTTGGATTAATTTGTTGGTTTGTAATTATTCTAAACTTGTGGGATTTATTTTGTAGTTTTTTAATTTCTTGGACTCGTTGGACTTTTGATACTTATTTCTTGGCTTTGTTGGATTTATTTTATTTTTATGTTCAGCTAGTGATTTTAGTTATGATTTTGTTGATTAATGATTAAATGGTTATCTTAGTTAGGTGATTTATTGATTTAAAATCTTAGTTATGATTTATTGAATTATGATTATGATATTAGTTATGGTTTATTGATTTATAGATTTATAAGTAACAAGTGATTTATTGATTTATGATTAGTGGCTTATGATTTGGACTGATTTGGCATTTGGGCCACGTTATCTAGGCTTGAATTAGAATATGCAGGCTTGAATGTAGGCAAAAATAAATTTGGGCTTCAATTCTTTTTTTTTTTTTTGGTTGGGCTTGGCATTTGGGCCACGTTATCTAGGCTTGAATGTAAGCAAAAATAAATTTGGGCTTCAATTCTTTTTCTTTTTTGGTTGGGCCACGAATTGGGCCCAATCCCTTAACGGGGCCCGGCGGGGGCGGGTCCGGGCCTCGGGAAAAAACCCCGCTTAGTAAACGGGCCGAGTTCGGGCCACGGGTCTTGGCCCGTAGGTCGGGTCCGGGTATGGAAAAACCCGGCCCAAACCCGACCCGTTGCCATTCCTAACAGCAGGTCATCAGTTGCTAAGCTTCATAGATGCCTTCTCAGGTTATAACCAGATAAAGATGGACGAGGCAGATCAAGAGAAGACATCCTTCATTACTAGTCAAGGTTTATTTTGTTACAAAGTGATGCCCTTTGGTTTGAAGAATGCAGGGGCAACTTATTAAAGGTTAGTCAATCACATGTTCCGTCCACAGATAGGAAGGAATGTAGAAGTTTATGTGGACGATATGTTGGTGAAGAGCTTGGACGAGAAGAAACATCTGGATGACCTACAGAAGACCTTTGACACTCTTAAACGATACAATATGAAGTTGAATCCAAGTAAGTGTGCCTTCAGGGTTTCGTTAGGGAAGTTTCTAGGATTCATGGTTTCACATAGAGGAATTAAAGCAAATCCTGACAAGATCCAAGCCACTCTGAACATGGAACCACCAAAGAATGTCAAGGAAGTCCAATCCCTCACTGGACGAGTTGCAGCTCTAAACAAGTTTGTTTCAAAAGCTACAGATAAATGTTTGCCTTTTTTCAAAGTTCTCAGGAAGGCATTCGAATGGACAGACGAGTGCCAAAAAGCCATCCAAGATTTTAAAGTTTATCTTACCATGGCTCCCCTGCTAAGTCCATCCATACCAGGTGAGGAGTTGTACTTATACTTAGCAGTATCCCCACATGCAATAAATTCAACATTGATCAGGGAAGAAGGGAAAGTGCAGAAGCCTGTGTATTATACAAGCCGAGCACTAAGGGGAGTAGAAGGACGATATCCGATGATTGAAAAGTTGGCTTTTGCATTAATAACAGCTTCCAAGAAGCTAAGGCATTATTTCTAGGCATATGTCATCAATGTCATGACAGATCATCCGCTCAAGAAGGCAATGAACAAGTTGAAAACTGCAGGACGATTGATCCAATGGGCTATAAATTTAAGTGAGTTTGATATCAGGTATTAGCCCAGAATTGCAATAAAGGCTCAAGCTCTAGTAGATTTCATTGTGAAATTCACTCCAGGTCATGGTAATCTAGATGGAGTGGAAGAGACTAAGACATGGGTCGTCCATGTAGATGGGTCATCTACACTATATGCAGGAGGAATAGGAGTTGTATTGCAATCCCCTGAAGGAGATAAGTTAAACTATATGGCTCGTCTACACTACCAAACAACCAATAATGGAGTTAAATATGAAGCTTTTCTTAAAGGGCTGGAATTGGCTAAGTCCTTAAGGGCCAAGTCAGTGGTCGTCCAAGGAGACTCTTAGTTTATCATAGGCCAGTGAATGGAACATGTGAAGCGAAAGAAGAACAGATGAAGAAATACCTCAGTAGGGTGAAACGCCTTATTAAGAGGTTTAAGGAAGCCAATTTCTTTAAAATCCCAAGGAAGGAAAACATGGAAGCAGACGCCCTAGTAAAGGTAGCATCCGCAGATGGATTGGTGGATGAACTTGATGAAGTTCAGTATATGCCTACCATAGATCTTCCAGAGGTGCAACAAATAGAAGGTGAAAGGAATTGGATGACCCCGATAATAGCTTACCTCAGGGATGGAAGGCTTCCAGAAGAAAGAGACAAGGCCAAAAAGCTAAGGATCAGATCAACTAAGTATGTTCTTATAGACGAAGTGCTATACAAACGAGACTTTTCTCAGCCTTACTTAAGGTGTTTAGCTCCAGACAAAGCAAACTACGTGTTGAGGGAAATTCATGAAAGAGCATGTGAAAACCATTCAGGACCTAAAGCACTCGTCCACAAGGTCATCCATGCAAGGTATTATTGGCCGACCATTCAAGCAGATGCTAAGGCTTATGTGAAGGTGTGTGATCAATGTCAACGCTTCAGTAACGTCCCTAGACAACCATCAGAGTAGCTTACCTCAATGATGGCCCCATGGCCCTTTGCGCAATGGGGATTGGATATTTTGCGTCCATTTCCAATTGGAACCAGGCAAATGAACTTTTTGGTGGTGGGGATTAATTACTTTACTAAGTGGGTGGAAACTAAACCCTTAGCAAAGATCACACAGCAGAACGTCAAGAACTTCGTCTGGAAGAGCATTATATGCAGGTTTGGGATACCTAGGGTACTAGTGTCAAACAATGGACGACAGTTTGATAACACACCCTTCAGATATTTCTGCAAGCAACTTGGAATTAAGAATCATTATTCCTTACCCTCCCACCCACAAGCAAATGGACAAGCAGAAGTTGTAAACTGATCCTTGTTGAAGATCATCAAGACTCGGCTTGAGGGGGCAAAGGGAGTATGGCCAAACGAACCATCGGGTGTTCTATGGGCTTACAAGACGACTATGAGGACCCCCACAGGGGAAACTCCTTTTAAACTAGCCTATGGAAGTGAAGCAGTCATACTTGCAGAGGTACACATGGCTAACCACAAAGTGATGAAGTATCAAGACGAGGAGAATAAAGAACAACTTTGTCTTAACCTCGATCTAATTGACAAGGTAAGATGGATGCGAAGCACAGAACAACGAGGTATAAAAATCTTATGGCTAGGCAATATGATGCAATGGTGAAACCTAGACGCTTCAACATTGGGGACCTCGTCCTAAAAAGGGTCTCGTTGGCAACCAGAAACCCGGCCCATGGAAAGCTGGGGCCTAATTGGGAAGGACCTTATAAGGTTATCAACTGCAAAAGGCAGGGATCATACTACTTAGAAGCCCTAGATGGACAGAAGCTAGAGCATCCCTGGAATGTTGAGCATCTAAGAAGATACTATCAATGAAGGGTCAGCCTGGACGAGCATCATCATGGACAAAGTTGAAGCTATGTGTTACTTTCTTCAAAATTATTTATGTTTATTGCTAGTATTACATGTTTTTAATATTTAGTTTCCTAAAAGTGCATTAGTTTTCAACTTTTGCGCTGTCTATGGACGAATTTGTGATGGACGAAGCCACGTACTTAGTTTGTCTGTTTGTATATAAGTATTTTTAATTCCCTAAAGGCACTAGCTTCTAAGCATGTGCCATGCTTGTGGACGATGTTTATGTTATGTATATACAGTTTGGATTCCCAATGTATGTAATGTTGTATGAATTTATGATTTTCATGGCTAAGGCCCAAGAGAAGTAATACCTCTAGACGCAAGAATGTAATGTCTATAAGCTTTTTCTTAAAATAAGGATAAAGCAAAGAAAAATAAACCTAAGGTATATTCGTCTAATCAATGGATGAGGTAAAACCTAAGGTATATTTGTCTACTCAATGGACAAGGTAAAACCTAAGGTATATTCGTCTAATCAATGGACGAGGTAAAGTCTAAGGTATATTCATCTAACTAATGGACGAGGAAAAAACGTGCACGTAAAAATAATCAAAATCCATGGATATATCTAACCAGCCAAACAATCTAGTCTTTGGACAAGTAAATGCTGAAAATGTCTTAAGATGAGTAAAGGACCGTCCAGCCTATGGACGAGAAATAATGCAAGCTATAAGTCAAATCTATGGACAAATAAAGCTAGAAACACCATTCATAGACAAGTTACACTTGTAAAAATTTAAAGAATGGTAAGAGTGTTGAACATAAAAAAAAATTATTCTAACATGGACGAGCTAAATGCCTTCATAAGTGGACGGACCACACTTAAAAACCATAAAGATAACATGGAAGAAGTAAACAAAGGAAATTCGTTCATAAAGCACATAACATGTTCAACATTAAATGAAGAATGAAGGTTGAAACAAATATTCATTTATAAAATATAAAAAGGGTAGACGACCATCATCCAAAAACCCTTATATTGTTCAAAGCCAGTGAAGGCCATTGTATCTGCTACACGTCCATAAACTTGGACGAATAGATTGTACTTGTATAAATTTTAAAAATAAAAAGCCTAAAACAATGGGCACTTCCAATAAATTAAAATGATAAAATTTTTCCAAAGGAAAAATAAATTTACTAAGATAAACTGTTGGGAGCATCACCCCCAGACTTTAGGTCGTCCTTGCTAGCATTAGAGGCGTCCAGGACAGGTTCAGTTGAAGCATCGTCCACCACATTGACATCCTCGGAGCTCGTTAGAAGTAGGGAACTCTCTGTGGCAGTAAAGATCATGAAGGAGTCAAAATCCATCTCAAGGTAGGCCTCCTTGGCATCAACACTGAAGTCTTCATAGCCAATAGCATAATGACGATCTAGACCAGTCTTGAACTCGTTTGACCTCATGAAGGCTGTGACAGCTTCCTTTTAAGCCTTCTCCATAGACGAAGTAAACTCTTGAACCTTCACCTCGAGGTGAGTGATACGGGTTTCCTTCTCAATAGAGTCTGCCTTGAGCTCCTCTACTTCATTCTTTAGTTTCTGCTCAATTCCTTGTAGACGATTAAGCTCCTTAGTCAGCCTGACCACCTCCTCCTTCTTCAAAAGAACTTCATTGTTCAGCTTTTTGCTCTTCTCTTGACAGCCTTAGCCTCGTCACAAAGCTCCTTGGTTTGGGTGGACGCAATGTAAAACTTTGATATGGCCTATAGATGGATGAAGGAGAGTTAAAAATTTTCCTTGAATTTTTTAGAAAATAAAACAAAGACATTGAAAATTACATACCTTGAAAAGGTCATGTATGACAGAATGCTCAAAGTCCTTCACTGACATGTTATAGCATGAGTTTACCTCATTGTCAGTGATGATTCCTTTGAACGTCCTCCAAGCATAACCCTCGTCCAGTACCAAGTTGGGAGGTCGCTTGGTTTTCTCTGAAGGGAGGATCCTATGAGGAGCTTTGGCTGTAGGAGGAGGGAGGTCCTCAAGTAGGACGGACGAAGGAGCAGTCTGGACGGGAACCAAGTTCACTGCCGAGGCGTCCAGGTGTACCGTCGCAGAAGGGAACTTTGGTACCTTGGGAGGAGGAGTCTTGCCAGACTTCTGTTTCTTGGAACCTCAACAAGTAGGAAGGTCACCAAGGTCCACAAAGCTGGATATACCCTTCCTCTTCCCAACCTAGACACCAAGCTTCTAGACGACCAAGGGAGTGACATTATCCAAGACCTGTACGTCATCTTCACCCTCAGTACCACTTGCAATGCCTTTCCCTTTATTTTCCTTCATAGTGGCTAACCTTATGGTAAAAAGGCATTATTATTATTCTTATTATTATTATTATTTTTTTTAAAGTTGGACGAAGCTTACTTCGATGAGTGGTCTCCTTTTAGCAAGGTTTTCAGCAATAGGCTCAGGACCAAGTCCTCAAGCAGCTAGACGACTCAAGATCGCCAAGTTGTGGAAGGACCTCTCAGAGAAGGCACGAACTTTGTCAATACGTTCTAAATAAAAACTATCCAAGTGTGGACGAGTAACACCTACACCAATATAAGAGATGGTTAGATGAGGAAAAAGTTAGATAAATAAATAAAAGAAAGGAAGAAAGACATACCCTCAGGACAAAGATGACCTAAGAGGCTGGTAAAAGGAGGGAAGGGGGCACTATCTACATCAACTGGGTCCCCAGCCCAATTTCCAGAAATAAAAAAGAATTCTTTTTTCCAAAGCCTGTCAAAAGAACTATGGCCCTTAATTAAACTAAATTGAGGGCCCACTAAAAGAGAACTGGTAAAAACCAACAGATTATTTAATCTCTGAGGGCCTATAGCAATAAAGAAACTCATCCACTGTGATTGTACGGTTCCCATCAAGCGCCTCATGCCATAACACATGCAAGGCGACTATTGTCCTCCATCCATTAGGGTTGAGCTGGTTTGGTCCAATACCCAACCTATGGAAGAGACCTCTACAAAAGGAATTCAAAGGAAATCTAAGACCTGCTAGAAGATAAGAGGTATATACACCAAAACCTGAAGAAGGAGAACAGCACCATTCCCTCTCTTCAAGTAGACAAGGTCTAAACTCGCTAGGAATTTGGTATCTACATACAAGAGTTTTTAACTTATTTGCATCCAGAGTAGACGCTACCTCGGGAGCACAATTATAGATTACATTCTCTTCCTCCTCTTCATCTTGAGGAGGACTAGGTGACCTTCTGGACAAGCTTGCCTCAGCCCCAGAAGTCATCCTACGTTGCATCTCCTGGAAATCCTTTAAGGGAAAACCAAGGACCCCAAATGAATAATGCTCGTCTGAGGAACTACTATCACTACTATAACTTGTACTACCCTCATTACTCTCATAACTACCGCCACCACTCCCAAAGGACACGTCTTGATACTCGTCTATCTCTCTCTTTAGGCTACTACTAGACGCAGACATAATTACAAGAATGAACAAAGACAAAAACCTAAGGATGAAGGGAAGGAAGTACCTGATGAGATTAGAAGACGAGGACTAGACAAGGCTCTTGGATGAAATGGCAGAAAGGAAATTATCAAAATAGTAAAGGGTAAGAAAGAGAATGTACATATTTATAAGGCCCAGAGGTGGGTCAACGAAGCGACGCGGACCAACCAGAAGTTGACACATGGCATTTTCCTCGAAAAATAAATTGATGCGACCAGCCAACCGATGAGATTATGACACGTGGAACAATCTAGAACAATAAAATTCACCTAGAGTAAGGACGACATGTGGTACAACAATAGACCATAAAAATGTTGACGCGTGTCAAAAAAACCAATAGTTATACTACAGTGTCCTAGACAACCCTAGACAAGGGGTAACTGATGGTAAACTAAAAACCGGACCATCTCCACTTCGTCCATAGAGTCGTCCAAGGCCAAGAAGGTTAACCCAACATAGGAAGGCCATCCACCGTGGGGAGGTCGTCCATGGGTACGAAGGTTGTCCATCAGGGAAGCAGCTGGACGACCTCTTAACACTTAGAAAATTTTCAGAATGGATTTACATACAAAAGCTTATGATTTGGACCACGTTCTACTGTTTAGAAGTATGAGCAAAATCCTTGTTCATCGCTATAACTTCCCACTAGGTTCTTAACTTCTAATGGCAGTTGTAGAAGAAAAGATTAAACCTACTAACTTCTATAGTAGTTGTGGAAGTTAAATCTAAACCTTTTAACTTCTGTACACGTTGAGGAAGTTACTAAACAAATAACCACTCCAAAACTCACTATATAAAGACTCATCCACATTAAATGAAAGTAAGTTTCCATTGTTCCTAAAGTTGGAATTCTTGAATTCTAGAGAAAAAACTAACTTAAGCATCGAAGGGTTTTTGGCCGGTTCACCCCGGTCACCTTTGATCTAGCGTTTCTTTCTTTTCAGGCCTTCAAAGCAACTTCTAGTCTATTGAAACCCGGAACATTCAACTTACTGATTTTCTGTGCATCATCACATGGGTCCTTCTATTTAATTTCTTCTCCATTATTTCAAAAATAATCCATTTTATCCCTTCATAGTTCAAACTTTATTTCTAGTTTTAAGTAACAGTGTATAAATTTTCATATCATTTCAAAATTGAATTTATATATGTGAAATCTAAACCTGACCAACAAAATTGACCAGATTTGAAATGGATAGATCTGATGGACTGGTGTACAGTACAACTGTACATACACGCAAACGACATCGTACCAATACCGAATAGTACACAGTCAGTCAGTAACAAAAGCCCATTGCGTGACGCCAACGCCACACTCACGATCTCACTGCCGGTGAGGTGGCACTCGTTCAATGGTTCAAAAATCCGTTCACGTGACCATCACCGTTGCATTAGCAAGAGCCACCAAACTAAAAAGAAAGAAAGAAAGAATGAAAGAAAGGGCTTCCATTCCACTTCCACATTTCCTATCCATACATCCCTCTTTTTCGTTCTTCTCTCTCTGGGAGCCCTAGATTTTCTCTTCTCTCACAGTCTCTCTCTTTTCTCCTCCGATATTTTCTCTAAACAAAAACAATGGTGAGTGCTTCGATTTTTTCTTTTTCTTTTTTTGTGTTTGGATCTGTAAAACTATTTGTTGATTTGAGTGAAATCTCTATGGATTTTCAGTGGACTAGAAATTTAACTAGGGTTTTGTAACTTTTGTTTCGGCTACTGATCTACTTGATTCTGATTTGATCATTTTTTTGTTGTTGATTTTTTCGATGAACCGTTTGGTCTTCGCTACTCATTTGATCTGTTCAGTTGATTTTGCTTTTGAGTCCGTTTGATCTGTATGTATATTTATGTTCTGTTTGTGTGTATCTGTACATAGTACTATGTATGTGTTCAAGCTTCGCTGAAATTAATGCTATGTGTTTCATTTTATTCTGTCGGTTGTGTATTCTGTGACTAGGTTTCTGTGTTTGTGTGGTTGGCTTCAATGTTTTGCTTAATGAAATGATTTGGGACATGAAATTTTCTGAACTCTGTTTTTTAGTTTTTAACTGCCTTGATTTAAAGCTTTGAGAACTTCTGATTTGTTCACTTGATTGTGGTTTAGTTTTATGCCAAAATGAGTTGTGCTTGTGATCTAGCTTGCTTAGTTAAAAATGAAGATAAACTATGACTATAATCAAAGTCATTGCGAAATAATTTGGAGTATTTTAATTTGCTTAGTTGTTATGACAAATGCCGTGAATGTTAAGAAGGAGAAGAAAGAAACTAGGATCTTGTGTTGTTATTTATATAATTATATCGTTATTTGCTCATCATGTTATTTTCGATTGCAAGTTGTTGAAATTATTTTGGATGAAACTTGTATGTTCTTGAAGAAACCCTTGACATCTTCATTGGCAACACCAGGGGGTGCCAATTGAGCTACAAGGCTCTTGGCATTTTGTCGCAAGGTTCTAAGTTAAAGATTAAGAATTATTTTTATATTTCATTTCAAAAAAAGCCTCTGTCTGTGTTAAACATGGAAATGTTGATTTCAAATAGTTGGTATTTGATACTTGCAACTATTTTATCCAACATGGCAGGCAAATGCAGCATCTGGAATGGCTGTACACGATGATTGCAAGCTTAAGTTTTTAGAATTGAAGACAAAAAGAACTTACCGCTTCATTGTTTTCAAGATTGAGGAGAAGCAAAAGCAGGTTATTGTTGAGAAGCTTGGTGAGCCAACTGATAGTTATGAGGTTTTCTCTGCAAGCCTCCCTGCCAATGAGTGCCGTTATGCTGTGTATGACTTTGATTTTATGACAGAGGAGAATGTCCCAAGGAGCAGGATTGTTTTCATCGCCTGGTATTCTTTAGTGTTTCTGAGTTTACCATGTTCTTGTTCCGTTCTCCTGTATTATTGTTTGTTATGCTTTGTGCTTTTACTGATCTATTATATTATGTATGAAGGTCCCCTGATGTTTCAAAGGTGAGAAGCAAGATGATTTATGCAAGCTCTAAGGATAGGTTTAAGAGAGAGTTGGATGGTATTCAGGTGGAGTTGCAAGCTACTGATCCTACTGAGATGGGCGTTGATGTTATTAGAAGCCGTACTAATTAAATTTGAAGTGTGAGCTATGCAATGGAGATCTTTCCAACTATCTGGTTCAATGTTTATAGGTCATGGAACTTAGAACTTGCTTTAATCTATGCTAATGGCTTGGTGTTTATTTAAATTTTTTCTTATTTTTTTGAGTGAAAGGCAATTCGGCTGGGTGTTTTTTACATTTAAAACTTCCTGAATTGTTATCTGTGGCTTTATTGGGTATACTATTTAGTGTGAAACTATACACACTACTTATATGCTGGATTATGGGGTACATATCAATTTCAGTTTGCTCATTTGAACCCTACATTGTATTGTAGATCAGGCTATTCTTTTGCCTTCCCCAATACTGAGTTTGTCCTATGGTTACGTTTTGTTTTACTTGATTTTCTTTCCAATTTTTTTGGTGACATAGAAACAGTTTTTATAGTGCCCAATAGGCCGAAGATGTATTCATCAATTGCCAATAAGATTAGATCAGAATTAGCATTGGCAGTCCTTGTTATTCTTTTTAATCTTTTTCGGTCCTGGGTATTGATAATTTTATATTTCTAACTTTTATACGATTACCATTAAATCGATGGGCAATAGTGAGCAACATTGTGTTTAGTGTTTATCCATAGACTTGCTTATGCAATCTAAACCCCTGGCCAAGTGAAATGTTCTCTTTATTCCTTTGATCGGGCAAGGGACTTTTGCAAGATTGTATGCCATAGCAATGATAGCATTATTGTGGCAGTGGTAACCGGGACCTTTAATAAAGATAACTTTTTCGTAATTTTAATTTTAATTATCTTTGTGAGGTTGTATATTTCCCGAGTACAAGGTTTTTGCCTCTCTTTTTATTAAAAGTTTTTCTAATATTAAAAAAATAGTTAAAAGTTAATTGTGATCAAGCAGTTCTTTTATAATTTTTGTGTAAGGAAGGAGTGGTAACATGCACACTTTGAGATACATCAGAGTTATGCTGTTCGCTCAGTACATTCCTTCCTCTCTATCATTGGAATGTTTAGGTCATAGCTGCACTAAAAATAGAGATATTCGGCACTTCCATATCCATTGTCAAGCATTCATAGGCCACAAAGAGTCATGGTGTTGGAATAAAATCTACTAACTCGGTTTGCTGTAAGAAGCTCGGAGTGTAGAGGTTATCCAAGTAATAATATTGTGCCGAATAAAACTCATTTGTCCCATTTTAAAATAACTTTTTATGCTATTAGTCTTAGCTTGTCATATTTTTATTTTTATTTTTTCCTTTTAAAATAACCAAAGGTTAAAAAATGAAAAAATGGTTTTCAGTTAGCTTACTTCTAAATTTTCTTGTCATTGAATAAGAGATACGATGGTTAAGAGCAATCATCATGGAACAGACGTCATTGATTTAAAATATTATCATATCTATCAAAATTCAAAAGAGAAAAAATTAGTCATATGACATATTGTAATTGGTATAGCATGAAGTGAAACATTAAAGATAGATAGAATTTTCATTCGATTGTGCCTAGGAATTTGATTTGGTCTAAATGATGGTCAAACTCATAATAGGTCTACTTAAGAGATTTTGTGTTGATTAGAGTTTCAATTTTCATTTGGGTTGAGAGACCAAATGATCATATCTTCAACAAGGAGATGCAGGAGTTCGTACAGAGCAATCTCTTGCATTAAACACTGTGCAAGAAGAGATGTTCAACTTAGCTGCTAATATGAGCACAATCAATGCTTCATTTTGGCATTGAAGGAGGTTTAGCAAGACCGGTATAGCCCCAAATTTCACAATTTGGATCTTATTTTAGTATAATAAGTAAAATTTAATTTCAGAATTCCCAAGTGTACTATTCAAAAACTTTATAGTAAAACACTTTCATTCAACACAAGAGAAATAAATTCTAAATGTGTTTTATACATAAATGTGGGTACAGAATCATCATTGTGATAGGGGGGCCATTATTACATGAACATATCCCAGTCCCACTAATCAAGCAAAGAGCATAGGGTAGAAAAAGTAAAACTTTCTATTATAATTTTGCAGCACACTATTTGTAAATAGCATCATGAAAGTTCAAAGCCACCCTAGATTGTAAACAAACTCGACAACAAAAGACAAATGAATTTGAATGAAAATTGGGTGGAATTAAAAGAAATAAAATTAGATTTAATGAAATTTGTGGGGACCGATCCAGAATAACAAGTGGGCTGGGCCTTGGGCCCATCCGAGGACCATTCCTTCCGAGGAGACATTGCGGCCCAGAATCCCTGCCCAAGCCAACTGGGGCAAAGAAAACACGTCCGAGGGGTAATTCCTCCTCGGACATTCCAAAGTCCAGGTCAATGATGCATCCCGATTACTGTAGCCCTCACTCCAAGCACGTAAAAAGAAAGAAGATTCGAAATATCCCAGCAAAGGCTGTCACCACCACATTAAATGCACCACAGCTACTCTCCTGGCCGCATTAATGGGGAGAAGACCCCTGAACAGTGTCACCTTGGTCACTGCAACTCACAAGGAACTGGTAAGGGCGTCTGATGGGACAAATGCTCAAGTGGGGGTTTGGATGATCAACAAGTGTAAGGCCCAGATGATAAAAGAGAGCTTATATAATATGTAGGAGTCCCCCAAAAGAGGGTACGGAGAAAAATAGGGGAAGAGAGGAGAGAAAAAAGCAAGGATTTATTGTACGAATGCATGGCCATGAATAAAACTTCCAGTTCCCTATCCATTTTCTTGATTCACGTTTCTATATCCACTAAGGACATGCAACGAACCGTTTGAGCCAACCGAGACCGAGTTCTTCAGCCCATACTCTACAAAATTCATTGTGTGGGACTCATTAAACCAGGGCCTGACAGTTCAGGACCGGGTTAACTAAAATCGTGTCCCTACAATTGGCGCCGTCTGTGGGAAGGACTAAGGTATCAGTTAGCACAACGGTCGAGCATGGCAGAACTAGGCCCATACCAGGAGAACCCTCACCAGGCTAACTCTCAATAGACACAACCCATTAAGTCTCAGAGGCAAAATAACCCTGCCAACCCAAGCGGCAGAGGGAATCGTGAGGGAAGTGTGCATCCTACCCAGACAGGCCAGAGTCACACCCAAATAGGTAGTCACGTATCCCAGAGGCGAAATAGTCATCAGGCCATGCAGCGAGAGATAGCTGACCTGAAAAGGAAGTTAAGACGTGTGCAGCGAAAACGATCTCCCTCTGGCTCAGACGAATCCTCTAACGGGGAGGATGCGAGTTACCGACGGAGGTCAAGGACCCCCCCAAGTGAAACCTTTTCTTACGAAAGGGAACCGCGCCCTGTACGGAAACATGAAAGCCCATCCAGCAAGGGTTCGGGAAATGATGCTATGAATAGGGCGCTAGACCAGATTTCAAGATCACCCTTCATGCATAGAATCGAAGGGGCTAAGATGCCTCGACGCTTCAACCAACCAGCGTTCGCCATCTATAACGCCGAGCAGACCCGGTAGAACACGTGAGTCAGTTTAACAAAAAAATGGCTATCTACTCGCAAAATGAAGCCCTGATGTGCAAAGTCTTCCCATCCAGCTTGGGACCAATGGCGATGAGGTGGTTCAATAGCCTGAAGACAAATTCCATAAGCTCATACAAGCAGCTCACTCAGGCTTTCTGCTCCCGCTTTATTACAAATACCAGAGTCCCTCGGCCCCTGAGTTCGCTATTGTCCTTATCCATGCACGAGGGAGAGACCCTGAAAGTATATTCGGACAGATATTGGGAGGTGTACAACGAGTTAGATGACAACCATGATGATGTTGCTATCAGCACATTCAAAAGCGGCCTCCCCACCGAGCATGGCTTAAGGAAATCTCTCACTGGTAAACTAGTTGCCAACGTTCATCAGTTGATGGACAGGATCAACAAGTACAAAAGGGTGGAGGAAGATCAGTTGCAAGGAAGGGGAAAGGAGAAGATCATTCCCCCAAAGCAAATGATTTTAGGTCGGAACGATATAACCATAACCAGCCGAGGAGAGATTTTTCGCGACAGGCCGGACAGAGTAACACGCAAACGGTGAATGCCGTGTTCAGGGAGCCAGTACAACAGGTGCTGGAAAAAGTAAGGAACGAGCCCTACTTTAGATGGCCGGGAAAGATGGCTGGAGACCCTTCCAAACGTAACCAGAACCTATATTGTCACTATCATCAGGACCATGGGCATACTACTGAGGACTGCAAGAATCTATGGAATCACCTAGATCAGTTGGTCCGAGAAGGGAAGCTACGTCATCTTCTGCACCCCTCAAGCGGCCATCCCAGTCAAGCAATGCAAGAGCCTCGAAAGGATGTGTCATTAAGACCCCCCACCGGAACGATACATGTCATCCTCGCCGCACCAGGAAGAACTGGGCCACCCCCTTCTAGGGTATTGGCTGTTGGTCGGCTCCCCTCCGAGGACAGGCAAAGGGAACCTAAAAGGTCTAAAAAGGGAAGCTCTTTGATATTGGGGTTCTTGGACGAAGATAAGAGAGGAACTATCCAACCTCACGACGACGCCTTAGTGGTTACGTTAAGAATCGGAGGCTTCGATGTGAAAAGAGTGTTAGTAGACCCAGGAAGCGCAGTAGAGATAATGTACCCTGATCTATACAAGGGGCTGAACCTGAGGCCGGAGGATTTGACAGCTTATGACTCCCCCCTTATCAGCTTCGAAGGGAAGACTGTTACGCCCAAGGGGCAGATCAGGCTACCCATACAGACTGGATCGGAGGTGGTGGAAGTAAATTTTATTGTGGTCGATGCTTACTCACCCTACACAGCGATAGTGGCCAGGCCATGGATCCACGCCCTGGAAGCCGTATCCTCCACACTTCACCAAAAAGTAAAATACCCGTCCAGAGGCCAGGTAGAAGAGATTCGTGGAGATCAGGCCATGGCCAGGCAGTGTATGGTGGCCGCCATCTTACATCGGTCCCATGCTGAGTCCTCGGCCCCTGGGAACTTATAGCAACCAGCCACCTCGGCAGGGCAGGACGGTGAGCCAGCTGAGGAGATAAGGTATGAAAATTTAGATAAATTCATCGTCAACGACGACCCGGAAAAGTTTTTCCAGGTCGGGTCCGAGTTGCCTTTTCAAGAAAAAGAGGAATTGGTCAGATTTCTCAGAGGAAATGTCGATGTGTTTGTATGGGACGCTTACGACACCCCGGGAGTTGATCCTAGCCTTATTTGTCACCACCTGAACGTTAATCCCTCTTCCACTCCGAAGAAGCAACCACCCCGACGCCCCTCAAAGGAACATGCTAGTGCTGTAAGAGACGAAGTGGCAAAGCTGAAAAGAGCAGGGGCTATTAAAGAGGTCTTTTACCTCGAATGGTTGGCAAACACGGTGGTGGTAAGGAAGAAAACAGGGAAGTGGAGAGTCTGCGTGGACTTCACGGACCTAAATAAGGCGTGCCCAAAGGATCCATTTCCCTTACCTCGAATTGACCGATTGGTGGACGCGACTGTGAGACACCCTCGAATGAGTTTCCTGGACGCCTTCCAGGGTTATCATCAGATACCCCTTGCGTTAGAAGATACGGAGAAAAATAGGGGAAGAGAGGAGAGAAAAAAGCAAGGATTCATTGTACGAATGCATGGCCATGAATAAAACTTCCAGTTCCCCATCCATTTTCTTGATTCACGTTTCTATATCCACTAAGAACATGCAACGAATCGTCTGAGCCAACCGAGACCGAGTTCTTCAGCCTATACTCTACAAAATTCATTGTGTGGAACTCATTAAGTCAGGGTCTGACAGTTTAGGACCGGGTTAGCTAAAATCGTGTCCCTACAAAATTCTATATAAAATTTCCAATTATTTCTATATATTTAAAATATGTTTAATAATAATGTTTTTATAAAATGATTTCATTCATTTTTTTTTTATATTACTCACAAACAAGATTATTTACATTACACATTTATTTTAAAACATCCAAAAAATCTCATCGAAAAAAAAAGAACTAGATTACTTTTTTTTTAGAAGAAAAAAATACTTAAATACATTCTATTTAATTCCATTTATTTCTATTCTTTATGATATACTCATTTTATTTTTTAAAATTATACTCATATTGGCAAATTATATTTTTACAGAATGAGTGATGTCACATCTACAACATTTTAATAACTGTGTTATAGCTCAAAAAAATAAAACAACTATTTTATAATAAATTTTATGTGGTAAATTATCATTTGTAGGTTAAAAAAATGATGTAACTTTTTTTTTTTTGGTAATTGTTTATGTAGGGGCTAGAACCCCTGAATTGAAGGTCACTAGATTTGACCGAGTATCACTTGGGCCAACAGGCCCGGTAAAAATAAATAAATAAATAATGTAACTTAGTGTGCCAGATTAAAACAAATAATATCTTTGTAATTTAAAATTTGTTGTTGACTAGTACGATAATATCCAATAATACACACGAACGAAACACGCAAAATCCAACTCACCTTCATGATCTCACAGCAGATGAGGTGGCACCCGTTCAGTGGTTCAACACACCGTCATAGTGACCAGCATAATTACATTAGCAAGAGCCACCGAAGTTGAAAGAAAAAGGCTTCCACTTTTATCTATCCACCTTTATCGTCTCTCCTCTCTGTCTCTCACTCTCTCTTTATCTCTCTATTTTTCTAGGAGCCCTAGATTTTCTCTTCTCTAACAGTCCTTCTCCTCCGATATTTTCTCTAAACACAAAAAAAAAAAAAAAAAAAAATGGTGAGTGCTTCGTCTACTTCTCACTCTCATGATCTCCTTCTCTGCTAATTTTATTTTTCTTTTGGATCTGTAAATTTGTAAATTTATACGTTGATTTGTGTAGAATCTCTATGGATTTTCTTCAAATTTAACTAGGGTTTTTGCTAGGTTACTGATCTGCTTGATTCTGATTTGAGATCGTTTTTCTATTTTGAGATTTTTTGCGTCAAACCGTTTGGTCTTCGCTGCTCATTTCAGCTGATCTGTTGAGTTACTTATGCTTTGAGTCCCGTTTGATCTGTATGTATATGTGTGTTTCTGTTTGGGTGTATATATACAATACGTGTTTCATATTGTTTAATAGCTAATTTTTTTAATGTCGGTTGTGTATTCTGTGACTGGGTTTTGTGCTTCTTTGTTTTGCTTTATGAATTGCTTTGGTATGTGAAATTTTCTGATAGTTGATTTAAAGTTTTGAGAATTTCTGATTTGTTCGCTTAATTGTGGTTTAGTAAATAATTTGGAGTGCTGGAAAAAAATTAGAATTTGAGAGAGAAAGCTAAATAAGAATTCTGTGGTTTTCTAGTTGATCTTAAATAATGAATAAACTCTGTTTATATACAATAGTTAGTAACAGAGTAAAGAAAGTGAAACTAACTAACTAACTGGACCTATAGGCTATAGGCTATAGGCTACTTACATTTGTCAAGAAATAACAGGTAAATTACAACCAAACTAGATGTAGTATAGTCTCTCTGGACTACATGTGTTGATGCTCTCATTATCAATTCTGTCCTCCATCTTAACACAATTCACTTGATTGCTTCTTTGATACTCCCCCTCAAGATGAGCATAGATATTCTTTATGCTCATCTTGGAGAGTAGATTATGAAATTGTTGTTGTCCACATTGTTTAGTAAAGGGATCCACAAGTTGATGTTTGCTTGAAACATGAAATGTATTTCTATCCCATCTTGAATCCTAGTTCTATATGCTAGTTCTATATGTTTAGTTCTTTCATGATAGACTGGATTGGCTCTATATATAGAGTCTTATCATAATTAAAAAGTGTTGTGTGTTGAAGTGAAAAGTCCTTTAATAAGGCAATCAACCATACAATTTCACTCACAACGGTAGCCATGGTTCTATATTCAAATTCTGCAAAAGATCATGATGCACTATATTGTTTCTTTGATTTCCATGAGATCAAAGAATCTCCTAGGAAGACACAAATATCTGTTATAAATCTTCTAGTGTCTGGGCAACTTGCCCAATCTGAATCACAATAAGACTTCAAATGCAGAGTTGACGAGGCTGAGAAGAACAGCCCTTGACCGGAAGTTGGTTTCAAATATTTCAAGATCATTTGTGCATCTTGTAGATGAGGGAGTCTTGGCTTTCCCATAAACTGTCTGAGTCAATTAGCACTTAAACTAATATCTAGTTTGGTTAGAGTCAAATATAGAAGTTTTCCAATTGATCTTCTATGTTGATAAGGGTCTAATAGTTCATCTCCTTCATGGTTTGAAACTTTGAGTTGCTCTCTCATTGGTGATTTCACAGGTTTACATCCTAAATATATCAGCCAATAATTCTAATGTATACCTCCTTTGACACACTGCAATTCCATTAGAAGGTCTTGCTACTTCTAACAAGTATTTGAGCAGTCCAATATCTTTCAGCTTGAATTTATCATGCAGCAAATGTTTGAATTCTGTATCACCTTCCAGCTCGTTGCGAGTTATGAGTATATCATTTTCATAGACTAGAACAACTATGATTGATGAGCCTTGAAGTAAACACTGAGTAGTCAGCTTTGGACTGTATCAGTCAGCGGGAAATATTTTGGAGAATTTTTGTTTGCTCGGTTATATGTGTGAGGAGGATGGTGTGTGTGTGTTAAGTATGGAAATTTTGATTTCAAATAGTTGGTATTTGATACTTGTAAGTATTTATGCAACATGGCAGGCAAATGCAGCATCTGGGATGGCTGTACATGATGATTGCAAGCTAAAGTTTTTAGAATTGAAGGCAAAAAGAACTTACCGCTTCATTGTTTACAAGATTGAGGAGAAGCAGAAGCAGGTTATTGTTGAGAAGCTTGGTGAGCCAACTGATAGTTATGAGGATTTCTCTGCAAGCCTCCCTGCTAATGAGTGCCGTTATGCTGTGTATGATTTTGATTTTATGACAGAGGAGAATGTCCCAAGGAGCAGGATTGTTTTCATCGCCTGGTATTCTTTAGTGTTTCTGAGTTTACCATGTTCTTGTTCTGTTCTCCTGTATTATTGTTTGTTATGGTTTGTGCTTTCACTGATCTATTGTATTATGTATGAAGGTCCCCCGATATTTCAAAGGTGAGAAGCAAGATGATTTATGCAAGCTCTAAGGATAGGTTTAAGAGAGAGTTGGATGGTATTCAGGTGGAGTTGCAAGCTACTGATCCTACTGAGATGGGCATTGATGTTATTAAAAGCCGCACCATGTGAGCTATGCAATGGAGATCTTTCCAACTATCTGGTTCAATGTTTATAGGTCATGGAACTTAGAACTTGCTTTAATCTATGATAATGGCTTGGTGTTTTTTACATTTAAAACTTAATGAATTGTTATCTGTTGGCTTTATTGAGTTATATTATTTAGTGTGAAATTATACACGCTACTTATATGCTGGATTATGGGGGTACATATCAATTTCAGTTTGCTTATTTGAATCCCTTATTGTATTGTAGATCAGGCTATTCTTTTGCCTTCCCAAAGGCTGAATCAGAGTCTGTGGCTACTTTTTGTTAAAATTGAATTTCGTAACTTTTATTTTTGGATAATTTTTGTGTGAAATTGAGGGAGTTTTTTAAAGTGCTTGACGATAGGCTGAAGAACTAGGATTGGCATGCAGTCCTTGGTTTATTGTTTTTAACTTTTTACCCTTTTTTGGTACCAATACTAAATCTATAGGTACAACTCTTCTTCACCAAAAAAAAAAAAAAAAAAACTCAAGAACTATTTTTGGAAAATGTTCCATAGTCCCACTAATCAATCAAAGAGCATGGAGGTAGACAAAGTAAACTTTCCATATTAATTTTGCTGCACACCGTTTTTGAAGAGCATGCTGAGAGTTCAAAGCCACTCCGAATTAGATTGTAAACGAAGTCAACTAGTCATGCGAATGAAGACAACTAGTCATGCGAATGAAGATTCATAATCAAAAGTGACATAACAGCTCTTTCAGCCAATATGAGTATACTGTGTTCTCTAGACGCTAGAATATGTGCTTCTCTCTCACCATTAAAGTGCTACCACCACATCCTCCAAGAAAGCAAGCTCTTTCTCTCTCTCTCCCTCTCATCTCTCAACATCAGCAATGGCATTGAATTGACCTCAGATATCTCAAAGTTAACTTTAACCAGTTTGTTTTATTTTTCCTGAGCAATTGTAAAAAATATACTACTAATGGTACAAGCAACTAAGAAGGAAAAAAAAAAAAAAAAAAGTCATAGATTATACTAAAATTTTGCTATGTTTCAAGAAAAATAAAATAAAATGTGCCTATGACTTTGGATTCAACTATGTTATATCAAGATCAATATCAAGATCAATTTATGCGGCATTTGGAGCTTTGATCGTCTTCTTTAGCCTTTTAGCAATTCAGTTGCTCATGCAGCTACAAAATTCTATTTTAGTTCTGTTGAGCTTTTATTTGTAAGATAGATTGTCCATCTATTCCACTTTTTTGAATGGAAATTATAGATTTAAAAAAAAAAAAACTATGTTATATTAACCATTCCTTTTGTTATTATTGTTCAATGTGAGACTTCACTCATATGTGTATACTCAGATGCTTAGGTGTGGCATGGTCTTTTTTGAAGCCTTAAATCTTAACCTATATATCTATCACAATGTAAAATTAAAACTAACAAAATCTTCTAGTGAATTTATTCGCATCAAGAACCAGCACAAATGGCTAAGATCACTCTTCATAATCACATTAATCCTAGTAATGATTTACATCTACATCAGCAATACATTGAAATGAAACCAGAAACTTTAACATTAACAAGTTTAAAAAGATATACTAATAGTTGTTACAAGCAACTAAGAAGGGAAAAAAATAGAAAACGAAAAATAAGTCATAGATTAGCCCAAAATAGTCTATGTTTCAAGCTCCACAAGTTAAAAATAAATAAATAAACTCAGCTTCTATTAACAAGCTATTTGACAATTAGCTAACAAGTCTGTTAGTGTATAGCTTAGACTAGTTTAGCCCATTGGGCTTAGCCCAGTATACTGTACTTGTAGTTTACTCCTTTTACTTGTACTGCACACATATCTAGCCTATATAAGGCTCTCTATTGTACATTATAATACACACATTAATATACAGACTATTCAGTCTTTCTCACACTTTATATTCTTAACATGGTATCAGAGCCATTCCTCTGACTTTCTGGTTCCTGTGGACATCTCCGGCGTTCTTCCGCTGCCCTCGCCTTCATCCAGTAGCCACTGTCAGAAGCGAGTCACCGCCGTCACGCCCACAGTCCCAGCAACTCTCGGATCTCATTGTTCTGCTCATCCAACTGTCAAAGCAAAGGCATTGAGTGACAGAACAGGCAATCCCGAGCAAAACCCAACCAAGAACGGCCAGAAAACACTTCACACGCGCCTCCACGCGCCGCCTGAAGTTTCTGCCTCACGAGCACGCGCTACACGCGCCGCCACGCGCCGTCACTCTCCCTCACGCGCCCCACGCGCCAGACCAGACACCCTCCACGCGCCCCACGCGCTCACACGCGCCACACGCGCCAGCTTCGTTACACGAACTGCCACGTCAGCCCTACTGTGACGTCACTCTGCCACGTCAGCACACGTCATCCGTTGACTTGACCAGACCTGACCGTTGACTTTGACTTTGACCGTTGACTTTGACCGTTGACCAAGTCAAAAATTTTCAACAGGACCTGTCTTGCTCAGTTTTTCGCGTAGAATCTGATTTTGGGCTCCGTTTCTGCATTTGAGGTATCTAAATCTCACTTTTTGGTCATTTTCTTCATTATGGCTCAACAAAGTGAACGAGATATCATACGTCCTATCACCATCATGTTGGATGGTCCTACTAGCTATCATGCATGGTCTCAGAATATGACCGTCTTTCTCAAGGGTCGTAAACTGTGGAGATATGTGACTGGTTCAATTCCTAAGCCAGTACCAGACCCTAGGTCCAAAGCCACAGCTGCTGAAGAGTCTTCCAAGACTGCTGTTACAACAGATGATTATGAAGAACGTCTAGAGGAATGGGAGAGTATTCAGAGTAAGATCTTATCTTGGTTTATCAATACCTCTATTCCCTCCATTCATAATCTTCTTCCTCGTCTTGAAACTGCTGAGGCTGCTTGGAAATTTTTGGCCGATCGTTATAACTGCACTAATGATTCAAGCTTGGAGTTTCACATTGAATCAAAGCTTTATCAAATGCGCCAAGAGACAGGTCAGTCTATTTCTGATTTTTATTCTCAGACTTCTACTATGTGGGAACAACTCTCTGCTGCAGATCCTCCACTGGTGTGTTCTAAGGACATTGAGCTCTTTGTCAAATATCGGGATCGCCGTAGATTTATGCACTTCATGATGGGTTTACGTGAGGATTTTGAGCCTACTAGGGCTTCTCTACTTAGCCGGTCTCCTACTCCTTCTCTTGATGCTGCAGTAAAGGAGCTCATTTCTGAGGAGAATCGTCGGCCTACTTATCACATGACATCATCCGATCATGTATTGGCTACACCCTCACCACAGCCTCCCATTGTTGCATTCACTGCTCCTCCGCGAATAAACTCCGGGCGTCCCACCTCTCAGTCTTCCAAGGGTACTCACTGCAAGTTTTGCCGTGCCAAAGGCCATGACATCTCTGTTTGTCGTAAGCTACAGAAATTTGTGCAAGATCAGAATAAAGCTTCTCTTCCTCAGGCAGCTGCTGTATGTCCTTCAGATCCATCGGTTCCTACAGGTCCATCTTTGGCTTCCTCACTTACTACGGCTGATATTGAGGCAGTGGTTCAACAGGTTTTATCCCGCACTTCCACTGCCCTTTCTGTCACCTCAGGTAAACAACCTTGGTTTTTTGATACTGCATGTTGTAACCATATGACTCCTGATGAATCCCAATTTTCTGATAAGGCACCCTTAGAACATCCAATCACCATTTACACTGCTGATGGAACTCCTATGCCTGTTAGTCATAAAGGAACAATCTCTTCTCCTTGTTTATCCCTTAGTGACACTTTTCATATTCCAAAGTTATCCCTCAATTTGCTTTCTGTTGGTCAACTTTGCGAATTAGGCGTAGATCTTCTATTTACTAATCATGGTGTGGATGTGCAGGATCCCCGGACGGGTCAAGTGCTGGGGACAGGCCGTAAGGTTGGTCGCATGTTTGAGGTTCATGACTTGAAGATTCCTTCACAAGTTGTTTCTGCAGCTGCTACCACTGCCACCTCTTCACCTGATCTATGGCATGCTCGTCTTGGTCATCCATCCTTATCTCGTCTTCAATTATTAGCTTCTCAAGGTCATTTAGGTTCAGTTCAGTTTCAAAAATTTGATTGTACTTCCTGTCATTTTGGCAAACAAACAAAATTGCCCTTTAATAAAAGTGACTCCTTTTCTTCTGCCCCTTTTGATCTTATACATTCTGATATTTGGGGTCCTGCACCTGTTCCCACTGAGGGGGGATCTAAATATTTTGTCATATTTGTGGATGATTTTTCTCGGTATACTTGGATTTATCTGCTTCACCATAGGTCTGAACTTGTGTCTATTTACCAAACATTTCATAAAATGATTGAAACACAGTTCAATCGCACCGTTAAAGTCTTTCGATCAGATAATGCTCAAGAATATAATGATAAATCTTTCCTATCCTTTTTAGACAGACATGGTACTCTTCCTCAGCGGTCTTGTCCTTACACCTCTCAACAAAATGGTCGTGCAGAACGAAAACATCGTCACATTCTTGATGTTGTCCGCACCCTTCTCATTTCTGCCTCTCTTCCTGAGCGCTTTTGGGGTGAGGCCGCACTCACTGCTGTGCACACCATTAATCGTATTCCTTCACCAACTACACACAACAAATCACCATTTGAGCTTCTCTATGGTCAAACTCCTGACTACTCCTCTCTTCGGGTTTTTGGTTGTGCTTGCTTTGTCTCTCTTCCTCCTCATGAACGAACAAAGCTCCAACCTCGTACTCGTCTCTGTTGTTTCCTTGGTTATGGTGTGTCTCAAAAAGGGTTTCGCTGCTATGATCCCATTTCTCATCGCCTTCGTGTCTCCCGTCATGTTGAGTTTTGGGAACATCGTCCTTTCACGAGTCTTCAGCAGTTTCCTACATCTTCTTCCTCAGAGTCTCCCATTTTTACTGATCTTTTCCTCCCTCTCTATCCTGAACTTGTGGAGGATTCTTCAGCATTGACTGCCTCTCCAGACGACTCATCTCCGGTTCTGTCTCCGGCATATGACCCGCCTGTCTTGGATCCTGTGGCACCACCCTCTCCTGAGTCTCCTATTGGTCCTGAACTTCGTCGTTCCACTCGGGTAAGCATTCCTCCCCCTTATCTCACTGATTATCATTGCTCTTTTGCTCTTGCCACTCTCTATGAACCTCACACCTATCGTGAGGCTCATACTGACCCTCTTTGGCAGCAAGCTATGAATGAAGAACTAGATGCCCTTCATAAGAATCACACTTGGGATATGGTTGATTTGCCTCCTGGTCAGTCTGTAGTAGGTTGTAGGTGGGTTTACAAGATCAAGACCAAGGCTGATGGATCTGTTGAACGATACAAGGCTCGCCTAGTTGCCAAGGGCTTTACTCAGGAGTATGGTATTGACTATGAGGAAACATTTGCTCCTGTTGCTCGTCTTACATCTGTTAGATGTCTCATTGCTGTGGCTGCTGTTCGCCGTTGGCCTCTTTATCAAATGGATGTGAAGAATGCTTTCCTCAATGGAGACCTCCATGAAGAAGTGTACATGCAACCACCCCCTGGCTATCCACACTCAGGCAATCAAGTTTGCCGCCTTCGCCGTGCTCTTTATGGCCTCAAGCAGGCTCCTCGAGCTTGGTTTGAGAAGTTTAGCTCAGTTGTTGCTCAGCAGGGTTTCACTTCGAGTCCTCATGACACTGCTCTCTTTGTTCGAAGATCCTCTGCTGGTATCACTCTTATTCTTCTTTATGTTGATGATATGATTATTACTGGAGATGATTCTGCAGGTATCCGCTCTCTTCAGAACTTCCTTAGTCAGCATTTTGAGATGAAAGATCTGGGCACTCTCAGCTATTTTCTTGGGCTTGAGGTTACCTCATCCTCTGATGGATACTATCTTTCCCAGGCTAAATATGCTTCTGATCTTCTCTCCAAAGCCGGTGTCACTGATAACAAGACTGTTTCCACTCCTTTGGAATACAATGCAAAGCTCACACCCTTGGACGGTGAACCTATATCCGATGCTACTCGCTATCGTCAGTTGGTTGGCAGTTTGATCTATCTCACTGTTACTCGTCCGGATATTTCACATGCTGTGGGTATGGTTAGTAAGTTCATGGATGCACCTCGTTCTGTCCACTATGCTGCCGTTCTTCGGATTCTCCGATATGTCAAAGGCACACTTTATCATGGTCTGCATTACTCCTCTCGATCTTCTCTCGAGCTTCATGCTTATTCAGATGCTGACTGGGCAGGTGATCCGACTGATCGATGCTCTATCACAGGTTTCTGTTTCCTGTTAGGTACTTCTCTGGTCTCGTGGCGCAGCAAAAAGCAGGATGTGGTTTCCCGTTCCAGTACTGAGGCTGAGTATCGTGCCCTTGCCGACACCACTTGTGAGCTTGTTTGGCTTCGCTGGCTCTTGGCTGACATGGATGCTCCACAGCCCACTGCCACTCCTCTTTATTGTGACAATCGTAGTGCTATCTACATTGCTCATAATGATGTCTTCCATGAACGCACTAAGCATATTGAGATCGACTGCCACATCACTCGCCAGCATCTTAAGAAAGGAAATCTCAAGTTATTCTCCATCTCCTCTGCTGACCAGCCTGCTAATATCTTTACCAAGACTCACCCGCCTGGTCGTCTTCGAGATCTTATATCCAAACTCCAGTTGGCTTCCTCCTTGCCACCTCGAGTTTGAGGGGGGATGTTAGTGTATAGCTTAGACTAGTTTAGCCCATTGGGCTTAGCCCAGTATACTGTACTTGTAGTTTACTCCTTTTACTTGTACTGCACACATATCTAGCCTATATAAGGCTCTCTATTGTACATTATAATACACACATTAATATACAGACTATTCAGTCTTTCTCACACTTTATATTCTTAACAAAGTCTATAGTCACAGTAGCGGAATTGCAAAAGAAAACTAGTAAATCAAGAGCGGATTAATTGTTTGAAGCCCGGTTGAGAACGCTAAAATTGAATCTTGAATTGCTTTGATCCCAAAATAGTCCATCTCATCACCTACTTTCAGTTGCCTCCTACTCACAAAATCTCGATTCCACATTCCATTGTAGACATAACTCCCATTACTTGACCACTGTTTGAAGCGCAATTGATGTTCGGTCTTGGTATCAAAATCCCAAACAGCAACTGCTACCCCATCCTTAATGCCTTCAATGAAGCTTGTGTCCCATTGCGGCAAAATATGCTCCTTTACCAAGTCCTTAGCTATCAAGAGCCTCGACAAACCGTCAATATCACTTGCCGTAATCTTCTTCTTCATAACCCAAGGGTCATATAAACCAAGCTTCAATTCCGTTGAAACCCCCTCAGAGTCATGATGGGTTTTGGGGACAAACTTGTTTACCAAACTGGATTGGAGTCGATCGATCACTGGAATAGGTATAAAATTATGGAACTTAGGCTGTTTTTCGGTAGTTTCAGAAGCAGAGGAAGAAATAATGTCATCGGTTATGGAATTTTCTGTGTTGGCCTCAAATGAAAGCGATGGTTCCAACAAAAGTTCACTGTTTTCGCCATCTTTTTCTCCTTGATTTTGCTTGGATTGTAGCGCAAGAAACATAAGAAACGAAAGAAATTAACAAAGACGGACAAAAGGTTTGTGTTTGTGTTTCATGGATGTTGAAGAGAAGGGATAGTTGGACTTGTATACAAAGGAAACTAATCCTAAACCACGAAGGTGTAAGATTTCGAACGTTGTGAGGAATGGTATAGGAATCAATATTATATATATATAAAAGCAGAAACCCGGCACATTTTTTTAAGTTCTCTTTATTTAGTTTTCTACTTCAACAAAGTTTGCATTTATATTAAAGTATTAGTTCATTGAATTAACCAATAAAGTAATTAATTATCTATTGTAGTACATTAATTATTTATATTTAAATGAATTTATATAATTATTTTTATAAACTCTATATAGAAAATAATTTTTAGTTGAAATAATAATAATAAATTTAGAATATGACATTCTTACTTATATTTAGTTGTTTTGACAACAATTGTCACAAAAGTCATAAAAAAAATTAAATATTTGTAAATCCATTAAAATTAATCTTAATCCGTTAAATTTTCTAACTTCTTTGTGTGTGTGCGTGCGCATGCGCATTTGTTTGTGTGGAACTAACACGGTAGTATGTATTCTATGTAATTAAAAAGACTAGTCGCTAACCTGTACGATGCACGGAATAGTTAAATAAAAAGATAATTAATCAATCTCACAGTAAAAGAAAAGGCTAAAAGAACCAATAAGAGACTACTTTGTCCATCAAGTAATCAACCCAAGTGGCATCGTAGCTCATGAACAAAAGTCATTGTTGCATTTCATGGCTGCATACTTGCTAATAACTTATTGATGACATATATAGAGAGGGGACTAATGTAAGTCATCAATGGAATTTGAGTCAGCATCTCATTGCAAATGGAATATAGCTCTATATTAAAACTAAAAGTAAAAGTTCAATCATTCTTTTTCTCTAAAACGTTATCAAAAACTATAAGTAATTTACATCAGTTTCAAATAAAAATCACTTGAAGAATCAACTACTTTGAATCATTATCTGAAAGAGGAGCGACATAAAAACTTAAATAAGTCTCAAAGATGAAGTCCTTTGAACATATTTCAGCACCAATTTCCCAGTTCAGCTCTATGTATGGCAACCAATTATCTTAGTCACTTACAATTTTCATCCACCTCCCTAGATCAATAAACTATATATCTACTAATCTACCTACCCTAACTTCAAATATTGAATACAAAGAAAGAGCCAAAATTTCTCAAACAGATTGTGTAGTGTATATAAACTTAAATTGTTCTATTGCCTTTTATTCACAAAAATAATATAGAAGAAATAGAAAAAAAAATTGTTAAAAATGAATGCTTCTAGCTTCCACCATACTTGTACTTACACATACTAATCGTTATTTTTGAAAACTTGTAAAACGAATGAATGTAAATGCCTAGATTCAGCTGCAGAACCTGAAATACCAAAGCAAACCTCTATAGATAATGTAGCACAAGATGTAGCATCAATATTATCCTAGCAATCCAATTATCTATTTGATCCATTGGTTGTAGTGGTGGGCCATTGAATTTGTGAATATCTGTAGAGTCCTTACTAATCTCTTAATAAATTTAAAATATGATTGGATTCATCATGATTTCAACCATTTTGCTGCATTACTTTTTCTAAGTGTAAAATGTGACAAACCTTGTAATGCATGGGTTATATTGCCGCTATAACATTATATTTTAAAATGAATATGATTTGCATTTAATCTTTTAATACTGGACTAAATTGATCTCTTAGTTGCTTAACTATACATTATATCTGATTACAACTAACCTAATGAATATTTATATTTGCTAAATTATATGTCATAATTTGATTACAACCTCCTTAGTTTAGTTGAACTGAAAATAGTCAAAACACTAAAATTCTACAAATTTAAAGTATAAGCACCCCAAAAAATTAGAAAGCAAGCAATCAACACCAATCCAATCAAATATGGTGATGAAAAGTTCTGTTCAAGCATTTCTTTGAACACTTTCAGGGGAGTTGAGAAACCAAAGGGAAAAAAAGAGTTTCTTAGAATTGAGAAACCAACTAATATAATAAAAAAGATTTTCAGTTTTTGAAGATCATAAGCTATTGAAGATTTATCATACAAACTAATGCTTCCAGGCTAATCTACCAAAATAAACGCAAATCTAAACCCTAAATTGAAATACCAAAACCTAAATCATATTTTTACCAACAACTTTTTAAAACAAAATTAAAAACTTTACCGGTAATGTTTTTGGAGGTATAATGGTGGCTTGAAGCCAGAAAGCGGAGGGAAACAGGCTGACAATGGAAAAATCCCTCAGATTTCTCTCTACACCTAATGTTTGTTGTTTTGTATTTTGAATGAAGTCTGCAGAGGAGCATTCATAATAAGGGCAGAGCTGCAGAGACAGAATGTTTGAGCAAACAATGGAGAGAGTTTTAAAAAGAAATTAAAAACTTTACTGGTAATGCTTTTGGAGTAATACTGTTCTGAACAAAATGTGCAACCATACCAGCGGTTTTAAGTTTGCAACAATAACATTGAAACAAAATAGAAATACCCATTTAAGAAAAATAAAATGGTTCCTTTAATAGGCCTAATGAAAAGGTATAATTTTCAGTTTTTTTAAATTAATGTAATCAAATTGCTTGGACATTCAATTGCAGATAAATATTATGCAATGGATTTTAAATTCTCCAATGTACTACCTAGGGCCATATCTTCATTGTTATGACATGCAATCATGTATCAATCACCCATTCAACCCTGTTATTCATTTATTTAGTTTAATCAATAAGTAACCTTCTTAATCCTTTTCCTGGTAACAATGAAAAATAACCCACTATTTGCACAAAATATACTTCAAAAATAGATATGGAAGAAGTAAAAACATACCTCTACCTTTTCAATTATGCACTTTGCTATTGCTGGAATTTGTAGATAGCTTCTAAACTCTATGGACTTGGTCCTTCGATGTGCATGGTAGAAAGCAAAAAATAAAAGTCAGCAGTAGGCTGATAGCTATGGATCTTAGCTTCCATGGTTATACCAAAATTAAAAATACAAACCTTAGCATAACTAAAAAATAAGGATCAAACAAAACCCCTCAAAAATGTAGATGCTACTCTTAAAATCAAATAAAGAAGTAATAAAAACAATGAAAGTCTTGAGATGAAACAATTAAACTAAACATAAAACCAAGCTTCAGTTAACAATTACCTAAATATCAGTCATCTTAATCACAAGCATTCCACCATAAAAATATATCTTGTAAAGGGAAAAAATTTATAGAACAGAGAGTCTAAATTTGAAGAGAGATAGAGATAGATCTGATGAGGCCAAGTGGCCAATGATGACAACTGAAAAGGAAGCCATACCCTCTGCCACGGATGGACCTGTGGCAGGATTCGCTTAACGGTAGGGACTAAGGCAACCATTCAAGTGGGATTGTTCTGCCTCGGGTGTTGGGTGCTTCTCTGATTTCAATCAAAATACAGCCATGAATAAGTAGATATTCTCAAACCCAAACTTGAATTTCTCTACAAACTCATCCCAAACTCAAATTAGCTGCCAAAAATAAAAATAAAAATTCTATAGTGGTAGAAACCCAGGTGCCGACAGGGTTGTGGGAGAGAAAACTGAGTGAAGAGGGGCAGAGTATATATTCAACAGAGAATGGAAGAGAAATACCAACATGAAAATCAACCATTTAGTATAACGCATAATATATATAACTAAATAATGAAATACATTATGAGTACGGGTATATATTTTTGGTTATAGAGTTCTAATTAAATTTGTTTATAGTTACAGATTTCTAAACCAATTTGATTACCAAAACTTATCTACAAAAATAAATGAAAAAAACACTGATTTCTAACCAAACTTAGTTAGCTTTGGGCCGGTTTCCACGGGTGGGTTGGGTGTGATGGTGTATCGCCGACCTCAATGGGCTGGGTTGGGGTGCGTTGTTCTCAGTGGCGTTTGTGGCTTGCGGTTGTTGGTGGGTCTGCGATGGTTTGTGGCTTGCGATTGTGGGTGGGTCTGCATTTTGGAGGGAGTATAAATGAAAAAAACACTAATTTCTAACCAAACTTAGTTACCTTTGGGCTGGTTTCGACGGGTGGGTTGGGTGTGATGTTGTATCGCCGACCTCAATGGGCTGGGTTGGGGTGCGTTGTTCTCAGCGGCGTTTGTGGCTTGCGGTTGTTGGTGGGTCTGCGGTGGTTTGTGGCTTGCAGTTGTGGGTGGGTCTGCATTTTGGAGGGAGTAGAAGGGGATTGGCCAAAAACAATCTCTGTTGATTTGTGGATATAGTGGGTATGGTGGTTTTGATTGAGGAATCCGTGTTTTTGGTGGTAGAAGTGGTGTCCTTTGGATGGAAGGTGGGCTTTGCCGTGGGTCTAAGGAAGGAGATCTTTATTGGTTTGTGGGTATGATGTGTATGGTGGGTTTTGATGGAGGAATTTGTGTTTTTGATGGAAGAAGTGGTGTGTCTTTGGATGGAAGGTGGGTTGCCGTGGGACTAAGAGAGCGTTGGGGGAGAAAAGTTTATCGGGTTTTAGAAAAGTTTTATTTTCAATTTTTTTTTTAAGTTTTTTTTTTTTAATATTGTCGAAGCTCCAAAAGATTCGGTTTTATATATATATATATATATATATATATATATATATATATATAGAATATATAGATTATTAACATAATAAATATGTTTATTTTGTTATATTAATTATTTTAAGCATAATGAAATTTTAATATCATTTTTCTAAGATTTATATAAGAAATAATTGGTTTTTTTTTTTTTTTAATGTGAGAAACAATTGATTTGAAATATGGCATTTTTACTCTAATTTAGTTATTTTTGCAACAATTGAAACCATGTCCAACAAAAACGGTTTTTTTTTAGTAACACAATCAAGAATGTAAAAAAAAAATATATATATATATATATATATGCATTTTTTAGTAGGCACGAAACATGCCTATCTATATTAGCTACTATATTATGCAATTTTCAATTTGTAAACACATATATATAGTATGATCAAATCACTATATTACTCTTAGTGTATTCTTATTTTGTCTATATATAAAATAACTAAATATTACAATTTTTTACAATGAAATTTATTAAAATATCTTTTTTATACATCGATAGTTGGGGGTGAGGATTTGAATCCTGGATGTTTTTATCGGAAATTGAGGTGCCAATCAGTTGAGTTACAAGATTTTTGGCAAAACTTATCGAAATATTGGAGAAAACTAATAATAAGCTACACTGCACATCGTGTGGGAACTCAATTAGTTAGGATAAACTTCGAAATCCTTTGTATTTTTGCCGCATTTAGCCGTTTTATCATTTATGTTATGAATTTTGATAAATGCTTTGTTTCCTTATTCATGTAAATTAGGTCGAGTCCCACTGAACACTTTATATGGTCCAATGCTTTTTAGATTGGATTGACAACATATATTTTTGAAAACCTTTTTATATGTATTTTGATTTTTGAGATAAAAGAAACTGATTAAGGTCCAACGGGAAAACACTTTTCTTGATAAAATATAGAAGTTTTCCAATATCATACCCTTCTCAACACAGAAGATTGATGAACTTTCGTTGGAACCATCGCTTTCATTCGAGGCCAACACAAAAAATTCTTGTCAGAGTCAAATATAGAAGTTTTCAATCAATCTTCTATGTTGAGAAGGGTCTGATAATTCATCTCCTTCATGGCTTGAAAGTTTGAGATGCGCTTTCATTGGTGAATTCACAGTTTTACAGCCAAAATAACTAGAATCAGCCAAGAGTTCTAATTTATACTTCGTTTGACACACTGCAACTCCATTAGAAGATCTTGCTACTTCTAACAAGTATTTTGGGTGGTTCAAGATCTTTCAGTTTGAATTTATCACGCAGAAAATGTTCGATTTCTGTATCACCTTCCAACTCGTTGCTAGCTATAGCCTATGAGTATATCATCCACGTAGACTAGAATAACAATGATTAATGAGCCACCTTGAGTAGTTAGCTTTGGACACTGAATCAGCGGGAAATATTTTGGAGTATTGTGGTTTGCTTGGTTGAGATGACAGATTCCGTAAATGTTAGAAGGGGAGGAAAGAAACAAGGAACTTGTGTTATTGTTTATTATAAATATATAGTTATTTTCAATTGCAGTTATTTAATTTATTTTGGATGAAACTTGTTGTATACTCTTGAAGAATTTATATGTCGTAAGGTTCTTAATCATTAAGTGATGTTATTTCTTCTAACATTTATTTTTTTTTAATTTATTATTACTTCATGAATTGTTATCTGTTGGCTTTATTGAATTATATTATTTAGTGTGAAATTATAAACACTACTTATATGCTGGATTATGGCGGTACATATCAATTTCAGTTGTTTGCTTATTTGAATCCTTTATTGTATTGTAGATCAGCCTATTTTTTTGCCTTCCCCAATGCTGAATCAGATTCTGTGGCTACATTTTGTTATAATCGAATTTCTTAACTTTTATTTTTGAGTAATTTTTGTGTGAAATTGAAGGAGTTTTTAAAGTGCTTGACGATAGGCTGAAGAAGCTTTTATCAATTGCCGATAGAGTGGATCAGAACTGGGATTGGCATGCAGTCCTTGGTTTATTGTTTTTAACTTTTCACCCTCTTTTGGTTTCAATAATAAATCTATAGGTTCCTTTTCACCCCCCAAAAAAAGCTAACTATTATAGTAAAATGTTCCATAGTCCCACTAATCAAAGAGCATGGGGTAGAGAAAGTAAAACTTTTCATATTATGGGCTCATTTGGTAATGTTATTTTAGCAATATTATTTATATTTTTTAGAAATGGTAAAACTTAAGTACAGTACCTTAAATTCCCCACTTAAAATTTTGACATTTGTCCAATTTAATAGACCAGGCGTTAAAATTAAATTTTTTTTTTTTTTTCTTTCTTCCTTCTTTTTCCCGTACCCACAACTTAAAATCTCCAGTTTTCTCTGTAACCAAACAGGAAAGATCAAAAAATAAAATGTTCCATAGTCCCACTAATCAATCAAAGAGCATGGGGTAGAGAAAGTAAAACTTTTCATATTAAGGGCTCATTTGGTAATGTTATTTTAGTAATGTTATTTGTATTTTTGAGAAATACGTGTGGGTAAAAAAGTATGTGAAAATACGTATAATATTGTTTAAACACTGAAAACTGTTGTTTAAACAACGGTAACAAACTGCTCTAATTGTGTAGCGCACTCTTCTTAAAGAGCATGTTGAGAGTTCAAAGCCACCCCGAATTAGATTGTAAACAAAGTCAACTAGTCATGCGAAAGAAGAAGATTCATAACCAGAAGTGACATAACACCTCTTTCAGCCAATATGTGCCTCTGCTTACTACTAAGTTTACTGGGTTATCTAGAGTCTACATGCTAGAATCAGTGTTTCTCTCTCACCATTAAAATGCTTCCCCCACATCCTCCATGAAAGCAAGCTCTCTCTCTCTCTCCCTCTCATCTCTCAACATCAGCAATGGCATTGAATTGATCGACCTCAGAAATCTCAAAGTTAACATTAACAAGTTTGTTTCTTTTCCAGAGCAATTGTAAAAAATATACCAATAGTTGTACAAGCCACAAAAAGGGAAAACAATAAACGAAAAGGAAGTCATAGATTAGACTAAAATTTTGCTATGTTTCAAGAAAAATAAAATAAAATGTGCTTGTGACGTTGGATTCAACTATATTATATCAAAGTATACTGCCAGGAGCTTTGATTATCTTATTTAGCCTTTTTCGGTGTTTGTGGGGATGTTCAAGGTGTTGAGTTCTGTGGATTGTGTTGGACAACGAGGGGCTTGGTTTTTATGGGTTGTTGGGTAGAGGTTATTGGGAATTTGCTGGAGCCTCTATTTGTAAGGTAGATTGCCCATATGTTCCTCTTTTTTAAATGAAAATTGCAGATTCAAAAAAAAAAAAAAAAAAAAAAAAAAAAAAAAAAAAAAAACCTATATTATACTAACCACTCCTCTTGATACTATTATTTAATATGGAACTTCACTTACATTTGTATACCCAACAGATGGTTGAGTGTAACATGGTTTTTTTTTGGGCCTTAAATCTCAACCAATATATCTATCACAATGTAAGCCTAAAAATGACAAAATCTTCTAGTGAATTTATTCGCATCAAGAACCAACTCAAATGGCTAAGATTACTCTTCATAACCCCATTAATCCTAGTAATGATTTACATCTACCTCAGCAATACATTGAATTGAAACCAGAAACTTTAACATTAACAAGTTTAAAAAGATATACTAATAGTTGTACAAGCAACTAAGAAGGGAAAAGATAGAAAACGAAAAAGAAGTCATATATTAGCCTAAAATTGTACCAAGTTTCAAGCTCCACAAGTTAAAAATAAATCAATAAATAAACTTAGCTTCTATTAACAAGCTATTTGACAATTAGCTTTTTTTTTTTTTTTTGGAACCAAATTTGACAATTAGCTAATAAGTCTATAGTCACAGTAGCGGAATTGCAAAAGAAAACTAGTAAATTAAGAGCGGATTAATTGCTCGAAGCCCGGTTGAGAACGCTAAAATTGAGTCTTGAATTGCTTTGATCCCAAAAAAGTCCAATCTCATCACCTACTTTCAGTTGCCTCCTACTCACAAAATCTCGATTCCACATTCCATTGAAGACGTAACTCCCATTACTTGACCACTGTTTGAAGCGCAATTGATGTTCGGTCTTGGTATCAAAATCCCAAACAGCAACTACTACCCCATCCTTAATGCCTTCAATGAAGCTTGTGTCCCATTGCGGCAAAATTTGCTCCTTTACCAAGTCCTTCGCTATCAAAAGCCTTGACAAACTGTCAATATCACTTACCGTAATCTTCTTCTTCATAACCCAAGGGTCATATAAACCAAGCTTCAATTCCGTTGAAACCTCCTTAGATTCATGATGGGTTCTGGGTACAAACTTGTTTACCAAACTGGATTGGAGTCGATCGATCACTGGAATAGGTATAAAATTATGGAACTTAGGCTCTTTTTCAGTAGTTTCAGAAGCAGAGGAAGAAATACTGTCATCGGTTATGGAATTTTCTGTGTTAGCCTCTAATGAAAGCGATGGTTCCAACGAAAGGTTTTCGCCATCTTTTTCTCCTTGGTTTTGCTTGGATTGTAGCGTAGGAAACATGAGAAACGAAAGAAATTAACAAAGAAAGACAAAGGGTTTGTGTTTGTGTTTGAAAAGGGATAGTGGGACTTGTATAAAAGGCAATTAATCCTAATCCATGAAGGTGTAAGATTCCCAACGTGGTAAGGAATCGTATAATAGTTAGGCTAAATGTCTTCCGTTGGGCATCAAAGTTCATAACATCTCTATATAAATAGCGCGAATGCGCAAATAGTGATTTCGCTATTTGGTTTGGTTTTTTTTTTTTTTTTGATAGCCGCTATTTGGTTTGTTGAACCCACACTGTTCATTAGACTCTTTTTTCTTTTTTTCTTTTTCTGCAGTATGCCGGTTTTGTTCGAGCTTTTTTTGTCTTTTTTTCTCACAATATTTTCACAATTATTGACAATTTGTACTATTCATTGACCTATCTCTTTTTTCATAGTATGCCGGTTTTGCTTGTGCTCTTTTTGTCTTTTCTTTTAAATATTATATGCGCGTACACAGTTACATTAACACAACAAATTCTTACAATATTTTCATAATTATTGAAGTATCAATTTTTTAAAGATGAAAATAAAATAGTAAAATAAGAGACTGAGGCCAATCACAACTGAAAATAAATGTATTATGAAAATGTTATAACATCTTCTTCTTGTCACAATATTTTCACAATCGCCAAGATCTCAATTCCTTATAGATCAAAATAAAATAAAATAAAAAGAAATGTTATATTCACAACATTTTCACAATAATTTCACAACAAATTTTTTGTGGCAAGATATTTTTGATGGATAAAAAGTGATATCAATAATGAGTTCAGTTTAAAACCAGTAACAACTTGTCATTTAGAATTTGTTCTAAAAATGTTATGGATGTAGCATTTCTCTCAAATAAAATAAAAAATTATCTATTCGGATCCTAAAAATGAAAATATTGTGAAAATGTTGTAATATTTTATTGTATTCTTAGACTTCTTTTTTAGTATATATAGTCAAATTGGGTGAGCCAAAATTCACCATTTCACGCACAATTTTCTTGTGTTGCCATTTTGTTTGTTTTTTTTAATGCATAATTTTTAAACTAGTAATAATTTTTCACCTAAAATTTGTTGTGAAAATGATGTGGATGTAAAAAATAAAATAATAAAATATCAAACTGGGACCTACCACAGCTGGAAATAAAAAATATTGCGAAAATGTTGTGACATTTTGTTGTGTTCCTAGGCTTCTTTTTTGTGTGACAGTTTGTTGTGTTCCTAGCCTTTTTCTTTTCTTTTTCTTTTTTGTTTAGTCAAATTTGATAAGCCAAAATTCATTGTTTTAGGCACAATTTTCTTCAATTGGCTTTTTATTTGTTTTTTAAAAAAATGCACGGTTAAAAGTGGTTAGCCCAATTTAAAACCAGTAACAATTTACCACTTAGGATTTATTATGAAAATATTGTGAACGTAGTACTACTCTAAAATAAAATAATAAAATATCAAACCAGAACCCACCATAGCTAGAAATAAAGGTACTGTATAAATATCGTGACATTTTGTTTTGTTCCTAGACTTTTTTTTTTTTGGTTTAGTTAATTTGTCAAACCAAAATTCATTGTTTTATGCATAGTTTTTTTTAGGTTGATTTTTTTTTTAACACATTGTTTCAAGTTAAAAAAAAAAAAAAAAAAAAAAAAAAAAAAAAAAAAAAAAAACACACACACACACACACACACTCACACAAATTGACGAAGTAGCACTTTCCTCCTTTATGTTTGGGATAGTTTCATTCCCCCCTAAACTAAAGTTGAATAATTTCCTCCTTTATATGTTGTAAATGAGTAAATACCCCTATTGTTACTCTCTTAGTTAAACCCTAACGAAATCTTATAATTCCTAAAATATTCCATTGTGTAATGTCTAAAATACTCCTACTAAATTTTAATGTCCCAAAAAATTTCTTCATGTATTTTGAATTTTATGTGGTAGACTGGTAGTCATGCATAGAAAGTTAGAATGATGATATATGATGTTCTATTTGTTATCTAGAAAACACTAATTTATTAGATTTAAATCTTCTAAACTTATAATTTTATCTAATAGAAACTCTGATGACAAATGTCTTTTGTTATTTTTTTAATTTCTTTTCCTGCTTAAAAGGGTGTTCATTAAAAATAAGTAAGCTAAACATCGTAATTGGACTCATAAAATAAGATGATAAAGAATGAAGTATGAATAACAAAAACTTTACTGTAGATGATTGCAAATATTTAATTTGATGAAGATCTTCAACAAAAAAAAAATGTAGCATATATCATCATTCATTGCAAAAATTTAAATATTATGGAAAGATGATGACATTCATTATCATTCTTTGTAACATTTTTTGGTGAGTAGATATTACATTTAGTAAATAGGTTTTAAGAAATTTTTACAGTAAATAGATGTAAGGACTGAAATTGTATTGATCCCAAAACCGGATTGGGCTCAAACGCTAACGGCCCAAACAATAAATTTGTAGAGCGTGGGTAGAAGAACTAGATTTATCCCAGAAGAAAAACGATTGGACTTAGCGATTCAAGATGGTTTGACACAAATCCGATTATCAAACTTATCCTCTGAGTAAACTAAGTTGTTTTTTTTTTATATGGTTCTCTTTAAGACAGAAATTGTACCATCCTTTTTCTCTCCCTTTTTCCGGGTTATATACTTGCAACCTTGGTGTCATCCTTACCACACACATGTAGGTTAGATTCAGGGGACTCTTTCCTATCCCATCCAGCACTTCCTAGAACCGTCAACCAATAGCTGTAAGACTGCTTGATCACTATTCAGGCATCACTTCCACATTAATGCGGCCAAAGAGTTGGTTGGAGGGCATTTAATGCGGAGGTAGAAGCCTTTGAAGATATTTTTTTACCTTTCTTATCTTACCTCCGGCCTAACGTCTCATCCTTGGTTGTGGTATTACTCTATAGTAAATCTATGATGATATGGCACTCAGATTTACCTCGGACGCGAGTTTTTGAGAAGACTTTTGTCCTTGGACGCTTATTGGACCCATTTCACATTGTCTCTACTCCTCTCTTAACTTTATTCTCTTCATAACCGAATTTGGGCCTCCTCGAACGGTCAAATGTCCTCGGATAGGGCCAAAGGCCCAGCTAATACTGCTTTTAACAATACTTCCTAATTAACTGGCCCCCACAATAGATATTCAAATAGCTATTTTAAATTTAAGTACATGACTTTATACTTCAACAAAAAAAAATCTATATTAATTTTCTCACTAAAGGGGCAACACATGCACAACCCACACTAGTAAATGATAAAACAGCTAAACGCGAAAAAAATAAATAAATGAATTTTGTTTCCTTATTCCCTTATGTGGGGTACAAAAATTTAATAAGGTAATCATGCCACGTGTCATACTCAAGGCCGAGGAGGCCAATACAGTTCCGAGGAGTCCATACACTCAGATGGTAAGGTCGGAGAGGCAGGCCATGGCCACGTCAATGGCACATTACAAGAAGGGGGCCACACTGTAGAGGAAGAGCTTCAGAGAGGGGGTTAACCCTAACGTGATTGGAGGGATAGTAGCTACCACCACATTTAATGTACCTTACCAAACACCCTGGCCGCATTTATGTGGAGAAGACCCCTGAACAGTGCTTTTGGTTGCTGCAACTCACAGAAGACTTGGGAGGGCATCTGATGGAACAAACACTCGAGAAGTGGTCTGCATAATCAACAAATGGAGGGCCAAAATCAGCCAAAGGAGGCTATATAATGTGAGGGATCCTCCAAGGACAAGGGAGAGTTCATCTGAAAATCTGAAAAACACAAAAAAACTAAAATTGTAATCAAGTTTAAGAAGAATATACTCCAGAACTATCTCCTCGGACTTTGCTGAGGAATGATTTCTTCGCATAAACCTTGTTTTCTTTTAATCTTAAATTCATTATGGGCATTTTCCAACTCACCGAAACCTAGTTTTCAGCCCACTCTCTAAAAATTCATTGTGTTGGGCTCTTTAGGCCTGAATCCTTCTACCTTTTGGACTCAGGAACCAAAATCCGCCCTTACACCTTAAATTGGGTCGAGGCCCAATGAGCACTTTATATGGTCCAATGCTTTTTAGATTGGGTTAACAAAATATAATTTTCAAACCTTTTTATATGCATTTTGATCTTTGAGATAAAAGAAACTAATTGAGGCCCAACTGAAGACATTTTTCTTGATAAAAAAATTAATAAGACATTTTTGGAATATATTTCCCTTGTTTTGGGGTATTTGGAGTGGATTAAAAAATTGTTAAATGATACATTTTAGGTTGATCAAAAAAATAACCCTCTTTTAGGTTAAACTTTTTTAGTATTTTACACCTTAAAAAATAGAAGAACTAAGTTTGGCTAAGGTTAATTTTAGTAGTTAGTTTTAATATTTTTAAAAGTAGTGAATTAAATTAAATTATTTAATATTTACATAAAATATAGGAAAATTTGTGAATTTTTAATACGAGTCAAACATTAAAAAATGTTTTTTTGGAGCATTTTTTAGAACACAATCAAATACGAATTAAAAACAAGCGATTTTCCCTATAAAAATGTTTTCATCTTAAAAACATTTTCCAACTAAATATATTTTATTTTGAAACAAACAGAACATATATTTATCATAATTCATAACACACAAATATTTTAGTAACACATTTTTTGGAATATAGTTCCCCCCTCTTTTGGTGTTTGGAGTAGATTAAAAACTTGTTTAAATTGATATCATTTTCTATTGATCAAGAAAAGCACCCAATTTTTAGGGTGAATTTTTTTTTTTTTTTTTTGCCACTTCAAAAGAACAAAAACCTTTAAATTTATAGAGAATAGTTGTAACTGTGCTTACTAGTTGTTAAATTTCTACTTCACTATTGAACAAGCATTTTCAAGAACAAAGTTTCTTCAAACTAGTTTGAAGAGAAACTCTGTAAACTCCTCTTATATCGTTTTATTGAATGTGAATTTTGAAAATCTAATGTTAGATTGCATGTTCTTTACGTTCTTAACACGCAAGTCAAATTTCGTTCAAATCGGATATTATTTACTATTCAACAGTTATATTTTCAAAATTCACACCCAATAAAAATATATAAGAATTTGAAGGGTTTCTCTCCAAACTAGTTATCATTTTCCCATTTTCAATCATGCGTATTGTAAAACTAGACTTCAACAAAATAGAAAACAAATTTTTGACATATTCTTTGATTTTAATAATTAAAAGGAAAGCTAATGTAAAATTAGTACAAAATCAAATTATACATGATTTAAAAAAAAATTGAATTTTCTTTTAATATATTAAGTTAAATTGTACGAAAAGAAAATTTATATTGTGTCTTTTGTTTTCTCACTCTTTGAATTGTTGAAAATATATTATTCATGTTTTGGCCCTCTAAAATAAAATAAAATAGGAAAATGTTAACGAATGCCCTAAGGGCATTGGTTTAGAAACTATTTTTAGAAATATTTGATGGGAAAATAATAAATCAATTAATTTTTCTATCAACATTTTATATTTCTCATAAAAGTGATGTTAAAACTTTCCTAATATGAATTGTTAACAATTGCCCTAAGAGTACCCGTTAACATGTCCCAATAAAATATACAACTCAACACCTTAAGTCACTACTTCAAGTTCACAGCCGTTTGATAGTCTCAAGCCTCAAAGAAAACCATTCCACGCTTACCCATCTCATTTATTCTTACTCATTGTTTCTCAAATGTGCCTTGCGGCTTGCTATGTTTTCAAGATAGAGCCGAGTGTGTGTCTGTGAGTGAGAGGAGAAATTCTACGATCCTTATGGTAAATCATGTCACTTATCCACCATTTTATTAGAAGACTCTATATGTTTAAAATTGTTGAGTGAAAATTAGTTTATGTTTATTTTTTTTTAATCATAACCTGACTCATCAATTTTATTTAAGTGGGAATCTTATAATGGAATAGTGTACTATAAAAACTGTATAATTTCTCGTGTGTGTGTGTGTGTGTGTGTGTGTGTGTGAGAGAGAGAGAGAGAGAGAGAGAGAGAGAGAGATTCTATTTATTTATTTATTATTATTAATTTTTTGGATAAATTGCAAATTACACCCCTAAAGTTTGGGGTTGACTAGATTTTATACTCTAAAATTTCAAAAACTTGATTTTACACCCTGAAGTTTGGTTCCGCTAGCAATTCACCACCTACGGTTAGTTTCTGCTATTAAGTGACACATCATCATGCTTATGTATTTTATTGTTGCCAAATCAACCACAAAACTACGTCATTTTAGTGATGACCAAGTAAAGAGGTGGCATATAACAAAACTATGTCGTTTAAGGCATAAACTTAAAACAAAAACCTCTGGCCTAAACGACACAGTTTCAGGCTCACTATCTGTGTGGCCACCGCCGTCACTGCCGTCGCCTGGGTTCACGAGGTGAGCTGATAGCCTATCTAGGTTCAATTTGAGCCGAGGGGTTTGGGCTAGGGAGGTGTGAGTTCTTTGTGTTCTTTGTTTTTAGATTTTAGAATTTAGCCTGAAACTATGTTGTTTAGGCTAGAGGTTTTTGTTTTAAGTTTATGCCTTAAACGATGTAGTTTTGATGTATGCCACCTCTTCACTGGTCATCACTAAAACAGCATAGTTTTGTAGCTGATTTGGCAAAAATAAAATACATCAACATGATGATGTGTTACTTAACAGTAGAAATTAACCGTGGGGGGTGAATTGCTAACGGAACCAAATTTCAGCGTGTAAAATCAAGTTTCTGAAATTTTAGGATGTAAAATTCAATCAACCCCAAATTTCAGGGGTGAAATTTGTAGTTTACCCTAATTATTTTTACTAGAGAAACCTAATTATTTTTACAAGAGAAACTGAGAAAGGGATTTGTTAGTTGGGCCATGATGGACAAGACCCATAAAAAACTATTGAGCCTAAGAACCTTATTTTGGGTTGAGGCCCAATGAGAACATTGTAATATATATGGTCCAATTAAGAATGCTCTAATATGTATTTTACTTTTACATTTTGATTTTTTAGTTTTGAAAAACACAGGAACCATAATAGAGGTTCTCCGCTCTGTGGCCGAGAGAGCTATGACAGTAAATAATCTACTACTACTACTACGTAGACAATACCATGCACTCGCAACAGTAGCTTCTGAAATCCAAACTATACCCTCCAACAGTTCAAAAAATTACACCCACTACCTTGGCCTCCTCTCATCATGCAAAGACCTTAAGTCACTGCTTCAAGTCCATAGCCATTTGATAGTTTCAGGCCTCAAAGAAGACCATTCCACACTCACCCATCTCATTAATTCTTACTCTTTGTTTCACAAATGTGATTTGGCTCGCTCTGTTTTTGAATTCACGTCAAACCCACGTGTTACCTTGTGGAATTCAATGATTAGAGCTTATACGAGGTCAAAACAATACAAAGAAGCTCTAAATATGTATCATTTTATGTTAGAGAAAGGGTGTGAGCCTGACAAGTATACATTCACGTTTGTTTTAAAAGCTTGTACTGGTGCTCTTGACTTGCAAAAGGGTGTTCTTGTTCACCGTGAAATAGCCCGTAGGAGACTGGAATGTGATGTGTTTATAGGGACTGGTCTTGTTGATATGTATTGTAAAATGGGTGATTTAAGAAGTGCACGTGAGGTGTTTGATTGTTTGCCTAAAAAGGATGTTGTGGCTTGGAATACAATGATTGCGGGGTTGTCACAAAGTGATGATCCTCATGAGGCGTTGGGGTTATTTTGGAGTATGCAGTTGGGAGGAGTGAAGCCAGATTCAGTGAGCTTGTTGAACTTGATTCCAGCTATTTCGAGATTAGCTGATATTGATTCTTGTAAGTCTATTCATGGATATGTGGTTAGGAGGGATTTTCAGGCTGCGATTTCAAATGGGTTGATTGATATGTACTCTAAGTGTGGTGATGTGAATGCTGCTCGACGGGTTTTTGATCACATGTGGGGACGAGATGGTGTGTCGTGGAAGACGATGGTGGCAGGGTATGTGTTTAATAGATGTTTCTTTGAGGTTTTGAAGTTATTTGATAGAATGAAAGTGGAGAATTCTAAGATAAATAAGACTTCTGCTGTAAGTGCTCTATTGGCAGCAGCAGAAATGAGAGATTTAGAGAAAGGAAAGGAGATCCATGAGTGTGCAATACGAGAAGGGATTGATTCAGATGTTTTGGTTGCTACTCCTATCATGACCATGTATATAAAATGTGGAGAATTAGAAAAGGCCAAGAAATTGTTTAAGGGACTTATGGAAAGAGATCTGATTGCTTGGGCTGCTTTTATATCTGCTCTTGTCCAATCTGGATATCCTGAAGAAGCATTGTCTATATTTCGAGATATGCAGAATCACAATCTGAAACCAGATAAAACAACTCTGATGAGTATCCTTCCTGCATGTGCAGATTTATTGGCTATAAGATTAGGTAAAAGCGTGCACTGCTATGCTATTAAGTCTGACTTTGATTTTGATATTTCAACAGGAACAGCTCTAGTATTCATGTATTCTAAATGGGGATTATTTACTTGGGCAGTGAATGTTTTCAATAGACTTCCATGTAAAGATGTTGTGACATGGAATATTTTAATAAATGGCTATGTACAGTTTGGTGACCCATACCATGCAATGGAATTCTTCCATGAATTACGGCTATCTAAAATACATCCAGACGCAGGAACAATGGTGGGTTTGCTTCATGCTTGTTCCCTGTTAAACGGCCTACACCAAGGCACCAGCATTCATGGTCAAATTATGAGAAGTGGATTTGAATCTGACTGTCCTGTAAGGAATGCTCTCATTGACATGTATGCAAAATGTGGAAGCCTTTCCTCAGCTGAATTCTTATTCTACAAAACAGAGTTTGCAAAGGATGAAGTATCTTGGAATGTGATAATTTCAGGATATATGCAGAATGCACATGCAAAGAAAGCCATATCCACCTTTTACCACATGATAATGGAGAACTTTCGGCCCAATTTGGTCACATTTGTGAATGTCCTTCCAGCAGTGGCATCTTTGGCAGCCTTACTAGAAGGCATGGCTTTTCATGCTTACATTATCCGGATGGGATTTCTGTCTAATACATTTGTTGGGAATAGTCTTATTGATATGTATGCTAAATGTGGGCAGCTCAATTATTCAGAGAATTTCTTTAATGAGATGGAAAACAAAAACACAGTTTCATGGAATGCAATGCTTACAGGGTATGCAGTTCATGGGCAAGGCAACAATGCCATTGCACTTTTCTCACTCATGCAAGAGAGCCATGTCCAGGTTGACTGTGTGTCCTTCATCAATGTTTTGTCAGCTTGTAGACATGCAGGTTTAATAGAAGAAGGAAGGAAAATTTTTGAGTCCATGTGTGAAAAACACCATTTCGAACCAGAGTTGGAACACTATGCTTGCATGGTAGACCTTCTGGGTCGTGCTGGTCTATTTGATGAAACTTTGATTTTGATAAAAACAATGCCAATGAAACCTGATGCTGGAGTTTGGGGAGCATTATTGGGTGCTTGTAAAATGTACTCTAATATCAAGTTAGGAGAAACTGTGCTGCAACATCTTGTTAAACTTGAACCTGAAAATGCAACAAATTATTTAGTTTTATTGAGTTTGTTTGCTGAATCTGGTAATTGGGGCAATGAGGGCAGCATAAGGTCAAGGATGCCTGAATCTGGGTTGAAGAAAACTCCAGGATTTAGTTGGGTTGAGGTCGAAAACAGGTTCCATGCATGCATTCAGAGTCAGTGACCCAAAGAATTTTTTTAAGATTGTGGACCAGAAGCTTAGTTGGTTTCTTCAGAATAGATCTGGCCACTCGGCTTCTGGAGCAAAAAGAAGCTGAGATTTGGTATGCAAGCCAAGAAATGAGGGCGGTATGGGATTGAGGAGATTAGAGGAGTGGACTAAGGCAGGCTCCATCCGGCTTGTATGGGTTCAATTGAATCTTCTCAAATGAAGAAGTCTTTGGATGGTTAAAATTTATCAAGACTGCAGCTGGCCTTGGAGGAAGATTTTGAATCTAAGATAAATTACAAGGCCATTCATTAAGTTCATGGTAGGTCAGGTGAAACTGTCTCCCTAACCTATGGCATGACTGTTAACTGGTTTTGGCACCCTGCTAGATCAGAGGACCTGGTGGTGGTGGTGGGTATTCAACGCAAGTTGAGATTGATGGAGATTGGGAGATGGATTGCTGGAAGCTACTATAATTCTTTAAAACAATTCCCAGACTTGTTTTGATTGGCTTGTTAACTATTCATATTTGGCTCACAACTAAGGATTGATTGATAAGCTAGGACATTTCTATGGACACTCACTTGTTTTTCCAGTGTTCTTTTCTGAAAAGGATTCAGGGAACATTGATTACATTGTGTCTAATCAAAAATCCTAAATATCATTGGGAGGATGTTGTGTGCTGGAGTGAATCTCAGTTGAAAGGTAAAAGTATGAAGTCCCTTCTTCTATGCAGACTCTCATTGTGGTCTACAGTTTACCGCATAGAGGAATGCAATTAACTCTGAAAAAGGCATTGCGAGGAATAGAATGTGGTGGAAAATTTTGTAATCTGTAGAATAATATATAGCACTCTTTGTGGCATTTGGGATATTTCCTTTCTCTGTTTTTTTTTTGGCTAATCAATACCTTTGGATTATTTGTGTTTTTGTTATTAGGAGTACATCTGTAACTGGTGTCTTGGTAAGGAGGCCAGAGTTTGTAAGTTGAGTTCTATTGTTCGTGTAGCTGTTTTGTGTTGTTAATGAACTATTTTGACCTGTGTGGGAATTATAATTCACTTTAAAATGTGAAACTGTAAAAGTAGAAATTGTAGAATGTGTAGCTATTTATTTTAACAGAAACAATTTTCTGTCCGGGAAAATAATTTCCCTAATTTTGCTTCTTGGAAGGAAGCTGTAAGGAAAAAAAAAAAAAAAAAAAACCACTTTAAAAATGTTTTTCCAATGGTAAGGTGAATTACAAATTCTGGAATGTCGGTGAAAGTGTGAGGTATACAGCGAATGCCATACGGGTCTAGCAGCTTTTTTATTATGAATATAAAACTTTAAGCTACACTCACGTCCAAGGGTCCATAGCTCAGTGGTAGAGCATTTGACTGCAGATCAAGAGGTCACCGGTTCGAACCCGGTTGGGCCCTTTTGCTGATGATTTCTTTTTCCTATTTTATTTTATTTGATTTTATTTTTAAATTTTCTATTCGCCAAACTTCAACCCTTTCCATCTTTAACTTCTCACACATTCACTTCATTACTCCAAAATCTTTCCATTCCAAACAGCAAACCAAATGTGAAGAAACTCGGGAGAGACTAGTGGTTCAATCAATATTTGCTAGGACACTTTGTGATTATTTATATTAATCTTCAAGAAAAGCCTTTTTGTTTGTTTGTTTATTATCTTCTTGAATCATTTGCTTGAACAATACCCAGGCTAATATCTTTCCTAATTATCAAATTTTTTATTAAAAAAAATGGATGCAAGAATGTTATTGACTCGAAACCCTTCTTAACTCGAAGTTGGAATCTAAAGCTCACAATTAAAGGAGTGGGGGGTAGCACTTTTCGGAATATTTTCATACTGAATGCTATTGACTCGAAACCCTTCTTAACTCGAAGTTGGAATCTAAAGCTCACAATTAAAGGAGTGGGGGGTAGCACTTTTCAGAATATTTTCATACTGAATGTTATTGACTCGAAACCCTTCTTAACTCGAAGTTGGAATCTAAAGCCCACAATTAAAGGAGTGGGGGGAAGCACTTTTCAGAATATTTTCATACTGCTTTCCTTCTTCTTCGTCTTTTTTTACAAAATTTTCTTCATCCACCCATGCACTTCTAAGGTAATCCCTACCTAGTTCAGCCCAAAAATACAATAAGGAATTGAAGTTCTACCCAGCGCTGCATAGAAAGAGGAGCAGATCAAACAATTAGAATTACGATTAGTTATACGTTTTATTAAGCTGCAACAGCCTATTCGAACTGCCATAAATGAGGACTTCCCTGTTCGTTCAACAGACAAAAAATTTTCAACGGATGCTGTTGATTGATTGTGTTAAACAAAATCTTGCTATTGACTTTATCAGAATTTTCTGTGACGGAGAATTTTGGAAGACAAAAATTGGATCTTGTGATAATTAGATTAGGGCCAGACTCAAAATTTTGACGAATACAGTGAAATGCAGAACGCACGTCTAAGTTAAATTCAGAAGAATTATCAGGTAAAACCTACCAAACAGACCTATTAAGGAGAAAGAAATATTTTAGACCGCCAATTGAAAGCCTCCGAATCTTTCACTTCATTTGTCAACTTTTTTATGTAGCGCTCCATTGTATGTGCATGCTCGTTTATGATATCAGTGGACATTGTATCTTCAGCTAGTTTAACCGCTGCCATTTGAGACAGTTGAAAGTTCTCTCCTGCACATTGCAGTTTCCTCGCAGTTTCTTCCTCACCGAGCATCATGAGGGAAACCAGTAAAGATTTAAGCTCAATCTTTGCCCCAGCTGTTGGACACATGCCCTTTAAATGCTCTACCAGAGCAAACTCCTCATCAGCGCTGGAATGTCAAGTGTTAATTTTCTTTCATGAGATTGTGACTGAAGTTAAGCTGTATCAAAAGAGAAAAGAGATCCTAAAAATATACCTTCCAGGACGAATTTTTCCTCTTTTTCTCTGGCGTCTGGTGTCTCTGGCCTTGCTAGCTGCGCTTGAGATGATGGAAGATGCAGTGCTCTTCCTGGTCCTGCTCATGAAGTGAGGTAAAACCCTTTAGTAATGCAGGTTAATATCAGAAGCATTCAAATGAACGCAAACCAACTACCGTGCAAATTTTAAGAGTGAAAGAATCTTTCTTTTTTTGTGGGGTGGAGGGGGAAAGTGAAGAACGTAGCTTTGTCACTGGATTACATAACAAAGCAGCACATAAAAAAAATTAAAAATGATATGCAAACGGTGTAGAAGTTGTGATTTGTGAAGACTGATTATAACCAAAAATGATTGAAATAATATGCCCATGATTAGCCCATCTATTAACAGCCAACAAACAAAATATTCAACAACCATTCTAATACTATCTTCTTGTTAGTCATTTAACATTTATGAGTATCCATATCAGTACAACAACAACAAAGTCTTAGTCCCAAATTTTTGGGGCCAGCTATGGATCTTCAACGAATTAGTTAGGGTAGGCCACATGTACTCTTTTCCTCCATTCTATTCTATTTGAAGTCATACTCTCTGTTGCTTCCCTAACTGACATGTCTTTTTTTATTACTTCTACTAATGTTATTTTTGGTCGGTCTTACTTTTTTCGCTCCTTCAACTTGGATCAACTCACTCTTTCTCACTGGTACATTAGTCACTCTCATATGAACATGACCAAACCATCTCAAACAACTCTTCCTCATCTTTTCACCATATTAGTAGAACAAGCTTGGCAGAAATTACACTTGGAGTTGCAAGGGCAGGATAAAGCTGTAACATGGTTCAACAAACCTAGGAGAAATAACTGAAACTGGGCCCTCCCTGATAAAGGGAGAAATAACCGAAGGATTTCCCAAGAGAGGGAAGGGGAGATTTGATCCAGCAACCTCTACTTCATAAGGCATGGTCCCCACCCAACTGTGTTACCCTTTGGAGTCAAGTCAAACAACAGTGTTTATGGCTGATAAAATAAGGTATTCATGAATAAACTTAATGATGCAGGATCACCACTTGTCCCAGCAGCTTAAGCTGATAAAATATGGTGAATTTAATCACTAAACCATAATTCTAACACTCCTCATGTTCCTAGAATCTCCTTCAATAAGTACAGCTTAGCACATGGAATTTTTAATTTTTTTAATAAAAGATAGAGTAGACACTTGGTTCGAACTAAGGACCACTTGCTTTGATATCGTTATAAATTACCATTTGTCCCAAAAGCTTAAGTGGATAGGAAATGGTGAATTTAATCACTTAATCATTGTTCTAACAACTAAAAAATCAAAGACCAAAGGTAACAACCCACAAGCAATGGATTTGTACATAGAACTACCCACTAATGAAGAATATTGAGTGAGAAATTGCACAGAACCAATAACTCTGGTAAAGAATAATATGCTATGGAGTCAAAAGTTATATGCAATGGAAGTATAAAGACAAACCCTGTAGTGTAAGCACTCATTCCACTGAAATTACTGGTAGCCTCTGAAGTTGCATCATCATCGAGATCACTCATTGACCGTTCCTCTGACTGGATCTTTGCAGCAAGAAGTAATCTTCTCTGTCGAACAGCTAAGTAGCGGGTCAGATACTTCCCTACTTTCTCCAAGCCTTCCTTGTATTCACCTATCAACATACTTGCACATTCCAAAGATGCAATCTTCACTTCTGAGATTAAATCCTCTCTCCTCTGCATAAATGCAACCCTCAAGGCCTCCTCCCACTCCCTTGCACTAATCAACAAATTCAACCCCCCATTAACATCTTCACAGTACTCCAGAGCAATTCTGGCAGCCTCCCCTGGTTTACCAAGAGCTTGAAGTTCTTCACAAAGCTCATGAGCCAGTTGCATTATCTCATCTTTTCCCATCTTAAGGAGCCCAGCAACTGTAAACACTCCACTCCAATTACCACAAGCACGATATGACTTCAACGCCTTTTCCAAACTTGAACAACACAAATAAGTTGTAGCTGCATCCTCAAAACATTTTTCATCATTAAGATGATCTCCCCAGGCCTCAAGGATTTGCTTCCTCTTCGGAGGATCAGTGATAAGCTGAAGTCCCAGTGGAAAAAGCTGAGGATTTTTCTTCATGAGGTTCATACAATCTTCATAATGAGCATCACCTGCAGAAACAATGTGTTTAAGAGCATTCCTAAACCTGAGCAGCCTAAGGTCAATATTGTAGCGCATTAAGACAGCTGGCATTTGTTCCAACTCTTGAAGGAAAGGAAGAAATTCTTTAGGATCCCGCTGAGAGTTCAAAGCCACAATAGCTGCAAGGTTCAAATCATAAAGGCCTAAAGCAGCCTCAAATACAGCCTCAGAATCAGATAACCACAAGAGATGCTTCAGAGCCTCCTCAGCAGAAGGGTAAGACATTCTCCTAGGGTCATTAGAACCTGATAATTCCATTTCACGGGTAACTTTTATTCTCTCCAAAGCTTCTTCAAGTGCCGGGGGATCATTACGAGCAAGAGTGGTCAAGATGCAAAGCTCCCTTGCAGGGCTTTCTGGTAGTTTTTCCTCAAGAGCCTTCCTTATAGCCAGAAGGACAGAAGAAACCTTGTTATTATCACTAAGACCCATTGAATCTCTAGCTTGCGCATCTTTAGCATCCTTTGAGCAGGGTAAAGATACCAAATCTTTGTATAGTCGCTCTGTGATATTCTCATTCTTTATGGCACAAACAAACTCAGTTATGTAGTTCAAATTGCTAACCTGCCTGACAAACTCTGCAGCTGATTGGAGAAATGCTTGCCAACCACAATGGTCAACAATGATGTTGAAATCTATCCTATGCCGTCTCACCATGAGTAATGCATCTCTGAAGCGCCCTTGGACCAATGCATTGATGATTGAGGCCAAGACCAATTTTCTGGGATAAATGCATTCAAGGTTTCCCCGAGTTGTTTGTAATATGACAGCAGCTTCATCCCCATGCAGGACACCAACAATTTTGGCACCTCTTTCCCATATATTTATGAAGTTTTTATTTTCTTCTCTTCTCCTATTAGGAGTGTGGATGAAGTTATCATATTTCGGGTCTAATTCTCCATGCAATATATCACTAATTTCAACAATATAGAGCAAGTCCTGTTTAGTTGAAAGAATTAAATGCGTGATCACTTGATCAGCCAAATTAGAGTAAGACGAGAAACTGTTGCAATTGTTGCATAATATCCTCCCACCAATATGCAACCTGCCGATGTCATCAAGTCCAAAAGGCAAAAGCTTCAACGATCCATTGTCACCAACTGAAACCACATTCATCCAAGGGCAAGATGATGAGAAACTCATATCATCATGTTTCAAAGCTCCCATCCTGGTTGTATACTCGAATATTTTTCCACCGTCAAACTGAATAAATGCTGAACATAGTTTGGTTGGGTTGGAAGCAGTGCCAATAATCAGTCCTTCTAGAGAGTTTTGATAGGAAATTTTTGCATGCCAGCCTGAGCATGTCAGTAAGTCTGGAACATGATCCTCAGAACATACAAGCTCAATTTCCTGCAAATAATAGCCAAGAAGCTCACCCTCATTTGATGAGGTACTGGACAAGTAATGATTAAACCCATAATGTGAAACGGCAAGAAGTATATGTGAATCCAACCATAAGAGATGAACAAAAGATCCAAAAACTGATTCAGAAATGGAAGCTTCAATGACAAATTGTTTGCCTTCTAGTTCTTCCCAAGTATCAGGTGCAGGAAGCTCTACAACACACAAAGAACCATCTGATAAAAAAGCAGCTAAACGGTTCTTGGAATTCTTAGAATATAAAGATATGTCTCGGACAGCACTTGGAAATTTCAGATTGAATAGATACATAGGAGGCGGCATAAGCGACACAGAAAGGGGAGTCACATGTATCTCAGAGTCATCAATAACTAATGCCAATGAGTTCTCCATGACAGCTGTATTCCAGATGAAGTTGTAAATTGTGATATGGCCACCAAGAGTCCAACAAATCAACTGCAACGGTTTTGCTGGGTCCCACATGAACCTCACTCCATCCTGCCTTAAGTACCTAATTTCAAACTTTAAGTACCAATGATTATTGCTGAAAAACCAGATCTTCACAGAGTCATGTTTTTCACATCTGACAATGGCTGCAAGAAGATCTGAAGTGCAATTCCACCTCAGCATTTCTATTGTTGCATCGATTTTCTCATTGATGCCAAAAGAGATTCTTTCTAACCCATTCCTCTCAAAGAAAACTATTGAGGGACACTCATTAGCTGCTTTCCTATCATAAACAGCTGCAATTTTTGCTCCACTTGGCATCCATTCTATAACTGATCCCATAAATGCCTTTGATTCTGAAGTAGCATGCAACGCCCCAGAATCCCGTTCCCATATCTTAATCCTCTTAAGCAAGCTAGTAGAATCACACACCTCACTTAGCGTAGCAAAGTACTTCCCATCACCTCGCCAAGATATGGGACTCTCATTCGTAGAAGAAAGAGTGGGTTCAGCTGAAAACCAGAGTCCATTCATTAGATTTCCAACTAAATGGAAAAAAAAGACACCTCTCTGCTATAATCATACCATTTCTATTCCAAGAATTGAAGCAAAATTAGAATTTTAAATTCTATAAAAGTAGGGAATCAAATGATTTCAGGAACAAGCAAATCATGATGATATCATCCAGAGGTAGGTAATATAACCAATAGAGAACATTCAAACTGCAACACACTATGTCTCCAATTAAGAAGATGATTCCCGTTGAGCAATTATAAGGGCACAAATCCGGTCCCAAATTATCAAGAAGCGTGTCTTACAAATCACAAAAATATAAAAGAGATTAATTTCCAGTCAATCAATGTAACATATACTAGCATACACTATGCTTGAAAAATTGGAATGACACAAAAGCAAGGAATAATAATGGAAAGAGGTCCTTACTTACGTCAACACCTTCACGTAAATCCTCTACCGTGGTCTCGTATAGCAAATCCCAATCGTTTGTCATAACCAGTGCCTGCCCGAGACCCGTCGTTACAGCGAGCAAATCTCCATCAGGACTGGGTGAGATGCACCTGACCCCACCCTCCACTCTACCAACCACTTCGGTTCCATTGTCATCCACACTATGCTGCAACAAAAGCCCACTACAAGTCCCCACTATCAGCGCTTCTTTCTCCATGTGATACTCAAAGGCCGTTATGTAATCATTAGGCTCCAAATCAATAGAATTAACCTCTGCCGGCAATGAAGCTTTTCCCCACGTCCTCTCATTCTATAAATCATGGGAAAAAATAAAAAAATATATATACAATTCAAGCAATGAACTGTAGTGTGTTAATTATGTACAGAAATATTGAAAATGTACTTTCTTCAAACTCTTTGCTCTTTAGTCCTATATTGATAATAGGTTAAAATATAGTTTTCATCCCTAAACTTTGCAGGAATTTTGCTTTTCGCCCCTTTACTTTAATTAGTTCATTTTTCAACCCTAAACTACTGAAAATGTTACACTCAATCCAATTTTCAAACTATTGAAAAAATATCTTTAAAAAGTTCAGGACGAAAAACGAAATTCATGCAAAGTTTAGGGACGAAAATAATCATTTAGCCTTCATAATACACTAATTGGAAAATTACACTATCTAATAACATATTTTCAATTCAATCCTTTAAGTTTCATATAAATATATATATATATATATATATATATATATATATATTTTAACTTCCATTCGTTTTCAATTTAGTCCTTCAATCCATTCAGCACGACGTCGTTTTCGAACATGAAAATTACTATACCAGCCAGCGAGATTGAACGGAACGGAACGGAACTGAACAAAAACAAAATGCTAAATTGAAAACAAATTAAAAGGTGTAATTTGTGATATAGCATCAACAGTAATCAAAGTTAACTTTCTACAAATTAAATCGCTCAATTTGTAAAAACAAAACCATTAACCATTTCGAAAAAAAAAAAAAAAAAAAAAGAGATGATTTGAAGGAAGAGAGGCATACTTGGAATGAAGAGAGGTGGATGGTGTAGATGAGATTGGCGGAAGAAGCGAAGAAGAAGCGGCTCCGCTCAATATCGTGTGCAAAGAAGAGAACGACTTCTTCGTTGGATTGAAGCTGGAGTTTCGAACAGAGCTCCGAGTACAGCTTCAGGTTTTTCATTTCGGAATTTCCAGTTCAATCGGAGAGGAAGAGATTCTGTATTGTGAGAACTGGGAAAACCGCTTTTTTTTTTTCTTTTTTTGGGTTTTTTAACGAGGGTTTAACTTGGGAATTTAGGAGGCGCTGGCTCTGTCATGGGAATTTCGGTTGGGCAAACAATAACTAGGGCTGAGAATGAAAAAGGAGGGTTACCCGTTTGGAAAACAAGGCCCAAATGTTGATGACAGAAATGAGCTGCGTATCTGGGCTCGGAACTACAAGCCCAGGTATTAGTGTTCATGCATTCCTTATCCAACATAAAAAGTGGTCAGCCAGTCCATGCGAAATATAAATGAAAAATATGTGATTCTAGACATGGAGAATGTCTAATTCAAAACTTGTAACTAGCTTTCACCCAAAATAAATAAAAATTTTCACCTAAAAGTAAAATAAATAAATAAACTCGTAATTAGCATTTGCTGTTATCATTAAGGGTTTTTTTCTAGAAATTATGTGGTATGTGTAGGATGGAGGAACCATACTTACCATATTTGAGGAAGAGTCAATTACTTAAAGAATCATGGACATCCACATTAACAAAAAAATATTGCTAATAGTCTACAATTGTGTAATTTAACTAATTTGCTTTTAAGTAGCCTTCAAGTAATTTAAAGGTCCCACCCCCTCCCAAATGGGCATTCAAACCCTCAACCTCAACTATTGTTATTATTATTTTTTTAATTGTCTTATATCTAAGAGAGATCAAAATTTCATTTTTTTCCCAAAAACCGTTAATCATTTAATGATTTATCCATATCAAAGCTTAGGCTAATGCTCATGACTCATGAGCTCATTGAAATGGTTGAGTTGAGCTTGGGCTTAATATGGTTGGTTTGAATTGAGCCTGAGCCAGACTTTAACAATCAAATTACTCATTCCTAAAGCAGTTTGAATAAATTTTCGATCAAACTAGAGAGAAGTTTAATGGAAAAGGAAAAAAGTAATATCAAGCAAACCCTAGTTGTCTTGTCTTGAATTTAAGTCCTTTGAATTATTATATATTGAAATGAGCACTTGGCCTTGAAAGAGGAGATGAACATCTAACAATGGCAACTAATGACATACAATAAATGAGAATTTAAAAATAAAAATGAAAACTTCAAAATAAAACACTCTGGCAGTTTGGCCTACTCTCTATCATCCGTGTCTATAGCTTTGGGATAAGATTCACTTCAATTGAACTCTCCAATTTTTATTTAGATGAAAGATATGTGAGATTTAAAAATGAAATAAATGCCACATATCACACATCCACTTAAAAATGAGAGGGAATTGGAGGATTCAATTAGAGGGATTCTTCCCCTTAAGTTTTTACATCTTAAGTCATGTAAGTCTATCAAAGTTAGACAAATTCCGATAATAGTGACATTTCATCACCAGGACAGTGCTTTCTACCACAGCATGAACAATACCAATCTATTAAATATTTGTTAAGCAGGGAAAAAGAGGAAGATATATATATATATATATATATATAAAATACGAAGGAGAAATCACCACTCTTACTCGAGAACAATCTCATCTTCATTCCATGTATGTGTTAAGTACAAAGATTTGGGTAATTACAATTAAGCAATAGGGTAAGACATTAATGTCAGATGAGAGACAACAAGATCAACCAAAAAGTAAAACAGGAAAGAAAAAAAATACAAAAGGGAACAGGGGAGAGAGTGACAAAAAAAGACCACTAATCCAAACCCTGACACCTCTTCTTAACCTTATCTTCACCACCTAAAACATATACTGCCAAGTGCCAACTTAATTAAATCTAAAACCTCCATTAATAATTCTATCCTCTATTTACTTCTGGAACTCCTAGTTGGAGATTAACATCTTGAACACTTTAACTTGCCAAAGATGGTCAATCTAAAATGGTAGCCAGCTATAAACTCAAGGCCTCTATTCACTACTTTAAAGCAAAATTGACCCCCAAGTTTCCCTCGAATAACTGCTGTCCTACTGAATTGACATCCTAACTATTCTATATTTAAAAGAAGATTTTAGTCAAGTTCAATACCCTTTTCTTTTGCTGCTTCCACAACACTGCTCGTATTTCCTGTGGTCTTCTTAGATAGGTCATAATAAGATTTCCACAACTTGACCGAGAATGGGTAAACTGAAAAAGCTCTCTCATAAAACCTTTCAGAAATGGCCTCATTACCTGCAATATTTCCCAAAATACCTGCAGCTTCTACCCATACACACTCTGGTGGAATTGGGATTGCATGAAAGATTGCAGTGACCAAGTTTAAGCTTGCCCAAAATAAAACACTGGCAGAAGCATTGGAGTTGTCATTTCTGCTTAACAGCTTACAGACAGAAATTGCTAATGGATAATTGGATGGCAGTATCTCCAAGATGGCTTCGACAAAATCCACCAGATCCTTTAGCTCACCAACCTTTTCGGGTAATAGAGATGGGCCGTACCACACTTCAAGAACTGAGTTTACCAGAGAAGAATCAATTGAAACTGGACTGAGTATGTTACTTAATAGCCGCTGAACTCTTTGTTTCTTGATTTCACCAATGAATTTTCTTGATAACGGCTCAGAAATGGGGAAAGCATGAGCATCATCCAGATAACCTTCCAACATGTTCCTGATCTCAGTGACAGGAGAATCTTCCCTTGATAGTAATTCATCAGTGAGCAAAAACATGGCATGCTCTCTCAAGCAATGCTTAAAATATTCAGGAATGGCAGACTTCATTGCCCTGTCAATCGCTAAGCAAGCTTCATTGCGATCATTCTGCAATAGTTTATGAAGAGCAAGATTGAGATAACCAAACATTATATCTATCTGCTTAGGATTGGAATTTGAAACCAATCCTTGCGACCCAGATGGGTTACCAGTACCACCATCCACGGCCTCCAACAAACCATTTTGGATATAATTATCTTTCCAAACAGAGTGAAACCAACGGGCCATAAGTTCCTCCGCAAAATTAAATTTTCCATTCCGGAGGGCATGCTCAACATATTGATTCCATATACATTGAATTCCAGGGACTTCTTTTGGCCAGTTACTGATTGCTTTCTCAAACCCCACAAAACTCACATCTCCAAAATCATGGTTCTGTATCCGTGCTGATATTTGAACAAGTTCTAAACAGGATGGATACAATTTAACATATTTATCCAACAAGTTTCTCAAGCATTCTAAGCTGCCAAGTGCCACCATGCTCCTAATATGATTGACTGCAAAACATTGTGCTGATCTCAGATTAATTTCACTTTTACGTGATTCAGTATAGATGTATGAATCAACCGACTCCACTGCTGCTTTCACAAGCTCAAGAGCCCTCTGCTTCTCATCATCTATAAGATGAACAACAGGCCATTCAATCTCAAGGAGTTCTTTCTCACATTCAAACCTATGTACTACACCATCAGGTAGTTTCCTGTAAATAACCAAATACACACAACAAACCCAGTATACACATTTGTCAGAAACTGTTAGGCATGCCAGGATATCTGAGAGCGAAAGAGAATAGGGCTCATCAGAATTTGTGGTAGGAGGGAAGAGCCCATAGCTTCTCTGGATGGCCTTCTCAACATTCCCAGACATGCACAAACAATCCATCATCTGCAAAAACAAGTCTAAGATGCATGAACTAGCATGCATTCCATCCCAGTCAGAAGCAGACACATGGCGACAAAGCGCTTTGAGAGCAGCATCATATGCAACCATCCGGTCGTCAAGCTGCATCCGACTGTTGATGTACATAAGCCACAGTTCATAAGATCCCTCATTTTGTTTGACCTGAAAAACGAGAGGAAAGTGTTTCCATGTGAAAGTTTAATGTCAGCACTCTAATGGAGAAGCAGAAGAAAATGCTTAAACTAGATAAACCCTGGAAATTGAAACACACAAGCAGACAAAAATAAAACAAAAACAGTATAAAAAAATGACTAGCAACCAAAAAAGAAGAAAAGCGATAGCAAGAAGGCTTTCCTATACAAAAAAAACATTCCGCATTGATTTCCAAACCGAAAAAATGCATATTTTTTAAGAGCTCCATTTTTTCCAAGTTTTGCAAACACTCTCTTCTTAGATCCTTACCAGCAGGAAAAGAAACAAAATACTACTAAGTGGATAGAGCTTGGGATGATTACCAATTCCCTTTTAACGCATTATTGCTCAAACAATTAAGTTGCAACCCCTCATATGTTTAGTTGACAAACATGTAAAACTCAAAAGGCCGCAGCAATACAATTAATTACTACAGATATCTGGAAACAGAAGATATGCTTTGGAAGCTTAAGCATAAACACTTATCAAACTAACCAAAAAAAAATACATATTGCTGTAAAACAGGACATAGATACTCTCACGTAAATCATCAACACTGTTCATCTCCTCCGTGCCCTCAATCAACAGAAAGAATGGGGGGGAAAATAAAAAGAAAGAAACAAAAATCACCAAGATAGAGTATGTAGGGTGAGAAGCAAGAGATTTTTTTATAAATAAAATTTTATTATAAGAACAGCAGTGGGAGGGGGGTGGGGAGGGGAAGGATCACCACCAGGCACCATGTACAGATGTTATGTACTAGAGAGGCACCAAAAAATCAGCAAAATTTACAACAATTAAGAAACTCTAGCATATTAGAGAATGAGACTAGTTAAAGCAGCCATCCAATCATACAAGGAAAGTACAAAGATCATTTTAAGATCCGTTATAGTTTAAAATCTAGTACTAAGCAGATGAAATTGATAAACTACCACTTATCCTAAAAGCTTGAACTAATAGGAAATGGTGAATATAACCACTTAACCATTATTCTAATGCTCTCCCATGCGTGAACCCAAACTCTCCCTCAATAAGTGGAGAACACACAAAATTTTAATTTTAAATGGGAGGTGGAGTAGAGATAGGCTTTGAACTCAAACCACTATTCTAATACCATGATAAACTACCACTTATCTCAAAAGCTTAATCTAATATAAAATGATGAATTTAATCAATTCAATCATTATTCTAACAGAAACAACATATCAACAACACAATTATGGATCAATCATGATAAATTTCATTATGAAGCAATGCTATGGAGAATCAGGAAGTCTCATCAGGTGTGTAGACGGCTATCATCAATAAATACTATTAAGAGTAATGAACAAAAACCAATATAAGATAGAAATCTCAAGTGTTTTCTTAGAGTTACCAACTTGAATAGCAACACCAATAGGGCTGTCTCCACACATGCAGAAACTCCCCAGTCTTCATAGCATACTCGATGTAAGAGAAGGAAATAAAAAATAACATACCGCATAAGAGAACATGTCATCCTTCCGACGAGAATTCCTACTGCTATAGTAAATAAGCAGATATGTAATCCAGAGTGTTACAGAAGTTGGATCGGTCTCAAGAGCTCGTGACAGCAAAAGGAGAACCTGCGAAGCTCAAATATATGAGACAACACTTGACAGGAACTGACGTTTTTTAACATAATTATGAGACACTGAAGGTTGAAATTCCAACACGTGACACAGAAGTTACCTTCTCCACACCCTCTTGTTTGTTATCCTCCTGATTGAGAGTATTAAGAGCCATTTCAAGGGATTGATCATAATCAGCCACATCTCGTTCAAGTTGATTCTAAGTATACATAATGTGAGGAAAAAGAAGAAGGTCAGCATGAATGAGCCAACGGACCAAACAAAACCAATAAGACAATTATTCATATATAATAGGGGGAAAATCTTCTAAGACTCTAGAGATTAAAGAATAAACAAATGGCTTAAGATGAATATCGACATATCCAAGAGCGAGGGAAGAAAGAAAAGAACTCAACAGGAGAAATCACAGGGAAAATCATAAGACTGCTTATTTTATCAAGTATAGCGAAGATTATATTGTTATCTTCTCACAAAATTACAAGAAAAAATATTCCAAAAAGAGGGAATTCTAATTACAATTTTACATAGAGAAGCAAGAAAAGAAAGATCCAAGACAATTTGGAAGTCTTCAGTATCAAATATATTCATTATGGATAGTAAGGCACACTCCTTAACATATCAAAATGTATATTTGAATAACTAAAACGTAGGTTGAGATAGAGCTAGTTGAAAATTTATCTTTCGACCACTAGAAATCACCAAAAATATACAGCAGTACTATGCAACTTTAGGCATATGAATCTACTTATCCAAAAAAAAAATCTTTAGGCATATGAATCAAGAGAATAATCTAGAAATAATGAACATACCAATTTGCGATTTCTACTCTGGAAATATGATGACTGTCTGTTCCAATTCCCATAAATTTCTATACGACCATCATTGCCATGCAAAAATGGGCCATCTACAGGAAACGGCTTTTGACGCAGATTTGAAATTGCTAATGAGAGACTGAAACACTTTTGCCACCATCGACCATTCCTCCCTGCTAGAAAAGACTCATATGACTGTGGATCAGCTTTAAGCATATCCAACCCAACTAGATAAGTTGGCGAAGTCAAATAATCATACTTGGGACCTTTTGTTGCACCAGTACACATTCTTTGATGTAAGATTAATCCAACCTTAGAATCTGCAGAAATAATATTAACCAACCTCAAAATCTGCACAAATATTAATTCAAGAATGTAAGCAATAGAATGCATGTTTCCAAAATCACGAAAGGAATTTACATACCAGCATTATCAGAATCACCAAGCTGTTGCTGATGGATTTTTCCATTAGTGTAGTCCTTAACATGTTGCCAAGGACATTCATCATTGTTGCATTTTCCTCGAAGCTCATACATGCAAAGTGGCCAAAATGGATCAACTGTAGGACTGCAGGTATAAGAACCAAATTCTCTTCCACTTAAGTCTTTAATTGTGTTTGCTGTTGCATTGCTCCTCTGAATCTCATCAAAGTTAACACAAGCACCTGCTTCATTATATATATTGTTATCCTGACTTTCATGATTTCTGGTCCGCAATTTTACTAAACTGTTTGGCAACGCAACCTTCAGATGACCAAATGCACTCCTCAATATTAGAGGAGGAGAAGAAGACATAGAAGCTGGCAAGCCAACTTGTCTAGTAGATAATCTGCAATCCTGAGAATCAGCAGTGGAGTGAGATTTCAAAGAAAATTTTTCAGTTTGGCTCTGTTTCCGGATCTCAAGAGGAGCCTCAAAGATACTTCCCTCTTGCCTATCAGTGCCTGGATTAGGGAAACCAATAAGAGACAGAAAACAAACAACAGAGTAACACATTAACCAATAAAAAATCAAGCAGAATAAATCATTTTACTCTGCTGATTAATATTAAAAGGATACTTATAACTGATGATATACATAATATTGAGCTTTGGTTACAAGTTTGACCACAATTTCTAAAAGCTATAGACAGTCTTGATCTGATTAGATTCAGAAAAATAAGTACTAGTTACTACGTTCAGAATTGCCAGTAATCCTCAGCATGAAATCAAAACATCAATTGCCTAAAAACTTATTATGCTAGAATTTCCAAATACAGTTAGCCACACACAAATCTTGCATTGCAATTATTGAGTTTGTCATTGCAAGAATGATTGTAAGTTTTTACAAATGTACAGGCTAAACAACTAAATCACACATTTTCTCAAATTTATGTTTGCTTCGCCCCCTCCCCATCCCCATTCCCCCCCCCCCCCCCCTTTTCCCCCCAAAAAAAAAGAAAAACAACACCAAAAAGGAAACAAAATATATCATATTCTTCGTCAACTTCCTTAAATTAAAAGTCTCTTTTAAACTGTAATACACAATAAATTTGGCAGATGTTGGTCTGGAAAAGAAACGGTACTAATAAATTTGTCCAATAAAAAGTATGTAAAGGACTAGTAAATTTCTTAATGTATTTGAAAGACAATGAGAACCAAAACCACAAGTCTACTGAGTATATAGCTTTTTATTCTCCCTGAAGGTACCTCCATGTCATCTATATCCATTATTCTGATCATCTTCAACAGTAATACAGATGGTAAATGATGAGAATTTTATTTAGAAGCAAAAAGGAAATTTATACACCACCACTTGGGAAAAAAAAGGCAAGAATGAGGATATGGTGGAACTAAAATTAATTAAATAACTGGCATGAAAAAATAGTCTCTGCTTTCAGCATGACACAAACAGACAGTTAAAGTTATTATATGCAGAAAAGGCCACCTCAGATATGTTCATCCAAAGGACATTACCTCCCAGGTCAAATTTTCCATCTTTCTCTACCCCCGGGAATGGACCATTGCCAATTTGTGTTTTATCCTTTCCAACATCATTTTCAGCCCCTTGTTCCACTACAGACTCTGTGTTGTCACATGAACCACTATCTTTTGATATAGTTCTTGTCCCTAGCCGAGCAAATAGTTCAGATCTTAGTGTTGCTTCAAGAAGCAAAGTATCCTGGGAGCTATCAATTAAAAATTTTTTGTGCAACTCATCACTAATGTCATTTTGCCCATCTTCAAGATTTTTCTCTTTTATATGGCATTCAATGTTGGGTTGTATAGACTCAGGGTCAAATGGAAATGTCTCTTCATCTTCATCTACTGAATTATTTGGATCAGTGAATGGGGAGCAAACTCCATCTACAGTATTCTTGCCACTACGAGTCAATGGCTCTGATGTACTACCATCTGGTTCACTGCAAGGTTCTGACTCCAAATTATGTCCATTGACATGCCAATGAGTTCTATTGGTGGGAGCACTATCAACACATTGGATATTTGAATCACACCCTGGTTGATCAAAACCATCAAAGACGGGCTGCATCTGATGACTAGCTGTGGGTATTAGATTCACATTTTCAGGCATGATATTTGGGGCATCCAAACCCATTGCAGCATCTTCATGCTGCATTGAGGACGACAGTAAACTGGAATTCTGCATAAGATAAGATCTCAAGTTTGCTGAATAGATTTCCCTTCTGCGATAAAGATCAGTACATCTAGCATTAGCCACAACCAAAGCCTTCTGAGCTTTACGATAAGCTTTAAGAGCATTTCTTTCTTCAATTTCACACTTGCGCCTGAGTTCTTGTGCTTCCTCCAGGTCCTTGTCCAGTGATTCCTCCTTTTCAACTAAAGATTGCAGACTTATGTTGCTATGTCCTGAGACATTAGCATTGCCCAAATAATTCCAAAAGCTTGCATTGTTCAGTGATCCCTAAAATACGGTACATTTATTTAATATTTTTTTATAAGTATAATACATGAATGATAACAACAGCAACAACAACAACTTGAAAGAAAACAGTCACCAAAAAAGAGAAAAACGCTGCAAGCAGATGCGCATCAGAGGTCTGCAAATCTGGAGCTCAGAAACAAACCTGGCATATGTTGTTGAAAAAGGATTCATGTGCCTTATCGTTGGCTTCGACTTCATGATGGTCACTGCTTCTTATTGAATTGTTTTGAGTTGTTGCTTTGTTTAAGGAACCAGATGGTTGATGGCCACTGATCTTACTTGGATGACTCAACTCAACAATGCTCTGTAATGTTGAATAATATCAATAAATAAAAACAACATAAAGGAAAGCCTGAACTATGAAGATTCAAATACAGATACATGTGAGATTATCAGAACTTCATCATAAATGTTAGAAAATACTTAGGTCTGACAACAAAAGAACATTATAGGGTTCATTAACATAACTAGTAGATCAGAAATTTTTTTAATAATAATTGTTTCCTGCAGGTTTGTGAATAGCTTTAAGAAATACTGCACAATTCTTTTGATGAAATTTCTACAATGTTTATGTCCAGGCAGATCTATATGTGAACGTACAATAATGTCAAGCAATATCAATCAAAGCTGATTATAAAAAATTGAAACATGAAAAGTACAGCAAAAATGATGAATATATTACTTGGGCAGCTTGGACAAGAAATAAAATAATTAAACATACAATGGAGGAGCATTAATTAAGAAGCAGCAAATATTGTTTGATTATAATATTAACTTACTGAATTCTCTGGCAAAATATTGGAGGTTACATTTGGTAGAGGTGTAGTCTGGGTTAATGCAACACAAGAATCCACCTGCCTACTATTGTCAGATTGATTGCAACCACTATCAACGTCAACACCTGCAGAGCATAACCACTGCATTAGCTGGGGCATCTCAAATCATTCCTTGGCTAAGGTACAGAGTGAGTATGCAAATTATTACCATCCTTAGCTCTGCTGGGTATACTTTCTGGTATAACAGCAACCCGTTTGTCAATACTTGACTCTGCTCTACCTGAGGAAATCCCTCTACAGTCAGCCATATTCCTGACCTGCATACTAGTGTTTTCCAATGCTGGCCCTTTTGATGGTAGAGTAGAATTTGCAGAAGGTATGTCTCGCTGGCCACCTGGACTTGGCTGGGTATTAAAAGATCCACTAACTTTTAAGCGTTTCTTGTCTGGCTCTTTTGGTTCTGACTGTAAAGAGTTAGCACCGGTTGCATTGAATCTCCTAGCTGTATTGTTGCTTAGGTTCATTGCATTATAATCCCTATATGGAACTAAAGCGGATTCCTTAGTTTGCAAGGCAGACTTGTACTTCAATTCAATTTCACGAAGTGCAATCTGTTGCCGCAAATCCTGAAGTTTATTATTGTTCAAGCCCACACTTTGGTCAAACCCACGCTCTCGGCTTGCAAAATTTTTGTTGAGGGCATTCAAATTTCTGCCTCGTGATCCTTGATCAACAGTTGAAGGCCCGGCACCTTTGGAATTGGCTCCCTGGATAGAGTTCATCAATGGCGTAAATGTGCGACTTGAAGACAACTTTTTGGGCATTACTTTGTTTATATTTCTGGCTGTCTGCCTTAACATGTTTGATTTTGGTAGTGAAGGAACGGGTACCCTTCGGTTGCTGTTCACCACAGTCATGTTGCCTTTACCTGAAGCTTTCTCCTGTCCATACTCTTCAGAGTCACTGCCACTGTCATCATCTGAGAATCTTATAACAAGATTATTATTGTTGGGCCCCAAAGGAGCACGCCACCCAGGCGTAGCAGATTTAAGTGGGACTCGGTTTTTATCAAAGCTCTTTTGAGGAATTGGTGGTAAAGATGTTCGGGACTGGACATCAATGGAGCTTGCTGATGAATTACAAGAAATAACCTTACCTGAGAATTAGATATAACCCTAAGAAAGATACTTATAAAAGAAGAATATTTATACCAAAACAAAATTCAATCCCAAAAGGTAATTTAATAAATAAAAGGAAAGAAAAAATGAACACTTTCCAAACCATAAGAAAGCACCATGAAAGATTCAAATTTAGAAAGAGATCGGATGTATAGCCTCAAATTCAACCCCACCATCACAATGTAAATAAAAGATATGCTGAGGGATCAGATTATTACAAATTTAAAAGGAAAAAGAATTTATGACAATAGTCCTGATCTTGTGGCATGTGCAAGAGAACAAAGAGGAGTATGATGGCAAGAGGATATGATTCTACATAAAAGATAACGCTTTTTTTTTATAAGTAGATTCTACATAAAAGATACACAGATGTAGATTTCATTGCCTCTCTACCTTTTCACTTGTAATTCTCATTCTTTTGTATTTCTTTAGGCTAGCTTGCATTTACAAGGTGGTTCTTTTGCTTCAATAAAATTTCATTATAAAAAAAATTCTAGACATATTCACTTATCAATTTACTCTACATACATCTGTGAATTAATTATTTCATATACAATGCAAAATAACATCTACTCTCACATTAATAAGAACATTGCAGTGACAAAAATAAGGTCCAAATAGAGTCAGTTTGCAATTTTGGGCGCAAATCCGAGGTTGGGTACTCTATATGAAACTTTCTTTTCCATATAAAATTAAATTGTAACAATTTGAGCCATGGTTCTCCACCAAAAGGAGACCAAGCATTGTCACTAAGCCACAGGGCTCCTGGCTGTACTCTATACGAAACATCCTGACACATAGGGTTATGAAATTAATACAACAGGCTTCATTACGTTCTCTTACATCAATTAGTAAATCAAATACCAGGTTCAAAATTTATAGTCCTCACTTAGTAGATCAAATGTGCGACAATTGAATAAGAACTTACTAGCCTCATGCATGTGCTACACACATACTCAGATTTTTGTAAATTCATTCATGTTCAAAAAAAAAACAAAAACAAAAAAGTAACCGTTTAGATGTGACAGAATTTTGAAAATTTCAGTAATTATAGTTTTATCAAAATTTTAAATTACTGATAGTTACAATTATAGACTAAATGTGGGTATGGGAGTCAAATAAATATGGGATTTTTTCATTTTGACTATTTATATTTTACCTTTTTATTTTATTCCAATGTGTCTTTTAATCACTTGTCAACTACTTTTTTCTCCTTAATTTTTGTTTTTGGGAAAATCAATTTGAAGTAAACAGCAGTGGTAGTTTTGGAAATAGTGAAAAGTTGACACCAAGGCTCCCAATCTCAATTAAAAAGGTTGTTTTCAGTCTCAATTAACTAAACTTTATTAGAGTTTATGAATGGTCCAGAAGTTATCAAACTATTGATCAAAACTGAGAAAATAGATTAATATTAACATCAGCAAAATGATCGAATTTGTCAAACTTTAAACATTGAATGAGACATATAGGATGATAGATCTTGATCTTTTTTCATTAATGTCATGCTCTTTCAATGGAAACCAATGAACTTGACCATAAAACCAAACCTAAGCTTGCCCAAAAAAAAATGAACAATCACACTTACTTTCCTTGTGTTTAGCTTGTAAGATTTACCTGGCGGAATGCCTTGGGCGCCTTTGTTTGCTGAAAAAACTGGCACAGGCCCTGAAGGCGGTGCAACAGTACCAACAGACTGTGCAGCAGAGCCAACAGGATTTTCCTGTGGGCCAGAAATTTCAAATAACCCATTTAGATTTCAAAATCATCTTCCACAACATTTTCAAACAAAATTTAGAGTAAAAACGAAAATCAAGTAAGCTCCTTATAAGAACATCAATTTCACTACAGCGAAATGAAGAAAAAAAAATGTAACATCACAATTTCAAAATGTTAAGAACCCTAAAAATTATTCGCGCTAAATATAAAAATCAACAAATTGCGAACCATTAAAGCTTATATAAACTAAAAAATAACTAATTAAATTCAAATAAAATTTTCGGTAAGGCGTTGGTAGCTAAAATTGTACGAAAAGAAAAATAAATTGGAGCTTCTAAATCTCAGATTCATTATCATTTGTGACCACTCGACCTAATACAACTATGTATCTTATTCTAAGTGAAAGCTCCTTATCAGTGGACAAAACTGAAGAAGAACAACAACAACAACAAAAAAAAGAGTGGTTTCCTCTATTTTCCTCTGTTTTCTCAGCAACCAGACAGAGGCCAAGTAATGAGAAACGGCACGTAAACACAAAAATCAAGCATTGAACTCGATGAAACCAAAAATACAATAAAACTAGCTGAAAGTTTGAAAATGAGCTAGGGTTTTGGAAAGCAATACGTCGTTGTTGTCGTCGTCGTCGCCGTCGGCTTCGTCGGAAGATAGCTCGCCTTCTTCTTTGGCTTTGGAAGGCTTTTCGGAGAGCTCCGTGTTGGGATTCGAATTCGTAGGCTCTGACGCAGTGGCTTTTGCCCTAGCTTCATCGATCTCCTCCATTTCTCTCTCTAGAAAAAAGAAAGCTTTCACTCTCTAGAAAGCGGTTATATAAGGCACGGGAAAAACGGAGCAGTGAGGAATTGAAGAGGAAAGAGGGGGCTGGACAGTGCGAGAATGCACATAATTGGCCAAAATGGCCAACTAGCCTTAAAATCATAACTATTTAGTTAGTAGGCGCTACTTAGAAACATATTTTGTTTATAGCATCTCGAGTCTGAAAGACTCGATTTTGGGCTTCAAAATCGAGTTTTTGAGGCTCGATTTGTATGCTTAGACCAGTTCTGATATGGCACTTTGTCCACATGGGTGTCCACCTGGAAATCGAGTCTCTAAGACTCGATTTCAAACCCAAAATTTTTTAAAAAAATTTCTAAGTTAGATCAGATCAGAGGGAGAGAAAGAGAAACAGAGAACCCAAAATTCTCACCACTACGCAGATCAGATCAGAGGGAGAGAAAGAGAAACACACAGCTTTGTAAATTTTTACCGCTACCGTGACTAAGAGTAGAACTGGCATCATGTTCATCAGCGGTCGCGCGCGGCCAGGGGCTCGCGCCGACCTGGGGCTCGCGCGAGCCTCAGGCCGCGCGCGACCCAGGCTCGCGCGAGCCCCAGGCCGCGCGCGACCCAGGCTCGCGCGAGCCCCAGGCCGCGCGCGACCCAGGCTCGCGCGAGCCCCAGGCCGCGCGCGACCCAGGCTCGCGCGAGCCCCAGGCCGCGCGCGACCCAGGCTCGCGCGAGCCCCAGGCCGCGCGCGACCCAGGCTCGCGCGAGCCCCTGGCCGCGCGCGACCCCTGGGGCTCGCGCCGGCCAGCGTCGCGCGCGGCCAGGGGCTCGCGCCGGCCAGCGTCGCGCGCGGCCAGGGGCTCGCGCCGGCCAGCGTCGCGCGCGGCCAGGGGCTCGCGCCGGCCAGCGTCGCGCGCGGCCAGGGGCTCGCGCCGGCCTGGGGCTCGCCTGGCCGCGCGCGACCCAGGCTCGCGCGAGCCCCTGGCCGCGCGCGACGCTGGCCGGCGCGAGCCCCAGGCCGCCTGGGTCGCTGAGTCTCCGATCTCGATCTTCTCTCCATCTCTGTTTCTGGTTTTCTTTTCTTTTTTCTTTTTTTTTTTCTCTGGGTTTTTCCTTTGATGCTCTGGTGTTTGGTCTGTGATATATATAGGGCTTAGAAATCGAGTCTTAGAGACTCGATTTCCATGTAAATGCCATGTGGCAATTCTGCCACATCAGAGTTGGTCCAAGCTACAAACCGAACCGAGCCACAAAGACTCGATTTTGAAGACCAAAATCGAGTCTTTAAGACTCGAGATGCTATAAACAAAATATGTTTCTAAACAGTGCCTACTAACTAAATAGTTATGATTTTAAGGCTAGTTGGCCATTTTGGCCCACATAATTGAAGAGTGCGAAAGCTTTGGGGCGGTGTCGTAGCTGCTTGTGGAAAATGACTCAAATACCCTTGGTTTGTACTAAAATTACCGTCCCAGGTCGTTTATTACTCGTTAGTTGTTAATGCTCGTCACTCTCAGTCGTCCTTTTGGAAGAATGACTGAATGACAAAAGACTTTTTGCCCGGAGTAAATTTCTTTCTCTCTCTCCCATTAGTGAGATCTTTTCCTTTTCTTTTTCTTTTTTTTCTTTAAGGAAAATTTAATACCACAAATTATTTCACAACTTCTTTGTTATAATTGTGATAATATAACATAGTGTGAATAGTGAAAAAAATGATAAGTCAATGTATAAGTCATAGGCAACCGCTCACAGTTTGACACGTCAAAATTGTGATAATAACACCTATCTACTTTTGATCATAAAATATAAATTGTTCTTACAAAAATCATATGTATTTTTTAATAAAACAAGTTTTCCAATTATGACAAAGCTTCCTCTTAAAAACAACTCATAAAATTATTCATATGTTTTTTAAATTACATGATATATTAAGGTTTTTTATGGTTGAATAAGAGATTTGGGATTTAGTCCCTGCTTACACCAAAAACCAACTGATATCTTGATTTGATAATAAAGAGTTATTATCAAGAGCGGACGTCATATGTTAAAACTCTCTTAAAAAATGATATATTAAACCATAAATAAGTAATATAAGGATCTGGTTTGAACTCCTGGCCCAAAAAATATATGGACCTAGGCCCAAAAATGCCAAAACAATAAATTTGTAGATAATGAGTTGGAAAACAGGGATTTAATGAATTAAGCGGCAAATAAACAGATTTTGATAACAAAGAAAGGAAGATAACAAATTTACACTAAGGAAAAATATTATCGGCAACGTCCGAGGAGACTGGTTCCTATAAATTGCTCTTGAAGTTCTATTACAAGTTTGATTCCTAATTGCTACAGTGTTTTCCTCCTTTTTTTCTGATCCCTTCTTCATGGAGGGTTTCTCACGTTATATAGTCTCCTTTGAACAATCTTGGTCTTACACTTATTGGTCATTGAAGCTACTACTTAAGTGCTTGTCCCATCGGACACCTTCTCTGGTCCTCTGTGAATTGGGAAGGCCAAGGCAGCACTGTTCAGGGGTCTTCTCCACATAAATGCGGCTAGGAAGTTAACTGCAGAGCATTCAATGTGTTGGCAGCAGCTTTTCTTTAGATATTTATGAGCTCCCAGCCTTCTGGTACACTTGAGATACACGCCCCTATCACTGGAGCTTCCTGGAAGGTTACCTTGAACCTTAGGATACACGTTTGAGCTGTGCTTAGCCTATCAAAGGAGACATTCCTCCTCGGACCACCCTCCCATTCGTATCTTGCTCGTTAGATTCTAAGCTTGACCCATCCAACCTCATTCATTTGTTCTCGAATTACTATGCTCTCGGCCAAGACCCAAGGCCCAGTATACCATTTGGGCCCTTAACCCTACAAGTAACATAACTATTCTTCAAAAAAAGTAACATTACCTATTTTTTTTTCTTTTTATAAAGACTGTTGAATAAGTTATATGAATAAAAATACACATGGATATTATTTTTCTTTCTTTTTTCCTTTTTAAGAACACATGGATATCCACTTGAATTGCCATATACTGAGTTTGACGAACTATTCTCTAAACTAGTTTGGGAAAAAATATTCTTTTGATTAAGATACTCTAATTTACCAATAAGTTTTTAAAATTTTATTCATCTAATTTAAAATGAATGGATCAGATTTTGATGAACTTGCATGGATCATATCTAAATAAGTTACATAACTATTAATAGGTCATTACTCATCACTAAATATGTACGTATATATCAATTTGAGTTTCCAACTAGTGAATTTGATATACTCTCCTTTAAATCAATTTGGATCAAAATATTGTCCTTCCAGTCAAGGTGGTTTGATTTAGCAAGAGTTTGTTAAGATTCTATCTAAGTATATATATATATATATGTAGATATATTAAAATGAGTGGGTATAATCTTATCACATCATCAATAATATAAATACATACAAAAATGACAACAATCAACATTTATTTAAATATTGATAATGTGATAAGATCCAATCTACTCGTTTCAAAATAGATTGATATGATTTTAGAAATTCATGATATAGTACTCCTAATATCCTAAATTTTCCTATCATCTTCAAAATCCATGTCAGAGAGTCTTTGGAGGCATGGTCTAAGGTAGGGAAATATTTTTTAAACAAAATCAACCAATAAAAATAATTGATACAAAAAAAAAAAAAAAAACACTTTGTTTAGTTATTTATAACACTACTTTATTTCTAAGCATAAATGTACATTTATACTATATGAGCAATCATCATGGAACAAAATTGAGATTCTATGTATTAATTGAAAAAAATGTGACCTATAAAAACAATTTCTCTCTTTCATTTTTCATACCCTATCAAAACAAAGAGGACATAAGAGAATGAAGAGATGAAAACTCAGTAGCCAGCAGTCCAGCCCAGGCCCACAACATTTATCCAGCTGTCTCTCACGGAAATGTAACCAAAACCTCACCACTTCTCTCTGCAAAAAGCCAAAAACAACCAATACCTCTCTCTCTCTCTCTCTCTCTCTCTCACAGTGTTGCCAAAACCCTAAAACCCTAATCACCAAGCTCAAACACACACACACACACACACTCGTTGCTGAAAATGGCCAACAAGCTGGACATGTCCCTCGACGACATGATCAAGAATAGCCGAAGATCCGGAGGGTACAACGGTAATTCTAATTCCCGTGGCCGAGGCCGCTCCTCCGGTCCCGGCCCAGGCCCAGGCCCAGACCGCCGCTTCCCTAACCGCAACTTTCAAAGAACCGCACCGTACTTCGCTCCACAGGCCTGTCACTCACTCTCTCTCTCTCTCTCGCTTTTCATTTCTTGGAGAGTAAGGAAGTTCAAAATAAAATAACCTAGCAAAAGTCGCTGCTACTCGCTAGGGTTTATATAAATGTTACTATCAAATAATATTGGGGGGGGCTAGGGTTTTGTATGTGACTGAGTTGATATTGAAATAGTGAATTTGAAAAAAAATGGGCAGGGAATGCAAGTGATGAATCCGATGTTGACACAACAAGTGGTGTTGGGTGTGGGTGGTGGTGTTGGTGTTGGTGGATCTAACATTAACAACTCAGAGGACGGTACCAAGCTATATATATCAAACTTAGAGTACGGTGTTACTAATGACGACATTAAGGTATATAGAATTGTTTTATTACGTGTTTGATTTATTATATTATATTTGTGTTATTGTTGTTGTTGTTGTTGTTTTAAGCTTTTGCTGCTTAGTTTAAATATTTAGAGTTAATTGTAGCTATCTGTGTCTTAAACTATTGGGTGTACCCTAGACTACCAAATGTTGCAATTAAGGACCTAATTCGAGATTATTTTTGTAATCTCCACCTCACCATGTTTGAATTAATGAGTCAGTGAGCTGATTCGGGTGAAATTTGACATATTAATGTATGTACCCATCACTCAGTTGACTCACTAGATGGGAGGGTGTTGGTTGCAAGAATTTTAGCTTAGAGCAGATATTGAAAATGACTTTTATAGTTTATGGAAATAGTTGTAAATTTGTAATTAATCATATTGTTCAGTTTTTTTTTTTTTTTTTTAATGAGTCTGGTTTTAGCAACACAGATATGCGGTTTTATTTATTTATTCTTAGGTCTGGCAGAGTTGCTATAAGGGGAAACTTAAGCGTGTTTTTGATTGGAGGAGGAGGAATGAAGTTCCGGCATGGTTTTGGGTATTCGTATGGTGGTTTATCAGAGCTTGCCTGAAGTTAGAGAATCTTAGGCTATGGGTGTTTTTTAGCGTTAAGCAAGTAGATGGGGTTGGATATTTTCATCAAGGGGTTTGGGCATGGTCGTACGTGGATATTGGTATATATCCTTTTGAAATCTTTATTTGGGTGGTGACTGGTGAGGTTGATGATGTCTCCGGTTTGTCTGGAGTTTCTGCTTGAAATGGGTCAATTTTTAGACAGTTTGACAACTAATTTAATCTGGAATGAGAGGTTTGGAAGGGTGGAGCCCACTTTGCCATCTTCAAGGGTGTGTGTTTCAGTGCATGCAGGTCATTCATATGGACATGTGCAAACACATGCATGGTCTCTATGGGCTACTGTTGAATTCTAACCATTTTGTGCTGACAATTGATGATCCTGCCCAACAAAAATTTATCATTTCGTGAGGCTTCCTGATTATGTGAAATTTTAATGGCTACCCTTTTAGCTAGTTTGTTGTGTTATGGACCAATCCTATTATATCTTCCATCATGTCTTCAAATTGTATACCATTGGCATCCAAGTGAGAGTGAATCTTTGCAGGTACTTTTCTGTGAGATTGGTGACCTAAAAAGATATTCAATCCATTATGATAGGAGTGGAAGATCAAAGGTATCTTTATAGCATTTACTCAGTTAGGTTCTTCTGTAGATTTTATTTGAATTTTTTTTGTTGTGTTCCAGTGACTTAATAAGGTTGGTTTTGTTTAGGGAACAGCAGAAGTTGTCTTTTTACGCCAGGCAGATGCTCTAGCAGCTATCAAGAGATACAACAATGTTCAGCTTGATGGGAAGCCAATGAAAATTGAGCTTGTAGGAGTGAATCTGGTTACTCCTCCTGTTGTGCCACCTTTTCCAAACAGCATATTAGGAAAACCAAATTTTGCCTTCAGAAGGTATGGACTATGGAGTACTGTAATCAATTCCCTTTTTCTCTGATTTTATATACTTATCCATGAATTGCATCTGGTGGGCAGATTATTAGAGGTCATTTAATTTTGGCTTAAGTATACTGTTGGTCATTAAATATTAGTCCATGAACGATTTTAGTCCTTGATGTTTAAAGTAATCATGTTTTGTCCCTTAAATGACGTGGTCAAACTAAAAATTGACACGTCATTATTCCATAGGGATTGAAAGTAATCACCTTAAGTTTGTTACGGTCTAAAATCAATTACTTTTAAGTTTTTTAAGGGACTAAAAACAATCAAGGATTAAAATTGCTAATGAGCTAAATTTTAGAGACCAACACTGTATTTTGGCCTATAATTTTTGCACTCTTCATAGTTATCAAACAAGGCATTTTATTTTTGGTGCTGAATTTTATTTCCTTTAAATGAGGGAAGGAAAGGAAGACGGATTGATGTATTGCATCACTGTAATCGAGTGAAACACTAAAATAAGCATTCTGTAATTTGAGGTCAGTGTAATTTTGTTAATTTTCTCCTTCCCCTATCAGTTCAAAGCACTTACTACTTAACAGCAGGGCATAACGTTTGAGCCATGGCAACTCTCTTTAGTGAAGATTGTATCTCTAATTGACTGAAACGAGAAAAATGTAAACAGATCTTTATTAATTTTGGGGAATTATATAAATAAGCTTTGTTCTCAAGTCATCAGTGTTTAATCTTTAACTTTGCATTTGGTAAAACTCACATGCAATCTCTCTCTCTCTCTCTCTCTCTCTCCTGATCAACATAATTCTGATTATTTATTTGGACAGAGGAAGGCCTGCTCCTGGAGGTTGGGTTCGTGGTGGTGCTGGTGGCATTGGTGGTGGACCTGCAAGGGGCCGTGCACGAGCAAAAGGTCCTGTTGAGAAGTTGTCTGCAGAAGATCTTGATGCTGACTTGGAGAAATACCGCCTTGAAGCTATGCAAATAAACTGAAGTCTCTTCATAGTTGATTTTCCTCGGTACCTTGCTTGGCTAATGAATCTTTCGAGTATGTTGGCTGTTTCGCCTGAAGTACTGTATTTTCAGACAGTGGAAATGCCAATTAGAGGATACCAGTAATATACATATATCCGGTACGGCTTTAGTTCTTGTTTGCTTCCTCGAATTTAACAACGTAGTTTAGTTTGTAATTGTGATGGATGCTGACTTCATGGGTCGGTTTTTGTCTTGCAATGCCCAGGCTGCCTATGTGCATGACCTGTTCAGTAATATAGTAGTTGAAACTTGAAAGTTACTTTACCTGATCTGGAAATATTACATCCTTTTGAAATTACTGATACTTATTGATACCTGTTTGGCCGTTTGAATTATAAGCAGTTAGCTTTTTCTTCTCCGCTTTCTTTGACTCCTTTTACGTTGGTTTACTATCAAAGATCATTCTCCTCTTTCATACCTTTCTCTCAAAAAAATTAAAAAATAAAGTCATTCTTCTCTGAGCTAGGGCCGCAAATAAGGGACAGCGGGCCCACAACCCAGCTCTTCTAGTATTACTTTTGGTAGATTGGTGCCTTAGAGCATCCACAATGTTTTTTCAATCCTATATTATTTTACCATTCCAAAAAGTTATTTTATCAATTATACTATACAATTTTTCAATACTTCCAACATTCTAACTTTTATTTTACAATTCTACACACTAAAATAATATAAATTATACAATAAAATAATATTTAAAGGTTATCTATCACTCCTCTCTCTTCATCCCTATCCCTACCTCTCTGAGTCTCTGCCCCTCTCTCAACAGCCAAACAACCCAATCATCACCACACCACCACCACCACCACCACCATGCCCGCTGCCCACCAAAATCCCACCAGAACCAAAAACTCAAATTAAGAAAAAAAAAAAAAAAAGACGATCAGATCATTGCCACATCTAAACCCAAAAGATAAAAATCAATCCATGCCTCACTGCAAAACACACACAAAAACCAACACAAAACCCAAATCGGCGAAACCACAAAATCCAGATCAGCGAAACCATTTGACCCACAGCGCCACCAGATCAACGTTGCCAACATCACACCACATCCAGCCCATCATCAGCGATCTTGAGCGACCCATCATTGGTGACATTGGCAACCCACCAATCTCCACCGAGAAACCCACCAATCTCTGTCGATTCACGCCAATCCAAAATCCACGCTAATCTCCATGCCATGACCACGAACCAAACCCAGCTCCAATACAAGCCTTGAACGAGAAAGAGAGATGTGAGATGAGAGAAAGAGTGAGGACTATGTGAGGGACGAGCTTTGAGAGAGAGAGTCAATGAGAAACGCTGAGAGTGAGAGAATGAAAAGTAAAAAAGAATAAAATAAAATATTTTCGTTTTACAATTGAGTTACAGTGCGATTCTAAATTTAGAATCGCACTGTAGCACAATTGTAAATTTTTATTTATTTATTAATTTTATACAATAGTTACATTGTACAACATCTAATAGAGTGGGCATTTTGGGCTAAATGGTAAAATAAGCTTAAATTTGGCATTTATCCATTTTGTTGCTAATGCTCTTATGATGAACCCAAAGATAATTTTGGGGGCTGGTGCATGAAATGGTCCAATCCTCAGGGCCAGCTCCCAAAGTATTATTTAAAATTGATTGATTTTGCTGTGTGAGAAGAAATCGATTCCAGGTTAAGATGGTTAGAGCACTAGCATTGAAAAATGCTATGCTATACTATTATACCATCCCAAAAAATCACTTTATTACTTATACCATTCCATTTTACAATACTTCTCACATCATAAAACTCTATTCTTATTAAAATATTATTCTTTAATCTTTCTTTATTATTTCTTTTTAACAAATACTTTTTTTCAGTTCCACTTTCCTAGGCTTTCCAACCGTTTTTTTTTTTTTTTTTTCCTCAGCCTCCCTCAACCTCAAGCACCGGTTCATCTCACAGAATCACACACACAGACCCATCAACAGAGCCACACACAGCTACACACACAAACCATCAAACCAGAGCCAACAACGGCCACCACACCCACCTCCCAAGCCACCGATCAGAAACCACACCGCCGATTTGAAACCCATCGGAGCAAACCCATTCAAAAAACCACAACCAAAAACACCGGACCCAAGCCAAAAACAACCAAAAACCACAACCAAAAACATCGGTCACAGCCAAAAACCACAACCACCACACCCACGCCGTCACCCACGACCTAAACACCGAACCCACAACCTAACCACGACCCAAACCCCGGACCCAACCACGACCCACAACCCCTTTAAGCACAAAAACCACAACCACAACCAAAAACCACAACCAAAAACACCGGACCCACGCCAAAAACAACCAAAAACCACAACCACAACCAAAAACACCGGTCACAGCCAAAAACCTACTTCAGCCCACTTCGATCTCCGATCTCCGTGACCCACGCCATGACCCACTCCGATCTCCGTGACCCACAACTCACCTCTGAATCCCCCACACCGACGGAGCTTAGTTGAACCTTGAGTGTCGGTTTGAAGAGAAAGTGATAGAGTGAAGAGTTAAATGGGTACTATCTAGAGTGTTGGGTTTATGAGATGAGTGAGGGTGAGGGTGAATCGGTAAAGGGATTTGGAGATGGGTCTGAGATGAGACGCCGTGTGAAGCGTCGGCAATGGAGATGGGTCTGAGATGAGACGCCGTGTGAAGCGTCGGCAATGGAGATGGGTGAGGGTGAATCGGTCGAGCTTCAGCGATGGAGCATGGTGTGTGATGTTGATGTTGATGTTGGGAGGAGTATGTTGTTTGGGTCTGAAGAGAGGAGAAAGCTGAAGAGAGGAGAGAGCTGAAGGAGAAACAGAAGAAAGAAGAGAGAGAAGAGAACTGAAGTACCGTGATAGTGGAGAGAGAAATTTCGGAGGGGAAAGGGTGGAATAAAATATATATTTTTCTTTTACCATTGTGCTACAGTACAATTCTAAGTTTAGAATTGTACTGTAGCACTATTGCAAAAAATTTTGCAATAGTGTGGTTTAGCATTGTTTGATGCAAGTGTTTTTATCCTCTAAAATGTCAAAAATGCCTTAAATATAGCTTTAGCATTTTTCAATGCTAGTGCTCTTAGGACGATGGCTTCCTAGGTAATTATGTAATGTTAATGCCTGTTTAGAGGACATATCATTTTGTTTTGCTGTATTTTTTTTTTAATTTAATTTTTTTTTATGCAAGATATAAATTATACTCTAACATAATCTAAGTGTATATGTGTGAAATTCCTTCCTGGAGACTTACAAAAGTTGATGTACATCTATTTTTTAAAGTTTATGAATAAAATTTCTAATATATATAAAGCATTGACAAACAATTGAAAGTTTAAGCAAATAAAAAAAAAATACTTCTACAATCCCATGTTACATATACATAAATCAAGCTTATTACTCTAAAAAATTCATCACTCAAAAATTAGGGAGTGTTTGGTACAGTCACTTAAACACACATTTTCAATTTTTAAACAACATTACACATATTTCTACTCACTTTTTCACTTACACGTATTTCCACACATGTTTTCAAACAACAAAACACATGTTTTTAAGTGCATGTACTAAACAACCCCTTCATCAGTTAAAAGAGAAAAAAGCAAAAAATGGGAAAAAGGTTTTTGTATATGTTTGAGGGTATACCGTAGATTATTGAGCATCATTTGGTTTTTTCAGGGGTTGGAAAGCAGTAGATTGTTTCAGTTGAAAACTACTTTTTTGGGGAGTATTGAGTCGCTTGTTTTTTGTATACCAACTAAGGGTACTCCCCAAGGCTTAACGTCGCTCCGCACTCAAGAAATAGTTGTATTCTTGGTGACAAGTTTACGTTTTATTTTCATGGGATTTCCAAACAGGCTAGGTAACTGAACGAGGGCAGAGCAGCAGTAAGCTAAAATTCAAACTTAGGAACAGAAGTTTGTGTCCAATGCCCCCTAAACCATCATAGCACATTGTTATGGGTTTTATGTGCATAACATAAGCAAATGTGAGAGTGGGAGAGAGAGAGAGAGAGTGATATATGATCTCACAAATCCAATGTAGGCTTTTATTTATTTACAAAAAAGTTGGAAGAGAGAATCCATATTTTCGAAGCTCTCGTAAAATAGATCAGACAATGTCACAGAGGCTCTTTGACCAATGTAGCCTGCTTATTAGTTCTACAATAAGTCAATAAGTCTAGATCCACAACCTAAGTATGACTTTCAGACTTGTAATTGTTGAAGAGAGAACGTCAAGTTCCTCAAATTATGTACTGATGGAGCCACGCTACCCAACCCACAACCAAAGTATGACTTCAGGTCACTGCACATGCATTTTATTCGTTGTGTCGCAGGCAAGAGCCGATTACTCACATTCAAAAGTGTCCAAAAGAAGAAGAAAAAGAGCCCGAAGAGCTTAGAGACTTTAAAATCAAACACTAAAACATACATGAAGCAAATTTCTCAACAGCCATTTTACAACAATCGCCAGGGAGATAGAGACAGGAAAAGAAATATGATGCATATTTACAAAGTCGAAAAATAAAAAAGAAATGAAAAAAACAGCCAAAAACAAAAATAGGTACACTTAGGAGATGCCCCTAAAAACAGACACCCCGTAATGCCCCTTCTAATGAACACGGATAGCCATGTGAACAACTCTACCCTCTTGCATCATTATGCCCTATCCACTAAAAAAATACAACATTTGGACTTTGGAGTCTTCTCATTGTTGTCAAGTTGATGAAACTCTAAAACTTCACAAACTTGAGATCATTACCCCAGGATACCAAACAAAAAAGATGGTTTGAAAGGTCGCCTTCAAGAATGACAAAAAAAAATAAAAGAAGGCTCAAACGAAATCTGATTCTGTACAAATACTCTTCCAAAATTTTCCAGAAAGTCTCCTGCAAATGTGACAAACACCAACTGTTCCACTCAAATATAGGAAATATTTCAGTACAAACGACAATGTGATAGCACTTTCTGTATACCTTGAAATGAATTTAAATGAGTTTGCAATAAAAGAACCCTAGTATTAAATGATCAACTGATTATATGCGTTTTTCATTATGTGAAAGAAGGATTTAGGGAAATCTTCAAACCCTGGGAAGATAAACAGAGACAAGTTTTTGAGATGCATAGAAAAGTTAGAGCTAGACAATAAGCTTGAAAATAGGACATCTGTGCAAATTTACCAACCATTACAGTAACATACGGAGGTAATCTAGAAGTTGAGTAAATCTAAACAAATGTCAAATTCATTCAGTTGAGGATAGATGGCAGTACCTGAAGATACACCCGAGCTCTCGATGTAACATCTATTGGCAGAATGATAGGCAGATATGCCAATGAATCAAGTAATTCAAAAAATTTCCTGGACAACTGCTTTGGCAAACATTCAATGAAGCAACTCCAGTCCTAAACTTCAGCATCAAACCTAATATATTTTACCAAAGGGCGATCTCTTAACACATCATGCCATACATGTATTGGAGATGGAGATATGGGAAGCAAAACTCAATGTGGCTCACCATTTTCTAATATCTCTGTGCAAAAATCTGTAGCCATTTATGGCTGATTCTTGGAGCATGAAATAGATTCTGGAAATAAATTCCAAGGATCACCAGGGCTCACCTGAGTCACCTCACAACCTATACTCCAATCTTGAATTCAGTACTTTGCCAGATAGTACTTTAGTGGTTCAGATTTCAAATTTCTTTTGCATGCTTACGCAATCAAGTATATCCCAATCACACAAATAATTCCAAGCGCTGTAAGATCATAAGAATTATTGGTGGCAACATCAAGTCACCCAGCCATGTCTCCAAGCCAAGAAATAAAACTTCCACATAACTACACCATCAGATTACAACCCAGTTCCAAGATCATTTGCCAGCTGAAGTATGCCTCGCATCTGAAGATATGGATTTTCCAACAGCTTTTCATTGTTGCTCTGCACAGGAGTAGATAGCAAACAAAAAAAATGACATATCACTCCAGTATCTAATAAATAGTTCTACAAAAAAAGAGTACATTCATCCAAAAAATAGCTCAACAAAATTATGACAAAAAAAGTCATGGATCTTTGTAATTTTAGGTCTTAATTTGTAGCATTGCTCTTGTATACTCCCCATGTACTCAGGCTTTGCTCACTTTTCTCTACAATAAAATCTTGTTACTTATAAAAAAATTTATAACAAAAATAGAGAAACAGATAATGAAATAGCACATCAAAAAGAAACAGAAATTAGCACCTTTTTCTACTCTTTAAGCATGGATTTCCTTACAATGATATCTTACCAGTTATAATTACCCATCTAAAATTAGGATTCATTTCTTACGAAATATGCACTTGTAGAATGTCATATGAGAATGGATTAGCATGTATGTTAAAGAGTAAAAATATACATGGAATTTAGCAACACCAGATTATTACTAATACACCTAATTAAAATGACATGATCTACTAATGTGTGTAAATGATACGTATATCCAGGATAGGCAATTCACAAGAATGCCTGGTTAAGTTCACAAGAAGACAGGTTGGCAGGTTTGTGGTCCATTCAAGACACTTTGCAAAGCTATATTCACAAGTGATTCCACAACTGTATAGATGCTAGTACGTAGTACATGAGTTAATTCAGAAAACATTATTCCAGGAAGTAATCAGTTAATTACAATGATGGCCAAGATAATTAATTTTTCTAATCATAAATGTTCTCATTTTCTTGTAGAAAGAAAATATGATAACAAGACACTATGAACTAAACTTCAACGCTTCTCTTTGAAAAATGCCTAAACTAGACCCCCCTACAAATTCAAATTATGGACTCCAATCATAACTAGGCAGGTTTGACATATTTATGTATAACTAATGAAAATGAATACTGTACCATTGTATTTTCAAACAGTCAAGGTTCAAAATTACACATTTAACTTCACTGAATAAGGCCATACCTGCTGAGCTCTAACCACAAGATTCTGAAGCATGTGTTGGTACTTTTCAGGCTTTTCTGTCATCATTCGCTGCAAAATTCCAAACTTAAAATGATTTGGCCACAAATTGAATCCAGGTGCATAAACAGTGCATGGTTATCAGTGAGGGAAAAAAATATTAAAATGAAAGCACTCTTACCTTCAAAAGAAAAGCTGAAGAATAATATGCCACCCTTGAATCTGTATCATCTAAAAGTTCCCTGCCAAAGACAAAAGTGCATTGAATTTTGAATGCATTTCAAGAATAGGTTAAGTGGGTAACACATTATAGGCTGCAAAGAAATGTAATCACCTGAAAAATTCTTCCCCACCAACTGCTTCGAATGCAACAGGATCTGTGCATTTACCAATTAGAAGTAACAGAAGGGTAGCCCGAATATCCGATGTAGCACCAGGGAGGTTTCCTCTTCCTTTGCTACCTACGGCAACACCTAATGCAATATTGTCTGTTGCCGCACCGGCAAGCTGAATCAGTGGCCAATAGAATAATGCAGCAGGAACAGAAGCCACTAACTGCATGGGCACAATGGCATTTCCACGAAGAAGAAGTGCTGCCAGTGAGGCTGTCTCATTGTCCAGTGGATTGCTGAATCTGCTATCAGTTTCTTTCCTTTTATCATTTTGGTGCCCATCATCTACATATGGCATTGCAGCTGCACGGGGGACTCTCAGGCACAACTGAGAGAATAGTATATCACACATCTGACAAAAAACAATGAGATGCCCATTAAAAAACATGAAACAAAAATATTTCACTAAACTATAAAAGTACATATAAAAAGCTTGATATAATCCAGATAAACCGAAAGCAAATCCCCCTTTGTAGTTCAAATAAATCAGATGTAGGCCAGCTTGTTTCATCTACTAAATTTTGATTTATTAGAAACAGATATATTAGTCAAAATCCAAAGTAACCAAATTCTTTTCTACAGTTAGAAATAATGGTTAAGTGATTTAAATTCAAAATTTCCTGTCAGCTTAGACTTTTGGAACAGGTATTAGATCATAATGGTATTAGAACAATTTTTTCCACCTAAGAGCAAAGAGACATAATTCTTGACCCATACGAAGTTATTTGTCAATATTCTATAAAAGTTGTGTATCACCATTTTATTCTTTAAACATCCAAACATATACAAAATATAGGCTTTTGGAACAGGTATTAGATTATCATGGTATTAGAACAATTTTTATTACCTAAGAGCAAAGAGACAAATAATTCTTGGTCCATACAAAGTTATATGTCAATATACTGTAAAAGTTGTGTATCACCATTTTATTCTTTACACATCCAAACATATACAAAATATATACTCCATCCCAAAATAATAGTCCCGTTTCCATTTCGGGATGTTCCAAAATTATTGTCCACTACTGAAAAAGTCCAGAGAATATTTGGGATTAAGGCTTGTTGTTGTTGTTGTACTAAAAAAGTCCAAAGCAAAAACAAATGATTTTCAAATGAGATGTACAATTTAGGACAAGAAAACAGAAAAATGAAACTTGATAATGTATATAATGCAGTCTCCTTAAATATTGTGCACTCTAAAAAAGAAAAGAAAAAAAGCTATAATTTCGGGACAGAGGAACTGGGGAGTATCAAATGTATGGTCATCCAACAAAAATAATTTATATCCTAGGTAGTCCATATCCATCCTTCTTTTATACTCTACCTATATTAATATACAAAAGCTGAAATGTAGAGAAAATTAAGATCTTAAAACCCTAGAATAGTCTAAAATATGGCTGTGTTAAGGCATAGATTTCAGCCAAGTGTAGTTTTTCCTTTAAAGATCTTATTTATTAAAAAAAAAAAAAAAAAACTTTACTAATATTCTTATCTAACCAACAAACTATTAATTAATTAATGTCAAATCATTAATATTGCATGAGATATATCCTCATGAACAATTGTTTCACTTGGCTCTTTCAATGAACCAATTATCTCTTTGATTGCTAAACATATTAGTTATTAATAAAGTGCACAACAAATACTACATTTATATAAACCACATTATTATTTATTTATAAATTTTATATAAATAAAAATCTCATGTATCAGATGGGTTACAGCTTACAAGCTAGTGTATCTATAATGTCGGGATCAGACATAATATATAGTCAAAAGCTGTGCATGTTTTTCAAGTAATTACCTTCAAAATATTGATGCGGTCTGTTTCATTTATCACCAATAACAAAGCACTGCTCATTATATCTATCACTGCATTGGCTTTGTCAAGACGACCATTGTTGTCTACATGCCCAGGATCAGTGCTGCTTGAGTGCTGCATTTCGTTCTCATCTAACAAAAATTTGCATCGCATGAGAAGCCTCTCCAGAACAAATAAGAAGCCCCATCTTATGTAGTTGTGCCTTGACTTTAAAAGCCCGCACAAAAGGCAAATGGGCAAAGGAACATCTGAAGTAGCTGAAGAATTGGCATCACCAGCAAGGGAAATTTTCTGCTTTAAGTTTTTAATATTGGACCAGATACTGGCATCCCTTTTCTCACTTATTTCTGCAATAAGCAGATCACCTAACCATACGTAACCATTCCGGCGGTATGCAACTCTTTCTGAATGAAGAAGGGAATGTAATGTGGCCCATGAAGCTTTCATGCTGACACCATTTCTTGGAACCACATCTTCGATGCTTTCCAAAAACTTATATGATTTGGTTATCTGTATCATATGGGAGAACTCATTGTCTAAATGAGTGAATGAACTTACTATTGTATCAAGTTTCTCAGTGACAATATCCAAGAGCTGCAATAACAGCAAGAACGTCAAACAGCAGCAACTTTAAGTGAAAAAAATGGTGATGAAATATAAATTCCCACATAAAGAAAATAATTCTGAATATATGATGTCCATATAAAGCTGGTGAATATCAGCAAGCACAGAAAATGATTACCAATGCAGAAGTCCATCAAAAGACAAAACCAAAAGAGAAATTGACAGGTATAGGGCCTTAGGTTCAAATATCACTAATCAAAAGATTACGAACAGGCAGAAAAGAAAAACCCAACACTGAAATGAGAATATAGGACTGATCAAAGCTGAGCAATTCTTAAAGCCTCAATAGCTTGGATAACCTGACCAAGTCAAGTTTTGAACTCATTAGAGGCCAAGCAGACTAGAGAGAACAGATTGCAACCTCCTCACATTTGGCTTTGGTCTAGTTGACTGGAAGCTCAGATTCTAGCTGTATCTAGTGCATACACGCCAATTAATTTGTGTATGTGTGTTTATAAGGCGTAAATTCAAATTTATAAATGTGTATTGATTCATGTGTGACTAGTAGAAATAATACTTGTCAAACAATTACTTCAAACTCTTGGAAAAAAAGATCTTTCAAGAATTCCAAAAAGAACCCCACAACACCCCCATATAAAGACCAACCTACTTCACACACACTTCTGAGACATTACCATATTTAGTCGTTCACTATTGGGATATCTGGACAGTTTCAAAGAAATTGATCTTCTCAAAATCTCCCCAATGCCTTCCACCCCAAGTTTAACAGAAATATAAAATGCTTCAGGTGCATCTGTAAGGGTGAGCAGGGCAGCAAGAGGTTGAATCTCATCATCGCTATATTCATTGACTCCTGTAGCTATGCACGTTTCATTTATTTGATTCAAAACATAGTCAAAAAGTACCAAATATAGATTTCTCCTTTCTTCCCTAGAGTTTGCGAGAGAATACTGCATTGCAAAAGATATTAAGTAAATTAATACTTGCTTAACTGAGTTCTGGTAGAAAAAGGAAAGAAAATAATATTACATAAACTCCTACTTAGATTGTGGAAAAAAGATGAGAACTTTTGACTGATTGTTGCATTTTACAACTCATACTTTAAGAAAAAGGATACAAAAATTAAAGAGTATCCAATAATAAATGACACGTTGAATTGTCACCATAAAAAATTCAGAATGTCAATTAAATTATTTCCTTAAATCAACATAAGAAACAATATCAACTAGGAATTATAAAAATTTAAAATTTCTTGCAGCCATCAATCTTCTTTAAGTACAAAACCTTCAGAGTATGCAAGTATTCTTGTGGCTATCATTTAGGACTCTACAATTTCTTCAAGCCATTACTCTTCTGTAAGGATTGTTTAAACTTTAAACATTCAGAACATCACCTTATCAAAAAAAATAAATAAATAAATAAAAACAAAGAACATCAACATTTTAGTAGTCTCCCTAAGTTTATAGAGTTGGCACATATTCTTCAAATGTGACACACATGCTAGTTACTAGGATAAATAGCAAAATGCTCCACTGTTATACAGTTGGACATAGATGTTATTGTCCCCAATATGCTGATTACTGAGGGTATGGTGTCATATGCCAAAGGACCAAGTTATTTTTTATTCTATCTGCCTATCAGAATGCCTATCATTCTTATCTTACTAACTGATTCAAGATAATAACAAATGAGGTGCATACCTCAAGAAAAATAAATTCAATTCCTCCAATCAGATCAACCTGGTCTATGAGAAAATTTGGAGTACTTGAATCGGTCTCATTGGGTTCATCAGGAACTTCATAAAACATATTTGTTAACATGGAAATAAGCTTGCAATGAACTACTTCTGCCCACGAATTCTTCCTGCTAGTTTCCACAAATGCTTTAACAACCTGACAACAGAGACAGAAAATTATAGCAAACCTTAAGACTCAAAATTATTGACATAAGGCCCAATTTTTATAGTTAATAGAACAGAAAAGTTGAATGGCTAAGTGGAGACTGCAGCACAAAAGCATAAAAATCAAGTCACATACTCCACAAACCGAGCAGCTTTTTAAAATACCATTGTTCAACAAATTGACTTTCTTTCCTAAGAGCAGCTAGTGTAACAGGTGCAATTTTCAATCCAAGAATTTAGTAAGCCAAATAAGTAATGTTTGTACAGTTTTTGTCTAGTACTCTTTGCTGATTCAAGGTAATTCAGGCTAAACCAACAACACCTCCCAAGCAGAAAAATGATACCAGGACCAGACCCCATTCCCCTTCCAAAAATGGATGTCAGAAGCAAGGCCAAATCTTGAGCCCAATTGGATGCGAAGGAGTCTAAAGAATTTAATAAAAAAAAGTATTACGTACAGAAAGGCAATCTAAAAAATCAACAATAGTAAAACTTCAAACAAAGATCTAGTGAACAATGCTACCACCACTTGAGCCCCTGAACTTTCCATATCCTCAAACGTATGACGATTTTCTTCCTTCACAATGTCCACATCAAACATAATGGGACTATGTTCTAAATATCTGAGGAATGCTTACTGACCCAATTCCTTCATCAAAACAAGAGTTCAATAACCTTTATGGTAGTACCCACTGACTCGCGACAGATCTAAAAGTGAAGCTCCACATATCAAATGCAAAAGTGCAGTGTAACAAAAGATGATCTACCGTCTCCCCACTACACAGGCTCATATAACACCACCCTACTAGCACGTCGCCTCTCTTAATGAGATTATCAAAAGTGAGGATCTTCCTCTATGTTGCCATCCATGCAAAGAAAGACCCTCCTTGGGGCAGCACCAAATACTGTTCTAAGGGTAGAGCATGGAACATTGAACCCTCAAGGCATTGTAAAGGGAGTGGACACAATTGAATATGTGATTTATTCCTACAACTAACACATAGCTCATTGTTTAAAAAGAACAATGCACTTCCTCAAGGAGACAAGTAACTCTAATAAAGATCTATCAAATCAATATGGAATAAGAAGGTAAAATTATCTACCCCCAAAAGAATGAAGCACCAGTTGCAACATACATCAAGAGCAAAAGCGAAATATCTTGTATTATCCCACCCAGAACAAACACTCTATTAAGAGAATCTCATGGTTAGAGCAGTGAAAATGCAAAATATAATCTCCATGAAAGTATTGCATGAGCAAAACTAGGAAGTAAAAACCAACTCACCCTTATGTCAAGACCATTTAGTCGTTTTCTCCGGATTTTTCCTCTATCACAAACGAAATAAAGAAAACAGCTTAGAGCAGATGCCCAGACAGATTCTTCATCCTCTTCTGTCTGTGAAGTAATATCAAGGGTATGAGATAGTAAAAAACTAAAAAGAACATGAAACACTTCTTATTAAATATAGCAAAGAGTAGATAAGGACAACATCATGGTTGAAACATCTTCTAATATTAAATTAGAAGAAAATATCTTCGTTTTCTTTGTTCCCCAAACCAAATTGCTCTCATTTTTCCCACCAATTCCTATTTGGCATGCTTATTTATCTTTAAAGTTTCTTATCTACCCTATTTGTACAACCCAAATCTTAATCAACCCCTCCTCACAATCCGTCTTCTTAAAATGCAAAACTTGTAAATGCACATTATCATTAATTAACCATTTTTATACTTCTAATCCCACTGGTGATTAACTAATGCAACAAAATTTCAAAGAAACAATGACCTCCAATAGTTCTTAACATCCCAATTCTATAGATTAGAAATATATTTAATCGAATTTATGAACCAAAAGAACAAAACCAATAAAAGTGTAGCTTCGCCAAACAACAAAAAAAATTACACAAAATGGGAGGTTAAAACTGTTTTGAAACAAGTTTCTAAAGCATAATACTACCCAATTACAAAGCTCCTCACAGCTTGAAAATCAAATCCAATAATTTGCTAAACTAAAATAACTTCTACATTGAATTGCATGATGCATGTCATGTTGCACTACTGAAGAGAGAATGAGATGATCACATAGTACAATTAAAGTCATCTGCTCCTCAAATTGTTACATCCAAAGAATGTTCAATTCCTTAAAGTAAGAAAACTCAAGATAAATTAGTGCAAATAAAAGTTGCTTTAATGATGTTATGTGAAAAGGAAAATTTCTTTAGGTCCAACCTTGCAGAGCACCTTATATGATGACAGATCAATTATACCTGAACAAGAAGAAGTAGTATCTCATATAAAATGTTTAAAATCCAGGACTCAAAATTATCAATAGCTGAGAAAGTGCCAATCTTCTTAACAGAATCTTCCTTTCCTTTCCCATGGATTGTCAGTTGAGCTTCATTATCAAAATAAGACTCTGGAGAATATTCTTCTTCTATTGTGGAAGCATCGTCAGTTATAATTGGCTCTAATAAATGAGCATGGACACCAAGATTCAGAATTAAATCAAAAGCACGAGCCCTGCAAGCCGGCTTTGTAGAACTAAGCATTTCCTGGAACATAATTTAAATTATATTTTACTAAAAACACAAACAAAATGAACAAGAAGGCATCATTGAAAGTAATATAGTTGATGGATCACCTCAAGCATAGACAGAGTTAGAGGAGCAGCAGTCCCAGAATCTAAAACATACCTGCAAAAAAAATCGATAACCTTTTACCATGATCAATCTGTAATACCATTCAACAAAGAAAACAAAACAAACTACATGAACCAATGGACTACGTCAATAGGCCAGCAGTGGAAAAGTTGACTAAACCTTCAAAGATACTGAAACCCATGTTGTTGTATGTACATGCAGGCATACATACACACACACTCACAAGCACTTAATGGATCTTGAACCCACGACCTCACCCTCCATCCCATTATTAAGGGAAAGAGGAAGTGTCATTTGGGACAGATAATTAACAAAGCCTATTTTTTGGAAGTAATTCTTGACTCAATAAGAATTATGTTTGAGTACTTGGCCATCTAGATCATACAACCAAGACAAAACACACAATAAGAAAAGTTCATGGCTACAAATTTGAGTTGAGATATTTGCATAGTATTGCCTTTATATCTACAGACCATTGTACATAATTATCAGATATCTCAAATTTCTAGAATGTCAGAGGCTTTCGATCAAGGGTGAAAACATGCAAATATTCACAGTTAAATAATTCAACATTCATTCATGGACAAAATTCAGTCTATAAATATTCGAAGTTGTACATTCTCTGCAAAACAAAATTATCATCTAGAAATAAGCTTCACAAAGGGTCATTCTCCAAAAAATGCAAAAAAATGATGATGGTCAACCAAATTTCATAAGTACACAGCAGGATACAGGATCAATCCATCAATTATCCAGGCATAGCACACACATGTACATGCACATAGGTCAAACATCAAGAACATATTGAACAATAACAGCCAACCAATGCATTGGAACATACATGTCAATGACAAGTTTGACAAGGACGCTCACAGCCACATCCATGGACGGCTTTCGACTGTTATTACTTAATTTAGAAGATAGTGTCATTAGATTTGTTGAAGATGTCTCTGAGCAAACTGCAGCAATAACGTCGCATACCTCAGCAGGATTCAATCGCAAAGGTTGTTGTTCACTGATCAACAACAAAAAGTTTGATAAGGGAGAGGAGCAAAACAACAAAAAGTAAATTTTTTTTTTATAAGTAACAAAAAATAACAATTTATAAAAACTAATAATCTAAATTTCCTGTTCAGATACACATAAGCAGCAAGCCCTCATGACAAATTCAGACAACTAACCAGCATCAACAAATATGCTAACTCATCCATCAACTGTAATGTTAACTTTTATATGAAAAATAACATAACCAAGCTTGAAGTGATAGTGGACAAAAGAAGTCATATAGTGTTGGCCTGAGCTTCACATTCAAAAACATATAACTTCATTATATATATAACAGAACACATCATTTTACAAATAGATCATCCCGGTGCAGATACAAGGAAAACAACCAGTTCAAAAGCACTAAGGATAAAATTAACAACTTTGACAATTTATTGAGAAAAAAATAGTGCTACTCTGAGAATTTAAAAAATAAATAAAAAAGAAAGAATACTTTAGGTATTATTGAAATTGCTAAGTGCATCACCAACAAGACCACTGTACCTGTAGTGACGATATTGGAAGAGCGGTTTAGCCCTTGGACGGAATGTGCTCACAGGAGAATCCTCCCTGAAAAAGTAGGCAGTGTATCAGTGGCTTAAGAAGCATAATTCAAACATTTGGAATTTGATTCCAAGGTGCTTAATGTGGATTGTTTGGTTGGAACAAAATCGTCGCTCCTTTGAGGACAATGAGAAGACGTTGGATGAGTTAAAGGTTTTATGCCAACATAGTCTTTTTGAGTGGTCTCATTGTTGGGGTTTTACTGATTTTTCTTCTCTCTCTGAGTTTATGTTTTCCCTTAGATTAGTTTCCTGATTACCCTCTTTTTTGTTTTGCTGTTTGTTTTATCTTTTTCTTGTTTTTCATCATCATGAACAACTTGTACTCTTCCTTATTTACTCATTAATAATAGCTCTCTGATTACCTATCAAAAAAAAAAAAAAAAAAAAGTAGGAAGTGCAATACTCAAAATTGTAGTCATATGATCTAATTCTTTTACTAAACTACAGTTCTGGTTTTAATTTATGTGAAGATTTAGTTTATGTAGGTCCAAAACCATCTGTAAATTTGTTCAATAAGCCTCCACAAGACAGCTTCGCTTCCACAACTACCACAGGTTCAATTCCAACAACGTGCATAATAAAAGAAACACCTTCAAATTTTCATTTTTTATTATTAAAACCATACGTGCAACAAAGAAGAGAACCAAAGAAAATAGCATCAACTCAAATGTAGGAACACATCAATATAGTATGCACATATATTCTTCTTTTTTTATAATTCAATAACTACAACAATGGGGGATGGGGGGATTTGAACCGTGGTTCTCCAAATGAAGGAGAGCAGGTAATGCCACCGAGCTACAAGGCTCTTGGCACGTGCGCGCGTGCACGCACACATACACACACATATGAATCTGTGTCTCAGTGTGTGTATAATTTCAATAAGCACGTATTTAATCTTAAAAGACAATATCAAAATTGAAAACCTCACTCTATCTTGTTTAACAATGTTCTATGCTCAATACTACAACCCATTTTAGGATAAGTTAGTAAAAATCATACGACCAGAATCAAGTTCAAATCTCATTGAACTTCTTTTTTTAACATCCCCTCACCTTACTAATATATCACAAAAACCACTCTCAAGTCTCATGATGTTAATGCACTCACACCATCAACATTATTTAGACACAGGGGTAACCAGGTCCTGTAAAATATATAGTAGGACCCAAAAAAATTCAGATACATTAATCTACAAAGTGGACTGGAATTACAATCAAAGGAAGGGAAAGAATAACAATGATTGGAAAAACAAATTACTCCAAACATGTCAAAGCAATCATGTGAGAGAGGACATGCCAAATTTGACAAGGGCCTAACTAGGTGATCCAACACGTTATAGAACACAATTAAATCCATGGACACTAATTAATGATGTACAACAGATTTATGAGCAATAGGCTTAAAAGAATAACGATAATTCAGAGTACCAAACAAGTCAAAGCAATTTTTTAAGAGAGAGAACATGCCAAATTTGATGAGGGCCTTGTTTAGTGCGTTTAGATGCCGTTATTGCTCGCAAGTGCGGCCTAGCATACGCAGAATTGGTAATTGTTGTCACTGGTAAAGGCTGCAATAGTTGATCAAGAAAAGGCATATCAGAAGTTCCAAAATATTTCCAAGGCTGGCCCTTCATTTTAGCTTCCATGTCTCCTACAAGTAATGCTGCAGCACCAACTTCTAGAAAATTACGTGTTCTCATGTCTTGGGGATTCATGGCTCGTTCACTGTATACAAAACATGTCAATTACTCTAGTCACTTATTTGAGCAAAAAGAAGGAACTTAAAATAGACAAATTAAACTAAACACACATAAAACATCAATTACCTTTCAAATGGCAAAGATGATGACTGATATTCCCCAAGCCAGCGCCATTCCAAAGCATCATGTGCAATAAATTCATGATCTACTAATTCATCAACTTTTTCAATGATTGGTAAGTTTGAAACAGATACAGTAGAAGCATCTTTCTTCTCTGAAGTTTCTCCAGCATTTGCAGGGCTTAATTGTGAATTGAAGGATCTACTCAACAAAGATGACAATGTTGGAAGTGATTGTCTTGATGTAGCTCCAGCAAAGGCAGCTGGTTGGAAAGACCGTTTTGGCATATGTTGAGCCACAAGGGAACGTACATAATTTAATGACTTAACAAGTGCCCCAGAAGCAAAACTAGATACAGGCAAAGGAGAGATATTTGTAGATGCTGCTGATGCACCTGCTTGTTGATCTAATGGCCGTGACAATGGTGACACCTTTTGGTTTGGACTAGTATCACACTCAGCAATTGTGTTCAAACAAAATCGATCTATCTGCTGTAATGTGTCCACACTTGGTTTGTATCTGCAGAGAGAAGAAGGAACTGTAAACTCCTAAAATCAAAAGGTACAGGCTAACAGAGATGGCATCTCAATCAACAGGTATTCCAGCAGAAAGACAGAAACCACTTGCTTATTACATAAACATAGGGGTTGCTGCCAAAGCAGTAAGCACCCACCAACTTATAGATTTCAGGCAGGGCAAAGAGAGTTTTCTAAAATCCACATCAATGAATCAACCAAGTCCATCAAAGATTTCTTTTTCTTTTTTTTGTGCAGAGAAGCATATTTGAAAGGCAACTTAACAATTCACCAAAAAAGAAAAGGTGACTTTAACAAAATAGCATTGCCAGAACATCAAGGATGGTCCACGCACTGTTGCACCAAGTATTGGCTATAATTGAAAACCAGACTAAATAAAGAACATACCTCAAAAGGTACCGTTTCAAAAGTGCCACACACCTTGCGACTACAGCTGGGCTGGTGCAGAAAAAAAAATTCATACAGTTCAGAAGAGTCAATGTAGTAACAAACATTACCCAATGTACTTTGCTCAAAGCAAAAGTGAGAAATAGAAAAAGACACGAATAGCAAGTTTTGCACATGGAATAAAACATAACTATAATATATATACCAAAAACGCTGCATAGACATAAATTTTCTAGGGTGAGCATGCACATGCACAAGATAATTTATACTCATCCAGCTAAAAGTGGATGTCTCAGCCCTTTTGTCTGTTGTAGAATGAGTGTTCACTTTTGTAAAGCCAATATACTATATTTTTCATTTTACAATATAGCCCTAATAAAGGCAAGCAATGCTCCTACCCTCAGTTTGGGATAGACGGGGGCATCTGAAGCTTCAATCCTAGTTAAACCCAGTACATATACTAAAGTGCAATAATACTGGGACTCAATAAAGTGAAATATGCACCATAAAGAGAATGGGAAATGGTGCTTTTTGCTTTGGTTTTGTGCCAAACTTTCAATTTAGGAATTTACAGTTTATGTGTGCAGTCCACAAGTGACATTAGATGTAGAAAGTTTTAAAGTTTTGAAGATCATGACACTATTGAGTTTATAGTCAAAGCAGTTTCTTATTTGAGTAAAAAAAAACTGAGAGTTATAAGTCAGTTTTGGTGTGCAGAGGCAGAATTGCAATTTCCAGGAAATCACGCACAATGTCCTACTTGTAATTCATTTAGAGGTATCTTCATAACCAAGTATCTAAGAGTCAATAAAAAGTATTAAATTTTTTTTTCTTTAGTATTAAGCAACTGTGCTCTGCGTATAAATTGAACGTTCTAATTCTATTAAGATAAGGAAGAATTTAAGAGTTGAAAATCCATAAAATTCTGTATATTTTTCAACAATTATCCACCTTTTATTGACAGAGTTTTAAGTGTTTGAGTTTGTTAGGCATGTTATCTTCCTCCCCTTTTGCATCTTCTGTTATTCTAATTTTCTGCTTCTCTAAAAGTGCTCTGCTTCACCACTGATTTCTCAACTCAAACAACAACCGTTCCATATTTCTCTATTTTTTATTGGTAAATTGCACATACATGGTCATGAATTCACAACCTCGCTATCCACCCCATTCTTATAGGGTGTGCAAGTGCCATTTGAGCTAGAGATTTCTCTGTTTTCTAAGTTGTAAAGCCCCTCAACCCCCCACCCCCCCCCCCCCCAAAAAAAAAAAAATCACAAAAAGAACACATAAAAAAAAAATGGAGCTCTAAAGCCACTCTATCAAACCTAGCAATCTCCCACCCTTTTTTTTTTTGGGGCGTATGTTCTTACTATTTTTTTCTTGCAAAAAAGCCCTAAGGTTTGATGCCATTTTTCACTCGCCCATTTGTTATCATGCTAGTGAGCCTTCCAGCATGTACAATCCTGTCATACTCAAATGTTATGTCTGCAATACTAAAAGTAAAACACTAAGGTTTGATGCAGGACAGCTCCTTAACGTAAGTTCAAGGCTGCCATTAACATATGTATATTTGTGTCCATTTCCGTAAAAACATGTAACATATTCAGCTCATACCTACTTTAATATTACAAAATCTTATAGAAACATGTGTAAGCCAGTACTTCTAAGAATCTTTCTACTAGAAGACATCACATTGTTTTCTAATTCAATTCCAATTACACTAAGTTAACTAAGGTACTATGTGTTAGAAACATCTCAATCATGTAAATATGGCACCAGACCAGGATACCATGCCATTCATGTTGAATACCCTGAACCATTTGATAAAAATCTGTTACCATATCAACAAGCTATATAGCAAGAAACACGATGATCAGACTCATTTTTCTTATATCGAGCCATTTATCATCACATGATTCTCAAGTTCAATTCCAGGTATATTCAGTTGCATGTTGTTGTCTACAGCAAAGAAACAACTGAATCCAAATAAAGATGGCACCACTGACCCCTGTACAGCTGTACCACATCATCATGACCAATAAGTTAATAACTTTTTGTATTGACTAACATTCACATTAAGGAAGCCCTTAAAGACATGTAGAATACTAAGCAAACCGTGTAACTGGAATGAGTACAATCAAATACACAACAATAACGAAATCGCCACAACATACCTGCGCTCCCTCTCTGCAATTGTATGGTCTAGAATCACACTGTAAGCCAGGTCAGTTGTTGCAGGATTTGCCAGATAGTCCTGCCATTGATAAATTCAACATTGAATTCTCAATCAAATGGGTTTTAGGTCAATGAGCTACACCCATAGTTCTCAGCTTATCAATCCTGCTTCGGGCCAAGACAAATGATATAATTTTATTCTGTGAAAAGTCTATTGAGTTCAGTTTAACCCCCCCAACCATATTAAGAATATATATCTGTGTTTTATAACCATTCCACGCCAAACTAATAACATTTACAAAAGAGTTAAGTTCGGACAAAACTAAGCATTAAATTCAACTCTTCACAGTACTCAAGACCCACATTTGGCATCATTTTCAGGCCAATACAAATTATATAAATTTATGCTATGAAAAATTTACTGAATTCAGTTTAATCTCCAAGTCCCAAACATATAACCAATGCTTTCAATCAGTGAAACATTACTTTGTTTTATAACCAGTCCACATCAAATTAATACAATTTTAAAAAAAAAATGAGATCCATGAGGTCTGGGGTTCAAAACCTCTAACCAGTATCTTGAGGCACCCCCAAGGGATTTTTCCTTGTAATTACCACACCTAGGGCAAAAGTCGTGCTCGAAGAGACATATAGGACCACACCCTTTTGCGCCACAACTCTAATGTGGCAGTATGTGAGTAGTGGAAAAAAAAAGTAATGGGTTCATGTAAAAGTAATAGCAAGCCAATCACAATCTGTCACATTGGATAGTTGTGGAAAAGGGTGCACCAAAGTGTGTGGTCCTAGAATTACTCCTAGAAACTCTCATTAGCAAAAATAATACTAATAAATAAATAATAAAGTAATACTTCTGCACTGCCTCATTTTATTTATCAAAAAATAAAAAATACAAAAAATATATCCAAACAAACCTAAGCATTAAATTCAACTCTCCACGGTAGTCAAGCGCCAAAAATGGCAACATTTTTAATAAAGGCCAGCAAGATTCTAACCTCAATTTCCAAAAATAATTTCACGTAAATTAAAAAAAAAAAAAACAAAAAACAAAACAAAAACAAAAAAATCCATAGAGCTACTTTATTACACGTAATGAAGAATGACAATTCCAGCAATAAAATTAAATTCCTCTGGTTAACTAACAAAATGTAAGAAGATAAATTCAGTAATAAGCTTTTAATGCACACTAATTTGGTTCATTTTATAGCTGAGCTGTCCACATTTAGAAAACAAACAAAACCAACAAATACACGAGACCTAAACTTCGTTATTTCCATTTCTTTTATTTCTCAGCAACCAAGCAGAGAACAAATCTCGAATTAAAAATAAATAAATAAATAATTCACAAATCGATACTCGGAATCCAAAAAAATTAACGAACCTTGAGAGTTCTGGAAGCTTCGGAGACGACGACAGCGGAGGGACCCGCATGGTGCGACGTGGCGGCAGAGGAAGCGAAAGAGAAAGAGAAAGACGACGACGAAGCCAAAGACAGCGAGGACGACGAAGACAGAGAAGACGACGAAGAAGAAGAGAGGCAATCGGCAACGGCGCGGCGCAGCGGCTCGGGCGGCTTCTTGAGCGACGAGGATCTCAGCCGCGAGACTCCGCCGGGACCGCCGAGCTGGAGCCGCGAGCTTCCGGCGGGGCTCCGCGAGGGGCTGTAGGTCGACGACATGGATTTCGAGGAGAGGCACGGAAATCTCAGTGAATCTCGCGGTGAGCTTAATAAAATCGCTCCCCCTTCAAACCAAAAACAAAACAAAAAAGCTGGTTCTAGTTTCTCTCTTACAGTGTATTTCTTTGTTTCTTTTTTTTCTATTTTTTCTCTCTACATTTGAAACTATAAGAGAAAATTGAATAAACTGTTCGTTGGTGTGAAAGTGAAACGGAAAGAAAGAAAGTCTCCAAAGAGAGAGAGAGAGAGTTCTTCAATTTCGGAAGTGAGAGTATTAGCTGTACGTATAGGCGTAGTTTTATGAGGGATATTAGCTGGCATGCGCTAGAATTTGTCACTTTTTTAAGATTGAGGCATTGAAGATTATTTAAAAGGTCAATTTGGGAACCTAAATATTAAAAAAAAAAAGAAGAAAAATTATTCCTATCTAGGGCTGAGTAAGAGGAGAGTGTGACTGTCTGATGTGGGATTTTGAAGGTACTTACTGGGCTTGAATTTAATAGCTCGGAACGAATCACAATACTGCCGTTTGAACATGTAACGTTGGAGGGCCCGATGATTGTGGCCTTCTGGGGGAGACAAAGGGGAGTAACCCTAGTTCTTCTTCTTCTTACATCCAAACCCAAACAAATATATATATAAGGTTGGGTTCAAGTTACACCTACTATAACTCTCTAAGTAATGTTACACTACCCAATAACTTATTATTGAATTAATATTTTGAAAATCTAACCGTTGAATTACATGTTCTATATGTTTTTAATATGTATGCCAATTTTCATATCAATCAGATGTTATTTATCATTTGATTTATAAACTCATCTTTTATACATTATTTTAAGTTACAAAAATTTGAATTTGAACAATTGATTGATGACATGACTATTAATCTTTGATCACCTCAAAATTTTGCAAACATGAAGAATATACCAAAATAATGTAATCTAACGATGGATTTGTCAATATTCGCATCCAATTAAAAAATATTGAGTGGTGTAACATTGCTTAGAGTTACACCAGTTGTAACTTGAACTCAACCCATATATATATATATATATATATATTAGGAATTGGATAATAAAGTTCTATTATAACAATAACCATAGCTTTAAAAATAAGGACAGTCAAAGAACCGAAAAAAGGTTTTGTAAGGACTCAAAATGTGACGATCCCAAATGATATGGGCTTCGCACGTAAAAAGGCTCTTGCAATAAAATTTATAAAGTGTGGGTTTGAAAGGTTAGGCCTTGATCACTAGACGGTGGTTAGTCGTGGTGTTCATGATAGCAACGCGTTTAATAAGACCTTTCCTCCGGCATGGCCTATGCGAATCCGGTCCTTTGGCCTTGTTCGAGGGGTTTGGTGTTCTCATAATTCTCCCTTGTTTAGGACTCAGGGGGGTGGGAGACGGTTTGTCCCCCCCCTTCTCTAGTTGCTTGTCTTTTCTTTTTATACTAGCATTTTTCCTTCCTTCTTACGTCCACGTGTAGGTTCAACTTTTTAGGGCTGATACTTGTCCCATCAGCCCATACTCAAAGTGGTTGGGGGTGGTTGTAAAAGCTGAAAAGTATTGCCCTGTCAGGCGCAGAGTACTTAATTGCAGTAATGGTTGCTTTTCCCTTGTCCTTTGTCGCTATCCTATTCAAGGGTCTTTTCCGCGTTAATGTGGAGGAGTTTAGCATTTCCATGAACTGTTCCTATACCGTATTTGCCCTTTCCCTCAGGAGGACCTCGGGAATGCCGAGGACAAAATCATTCTCGGCTACGTTTCAATTACTACTTGGACTTCCATTATGTATCTTTGGTTATATCCCTCCTCGGCTCGGGCCTTGGGCTCCAATGTAAAAGTGGGTCAGGGCCTCAAAATATTGGGCCCCACAATAGCCCCTCAAAATCCTGCTGTCGGACCCCTCTTGGTCGGAGAGGAGGGTTTTGATGATGCCAAGACTTTATTACAGTTCGTTTAGCTTTGCCCTTCATTAATGTTGGCGTCTCTTCATCTGCTTAGGAAACGCGCCGGGTTAAGAGACATTCTTCTAGATTTACACACGATGCGCTCCCGCCGTTTCAGGGTACGAGGCACGTTAGTAATAAATTTCTTTTACGAGGCCAATCAAATCTGACAATTATAGATGACATCGGGGAGTTGAACAGACGCTATATCCTTTGTAGCTCTTCTTGGAAATTTGTATGGATTAAATGCCACTGGACTTACCTTCCATATAAGAAGTCAGATGAGAGGGTATTCCTTTGCATAAAGACCCTTTAACCTTTCTGAAGCCTTAAACCTCAAGTTGCGCTCAAAGTATTCCTTATCAGCATAGTCAAATCTTATAGTGTGATATGTCTGAGGTGGAAACAGGGGTGAAGAGACCACACCCTTTCCGAAAGCACCGTGCCCCTCCGAAGCTTAAGATGGCTCGGTCAAGGCAGGGTTGGTAGAGACTCAAGATATTTCTCACCCTCTTTCAGCCAAAATCCGAAGCAGGAACTAATCACATCAAGTTTTTGGTGCGATCGAGCTGGGGTTGCTCATTATCAGTACCACCCGCTCTCTTATGAGCATAGCTAATATGGCACCAGCGGGTTAGGAGTCAGGGTTGATGCAGGGACTAAGTCTCCCTGCTTCTTCCTCTCTTCCTTCACTGGTGCCTCATTTTGCCTCCCCTTCTTCTTCTTTCCCATCACCAGATCCATCATGGTGCTTTTCCTTCTTCCTCTTCTTCTCCTCCTCCACCAAGGGAGGTCTTCCTCTCAATATGGGTGCTATTGGGGTAGAATTTGGAAAGACTTCGGAGCAAAGCTTAAAAAGACTTCTAGTTGTTTGTTTGTTTTGTTTTTTTTGTTTTTTTGTTACTGTTTTTGCAATTCGTTTTTTGTATAGGCTTGTTTAAACCCCTCATTGTACGCTGTACTGCTTCTTTACATCAATAAAAGTTGACATTGTCTTACTCTATGTATTCTTTCTTTTCTGCAGTGGTTATGCCATAAATAGATGTGCGATCATATAATTTTCTTTCATGTTCTGAACGATGCTCAGGGCAGAAACTCATATTAAGAAAAAGATATTATTCTGAGTTTATTGAAACTACTCGGCACAATAATGCTGACATGAAAAAGCAATATCTAGGGCAAAAACCCCTATTAAGAAAGAAACATTATTCTGAGTTTATTGAAACTACTCGGCACCATAATGCCGACATGAAAAAGCAATATCTAGGGCAGAAACCCTTATTAAGAAAGAAACATTATTCTGAGTTTATTGAAACTACTCGGCACCATAATGCCGACATGAAAAAGCAATATCTAGGGCAGAAACCCTTATTAAGAAAGAGACATTATTCTGAGTTTATTGAAACTACTCGGCACCGTAACGCCGACATGAAAAAGCAATATCTAGGGCAGAAACCCTTATTAAGAAAGAAACATTATTCTGAGTTTATTGAAACTACTCGGCACCATAATGCCGACATGAAAAAGGGTTGCATACCCCCAAACTAACCGAGAGGGCAGCTGAATGCTCGGTGCCATGCAAGAGGTAATCATCCGAGGATGGGTAACCCGAAAGGAACAGCCCATGCGAGTCGCCAAGTGCCAGGGTGCTTCGCCACCTTCCAAACGACCCTCATAGTCCTAGTTCTTTCCAGCATCCGGTCTGAGGACTGAGGTGCGATCGTACCGAATTTAAACACTCGTTTTCACCAATTCCCTTAAAACTGAGGATCTGAGGGCAGGTTGGGACCTTCATTCCGTTTAGGACGTAATCCAATTTTTAGCAGATAACCATCCAGTAGGACTGAGCAATCTAGAATTCTCCTTAAATGGTTGGTTTTTCCATAGGTTTGAGTCCAAGGACTATGCAATACCTAGGTTCTGTCCAAAACTTAGATTTTCAAACTCATGTCCTTGGTTTCCCCATAGGTTTGAGCCCGAGGACTATGCAATACCTAGGTTCTGTCCAAAACTTAGATTTTCAATCTCATGTACTTGGTTTCCCCATAGGTTTGAGCTCGAGGACTATGCAATACCTTGGTTCTGTCCAAAACTTAGATTTTCAATCTCATGTACTTGGTTTCCCCATAGGTTTGAGCCCGAGGACTATGCAATACCTAGGTTCTGTCCAAAACTTAGATTTTCAATCTCATGTACTTGATTTCCCCATAGGTTTGAGCCCGAGGACTATGCAATACCTAGGTTCTGTCCAAAACTTAGATTTTCAATCTCATGTACTTGGTTTCCCCATAGGTTTGAGTCCGAGGACTATGCAATACCTAGGTTCTGTCCAAAACTTAGATTTTCAATCTCATGTACTTGGTTTTCCCATAGGTTTGAGCCCGAAGACTATGCAATACCTTCCAAACGAGGAACAGCCTATGCGAGTCGCCAAGTGCCAGGGTGCTTCGCCACCTTCCAAACGACCCTCATAGTCCTAGTTCTTTCCAGCATCCGGTCTGAGGACTGAGGTGCGATCGTACCGAATTTAAACACTCGTTTTCACCAATTCCCTTAAAACTGAGGATCTGAGGGCAGGTTGGGACCTTCATTCCGTTTAGGACGTAATCCAATTTTTAGCAGATAACCATCCAGTAGGACTGAGCAATCTAGAATTCTCCTTAAATGGTTGGTTTTTCCATAGGTTTGAGTCCAAGGACTATGCAATACCTAGGTTCTGTCCAAAACTTAGATTTTCAAACTCATGTCCTTGGTTTCCCCATAGGTTTGAGCCCGAGGACTATGCAATACCTAGGTTCTGTCCAAAACTTAGATTTTCAATCTCATGTACTTGGTTTCCCCATAGGTTTGAGTCCGAGGACTATGCAATACCTTGGTTCTGTCCAAAACTTAGATTTTCAAACTCATGTACTTGGTTTCCCCATAGGTTTGAGCCCGAGGACTATGCAATACCTAGGTTCTGTCCAAAACTTAGATTTTCAATCTTATGTACTTGGTTTCCCCATAGGTTTGAGCCCGAGGACTATGCAATACCTAGGTTCTGTCCAAAACTTAGATTTTCAATCTCATGTACTTGATTTCCCCATAGGTTTGAGCCCGAGGACTATGCAATACCTAGGTTCTGTCCAAAACTTAGATTTTCAATCTCATGTACTTGGTTTCCCCATAGGTTTGAGCCCGAGGACTATGCAATACCTAGATTCTGTCCAAAACTTAGATTTTCAATCTCATGTACTTGGTTTCCCCATAGGTTTGAGTCCGAGGACTATGCAATACCTTGGTTCTGTCCAAAACTTAGATTTTCAAACTCATGTACTTGGTTTCCCCATAGGTTTGAGCCCGAAGACTATGCAATACCTAGGTTCTGTCCAAAACTTAGATTTTCAATCTCATGTACTTGGTTTCCCCATAGGTTTGAGCCCGAGGATTATGCAATACCTAGGTTCTGTCAAAAACTTAGATTTTCAATCTCATGTACTTGGTTTCCCCATAGGTTTGAGCCTGAGGACTATGCAATACCTAGGTTCTGTCCAAAACTTAGATTTTCAATCTCATGTACTTGGTTTCTCCATAGATTTGAGCCCGAGGACTATGCAATACCTTGGTTCTGTCCAAAACTTAGATTTTCAATCTCAAGTACTTGGTTTCCCTATAGGTTTGAGTCCGAGGATTATGCAATACCTTGGTTATGTCCAAAACTTAGATTTTCAATCTCATGTACTTGGTTTCCCCATAGGTTTGAGTCCGAGGACTATGCAATACCTAGGTTCTGTCCAAAACTTTGATTTTCATGTAGTTGGGGGATATTAGCCCTTTGGCCCAGGTGTAGGACATTGGTTTGGGGGGATTAGCACCTCGGCCAAGCCCCTAACGAAAAACGCAGCCCCTAGTGGAACTTTAGGTTAGGACGCTACAACGGGCTGCTGGAGGTGATGGGAGGACTTTCTCGACTCACCGCCTGTGCCAATACACAAGCCTTCCCACAGACGGCGCCAATTGTAAGGACTCAAAATGTGACGATCCCAAATGATATGGGCTTCGCACGTAAAAAGGCCCTTACAATAAAATTTATAGAGTGTGGGTTTGAAAAGCTAGACCTTGATCACTAGATGGTGGTTAGTCGTGGTGTTCATGATAGCAGCGCGTTTAATAAGACCTTTCCTCCGGCATGGCCTATGCGGATCCGGTCCTTTGGCCTTGTCCGAGGGGTTTGGTGTTCTCATAATTCTCCCTTGTTTAGGACTCAGGGGGGTGGGAGACGGTTTGTCCCCCCCCCTTCTCTAGTTGCTTGTCTTTTCTTTTTATACTAGCCTTTTTCCTTCCTTCTTACGTCCACGTGTAGGTTCAACTTTTTAGGGCTGATACTTGTCCCATCAGCCCATACTCAAAGTGGTTGGAGGTGGTTGTAAAAGCTGAAAAGCATTGCCCTGTCAGGCGCAGAGTACTTAATTGCAGTAATGGTTGCTTTTCCCTTGTCCTTTGTCATTATCCTATTCAAGGATCTTTTCCGCGTTAATGCGGAGGAATTTAGCATTTCCATGAACTGTTCCTATACCGTATTTGCCTTTTCCCTCAGGAGGACCTCGGGAATGCCGATGATAGAATCATCCTCGGCTACGTTTCAATTACTACTTGGACTTCCATTATGTATCTTTGGTTATATCCCTCCTCGGCTCGGGCCTTGGGCTCCAATGTAAAAGTGGGCCAGGGCCTCAAAATATTGGGCCCCACAGGTTTGATTTCCAATTTTTATCAAATCAATTGAGGGTTTGATTTTCGACTGAACCAACCAATTAGGTTTAGTTTTTAAAACCGTGACAATAACTATATTTTAATCCCAATATTTTGGGATTTGTTATAAATTCTTAGGGTAAAATGTAAAACTGACCCTCTAAGTTTTTTCAGATTTCATTTCAGTCCTCTAACTTTCAATTTTATTCAATTAAGGCTTTTCCATCAACTTTTGTTATATGTTATGGTTAATTTTTAAATTTTATAAATTTTTCTTCAAATTTTTAAATTAAAAAAATTCAATTAATAATTGAAAAATATTTTCCAGATTTTTTTTTTTTCAAAAAATTATAACAAAAGTTAACGGAAATGCCTTAATTGAATAAATCTAAAACTTAGAGAACTGAAATGAACGAAAGTAAAGTTAGAGGACTGAAATGAAATCTGAAGAAAGTTAGAGGGTCAGTTTTGCATTTTAGCCAAATTCTTAATAACTTAGTCGAGTAGTTTTCATTGTTGATTTTAACAAAGAGTAATATTGGCTGTTTCTTCCTTAATTGAGGTATATTATAATTTTTTGGAAAATGTTATAATGTACCAATTAAACTATAAAGCTATTACGGCATGTTAGAGTTGTTGTTTTTTTTAGAAGGCATGTTAGAGTTTTAAGTTGTGTATTTTAAATAACAAATTATTCAATATGTTCTCTTTATTTGTAAATGACTATGTGAATATGGTGAGATTTGAACCCAGTATAATTAAATCTTACCTGGGATACACTAAGTGTTTGATGTTGGATGATAACATTTTATTTTGTTTTGTTTTGTTTTTGTTTTTTGTTTTTTTTGTTTTTTCTTTACTTTTTGCACATTAAAGCTATCCTATAACTTGTAGTGTCACTTTTCAACTATGGACTTTTGGGAATTACCAAATTTAGAACTGTATTTGGCTTATTTTTAATATAGAAAGCAATATATTTTAATTATTTTAGGCAATAACAATTTTGGACTTTTTTCCGTTAATGATAAATTTTTCTAAAGTTTAATCTCATCTCTAAATTATCGATTTTACTAATTCAGATTATAAAAAAAATTAAGCAATTTAATTATATCCTCACTGCCACTTGCTAAGAAAGTAATTTAACTACCGAAAATGTATAAATTGCATTTCTTTTGAATTATTTCATCTCATATTTATAAGGATTAAAGCGAGAGCAAGATGAATCACTCAATTTAACCATTCAAAAATTTATAGACTAAATTGAAACAACTAATAACATTATAAATAAACTTAATCTCTTGCATATAATTCATGAACCTACTTTGTAATACTCATTGTCATTTTCCATAAGACAAATATCATAAATAATTTAATAGATATGTTATTTCTAGAATAGAACAAACTATTTTACAAACTACTGATATGGTGAATGGTTATTGGTATGTAAAAAAATAATATTAGTGTTGGGCCTAAATAAGACCTAGTAAAGAGCTTTAAAAAAAAATATTCTAACATTTAGCAAATAAACTATAAAAAAATTACGAATTACTACACCAAAAAACATGAAACATAATTGCATACAACCATCTATTCCTTTATTTCAAAGGCATTTTGCAACTTGTTTCTTCTCATCTTGGTTCCTCATTCTTATTAATTTATTTGAGTTGTTGTGTGTGTAAATGTTCCCACTAGTTACATAAAATGCTTGACCCTTTTGTCTTCATTTTCGTTCTTTTTGACTTACACTTCTTGAAGCCGTAACCTCTGAATTTAATTGGGAAAAAGCATGAACAGTCACTTTGACTTTTTTTGGGAGAAACAACAGTCACTTTGACTTAAGAGTGTTAAAAAACAAACAATGTCTTAAAATAAAAAAACAAAAACAAAAACAGTACCACTAGGAATCCAAGAAGACCATAAAATTTCATTAACAAACATGATCAGTCGCATTATTGGAAAAATAAAAGCAAGTAATTTCGTTTTCAAACAACATACATACATTTGTCAAAAAAGTCCAAAAGCCATTGAATTTTAATCTTAATTGAACTAAAAATCTGGAATTTATTACACAACCTTTTGATACGTCATTATCAATGCCTTTTTTTTTTTTTTTTTATCAAGTACTTGTCGTTAAATTATATATGCACACAGAACGACAGCATAGTTACTAACTTACTACCTTTTTATAACTAACAAACAAAACTACAAGCGTTTTGCTTAGAGCATTCACATATAGTTGGAAATGTCATTTTATCTTATTTTACCATCAAAAAAATTACTTTATCAATTATACCATACTATTTTATAATACACCCAACATCTCAACTTTTATTTTACAATACAACACATTAAAATTATATAAATTATATAATAAAATAATAAACAAATTATCTATCAGTCCTCTCTCTCATTTCTATTCTTGCCTCTATGTCTCTCTCTCAACAACCAAAAAACCCAATCGCCACCACACCACCACAATGCCCACCATGCCACCATTACCCACTGCCCACCAAAATCCCATCGAAACCAAAAATCCAAATTAAGAAAAGAAAAGAAAAGAAAAAAACAGCAAATACCCACCAAACCCATAAAAAAAAAAAAAAAAAAAAAAAAAAAAACCAATCAACCCGGTCACCACCACCACGCCTCCACCATGCCTATCATGCCACCACTGCCCACCAGAATAAAAACCCATATTAAAAAATTATAAATAAAAAAATAAAAAAAAAAAAAACCCAAATAAACCCCGATCAAAACCCAGACAGTTGTTGAGCAAAACCTCAACCAAAATCCCCGGAAAACACACAAAACACAACACACATCGCACCACCGCTAGATCAACACCGCCACCAACGCTAGATCAACACCATATCAACACTGCCATCGCACTGCCACTAGATCAACACCACGCCGATCTCGACTCACTCCGCCAGGACCACGTTGCCAAACCACCAGATAACGCCGGACCCACGACCACGCCAGAAAAAATGAACCACTGTGAGAGAGATGTGAGACTGAGAATGTTCTCTAGAGAGAGAGAGAGAATATGAGACAATGAGGAGAGAGAAAGTGGCAGATATTTATAGGTGAGAATAAAAAAATATTATTTTGTTTTACAATGCTGCTACAGTACCATCGTAAATTTACGATGGTACTATAGCAATATTGCAAATTTTTTTGCAATTCTAAGCTTTTACAAGTTCGGATGGTGGGGGTTTTTGAGAGACAAATGTTAAATAGAGGCAACATATGGCATTTAGCATTCCCATTGTGAATGCTCTTACATGAGTTACATCCGCGATCGAGTCTAAGTGTGAGTACTCTCAATGGTGTCAAGAGCAATCTCATCCAAGAATTTAGCGAACAATCGCATGCGATTTTGACCGTACACGTGTCCATCCCATCCCCTTCTCGCTAACTCTTAGCCCAATGTCACAGTAGAGTCAACGGTCTCGTCAACGCTATCATGAGCCAAGTCGATCATCCCCAATTCGACGGCTTGCTTAGTCGTGATCTTAGCTGCCGTCAAAACGACGGCGCGCCAAGCCACAAGCGAGCCAATCTTGCACTCAATGAGAGCTATGAACCAAGGCACGATCACGAGCTTGATATTGAGCTTGCTCATTTAAAGGACGCCTTGGTTGCTTCGTAAGGATGTAGTCATGGTTGAGGGCGAGGATGAAGCCGTCAATGGATGCGTGGCTAGAGACAGCGGCGATGGTGGGAATTAGGAGAGAGATGAGGTCGGTTATGAGGGATTGTAGCTTGGAGTTCATGAGTTCCCTTTGAGCTTTTGAGGTGCTGGCCTATGCGAGATCGTAGCCATTGGAGAAAAACCTAGGTTGCACGGACACGCCATTTTTGGCGTCGTGTCGGTGTCCGACACCAGAACGGGGATGACGCGCCAGATTCCGGTGTCCGGCGGTGTCCCTTTTTTTTTTTTTTTTTTTTTTTTTTTTTTTTTTTTTTTTCGCTTCTCCGACACGGCACTGACACAGCGCCGACGCGGTTCCAACGCGTTCGACACGCTAGCAGTGAAAAAAAAAAAAAAAATCACAGATTTTGACAGGTGAACTTACCAATATCATTGATTTTGTGATAACCCTAAAACAATAAAGCAAGTTTTAGAGTCTCTTTGACTGAAAATTGAAACCACATCTCAAGTTCTTCTCAACCCAGTGACCCACCCTCCCTTTGTCGCTGTCGCTACCCTCTGTCCCTCGCCGGAGTTAGATCGGGCCGATCGGCGAGCTCCGACGTCGACGCCATGCCCTCTGTCCTCTGTCCCTTCCGATCTCTCTCTCTCTCGACGCGGACAACAGGTCCGATCTCTTAATTCTCTTCTCTGTGCTCTCTCTGTTTTTTTTCTTTCTTTCTCTCTTTCAGATGTTAATTTTGGTGAATGGGTGGGTGTACTGTTACTCACTTATTTATAACGCGTTTTGTTTTGTTTTTTGTTTTTTTTTTTTTTTTAACTGCTACTGTGGCCTGTGGGTGCCGTCTGTCCTATTTTTTTGGTGAATGGGTGGGGTGTACTGTTATCCTTTTATGTTTTTAGTTTGATGTTGAACTTGTTATCCTTTTATGGTTTGTACTCTAAACATTTTATGTGTATTATTGTACTATTTTGGGTGTTAGTTTACTTATTTGTAGTTCTTACATAATTTAAATTCTAGACATAAACGTATTTTATGTCTAAAAATATTGAAAAATATGCCTAAATATAAAATTTAATTAATTATTTAACCGCCGTGTCTCCGCTGTGTCGTGTCCTTATTTTTCAAAAATTGTTGTATCCCCGTATCCGTATCCGTGTCCGTGTCCATGCAACATAGAGAAAAACTTGCCTTGGGCGATGGTGATGAGAGCTGAAGAGGAAGCTGACTTGGCTCGAACTCAGTGTAGAGTCGATTGGATTGCGTCGATGAGTGTTGGGTTTAGCCTGTGTTCATCAGAACCTGTTATCGTTAGGATGAAAATCCTGCCTCTTTTCTCTAACGTGCACATCTTTGATCTCTCTCTCTCACACACTGACACACACAGTGACAAAGACAGAGACAGAGAGATACTCTTGCTTTTGTGAGTTCGAACTTTGAATTGAACAAATGCAAGTATTGGTTGGAGTTTTTGAATTCTAAAATGGCATGGACAGGTACGTGAATGGTACTTTGACCTGTGGCGGCTTTCGATTATTATGTTCTCTTTATTTGTAAACGACTATATCACTATATCAATACGTATATGGTGTGATTTGAACCCACTATAATTAAATCTTACCTTAGGTACACTTTTTTTTTCTTTCTTTTAGAGAGACTTAACCTATGGTGCTCGTTCCTAATGATAGCTCATCAAATCAAGACACCAATCGATTTTTAGTATAGGCAGGGATTAAATCCCAAATCTCTTATTAAACCATCAATTGAGCTAACTGGAATCCACACCTTGGATACACTTAAGTGTTTGGTGTTGGATGATAACATTTTTTTTTTCACTTTTTGCACATTAAATCTTACATATAGTTTCACTTTTCAACCACAGACTTTTGGGAATTACCAATTTTAGAATTGTATCTAGCTTATTTTTAATATAAAAAAACAATATATATATATATATTTTTTTTTTTTTTGAGATAAAAAAACAATATATTTTAATTCTTTTAGGTAATAACAATTTTGGACTTTTGTCCGTTAATGATAATTTTTTCTAAAGTTTAATCTCATTCCTAAATTATCAATTTTACCAATTCATATTATAAAAAAAAATAATAATAAAATTAAACAATTTAATTATATATTCACTCCCACTTGCTAAGAAAGTAATTTAACCACCAAAAATGTATAAATTGCATTTCTTTTAAATTATTTAATCTCGTATTTATAAGGATTAAAGCGACAATAAGACGAATCACTCAATTTATTAAAAAATGGGAAATTTTAATTGTAAGGACTTTAATTTGAACCATCACACACCCCTTGGTGCAATGGTTACTCCACAAGTATAAGTGTTTGTGAGGTGTGGGGTGTGGGGGGTAAGGGCTAAGGTTCAAGTCTCCAGAAGGAAGCTTCACACACATATACACTTAGATTAGGCTTTAGTAAAATTTCTATCTTGTATAAAAATAAATAAATAAAAAGACTTTAATTTGAACTTCAACCCACCAAGAATAGTGGAAGATAGCCCAATAAGCCCAAAATAATATATTTGTTAGAGAATGGGTCTTACAAGAAAACTTCCTAGCAAGTTAAGAACGGGCCATAGTTAATAGGATCCATGCAAATAAGACTAAAAATACGAATTGATGGAAATTACGCTCCTCGGTCAAGTCCGAGGATGAGATGTTCTTATATTGAATCAAGCTTGTCTGTGTGCAATGTGTTCTTCTTTTTTTCTTCCTTCTTAGATTACATGCCCCATTTTTTATGGTGGTCATTTCCTTATATAGTCCCTTACTTCTACATCTCAGCCCTCCACCTGTTGATTTTTTAGGAAATCCCCTGGATGCTTGTCCCATCAGGACCTCTTTGAAACTTTGTGAGGAGCTGTGAGTTGGGATGGCATTGTTCAGATGTCATTTCTCAAAAAATGCGGCAAGTTCATTTGGTGCAGTGCATTTAATGTGGTGGTGAAAGTCTTCTTCTCAGATATTTATTCTTTTGTTGTTGGCTTAACTCTGTTACCTTCCCTGAAACTTATCTTTCCAAAATGGTTAACTCCATAAAGCTCTCCTGAGGTGGCTCAGCTCCTCGGCAATCTCAGCTGCTTTGTCATTCTCCTCTACTCTCCTTGACCCATTGATTTAGGCTTATACAATCCCTTTAACCATCCTTGAATGTTTATTTGTCCTCGAGCACGGCCCACAACCCAATAAACGTGCTCAGTTTTCTTGTCCTCACATTAACCAATGCTATTAAGGCATTGGTTTATGAGCTATTTTTAAAAACATTTTTATTGGGAGAATGATAAAATAATAAATGTTGTTGACAACTTTTTTATTTCCCATGAAAGTGGTGTCAAAATTTTCCTATTATAGTTTATTAATAACTGTCCTAGGGGCATCCATTAACATGACTCATCAAAAATTGGCAAAATTGGGCAGTTATAACATTGAACCATTCAAAATTTTACAGACTAAATTAAAACATGTGGCAGGCCAAAATAGAATAAGGAAAATTTCAACCTCGCACAATTAATTGATAGAGATGGGATGCCAATCAACCTTGTTTACCTTTCTAACAAGTCTACAAAGTGATCTTGGAATGAATATTTGATACATAAGTCAGGAAAAGTACGATAATTTAGGTCTATGATAAATTTGACAATGCTCCTCGATTTTAGGCCGAGGTGTAGGTTAATACTTGTTCTTAGGCCTGTTCAGGTACCAACCGACACTGACGAAACCAGCTGGCGCCGAACCGATCCGATCGCTTCACAAGCCCACCGTAGGTGTCCGGCGTGGTGGTCGGCGATGATCTGGACAAACCGAAGATGTCCGGTGCGGCGAGTGGTGGCTGTTTTGCACTACGACGAGAAACCGCACCGCACCGGTATCTATATAAATACACACTATAATTTAACATATATGTATCAATGTTTACAGTTTTTTATTTTTATGTTTCAGTAGATTGAAGAAAACCCAGAGAAGCCACGAAAGCAAATGCAAGGAATAGGAAGAAGAAGAAAACGGCGCTGGACTTAACATAATGATAGGTTTTCTTTTTTCTTCTTTTTTTATATAAAATCTGGCACTAAAACTACGTCGTTTTAGGACCTGATATTAAATTTTAATATCAGCTCCAAAACAACGTATTTTTATCATTAGATTAAAAAAAAAAAAAAAGTTTTTTGGCCTTTTAATTTAAAACCCTAAGTTTATTTACCCACCCTCTCTATATCTCTCACTCTCATTCGCCTGCCTCTTCCAGTACCAACAAGTCAGCAACAAAAGTCCTCAACCTCCGTCACTTGCTGCCACCGCAATCTAGTGCTTGATGCCGTGTTTTTTGGAGTTTCACCCTCTCCTCTCTCCTCTTTGTCACAATATTCTCAAGAGTTTCTAGTGATGATTCTGACTTCTGATGCTCTTCCTTACAAATGTAATGCTTTCTACCAGGTTTGTTTATGTAATTTATTTTCAATGGTTTTGTTTGATCTTTTATAGGTTTGGTTTAGTTTTTTTATTTGGGTTTTTGTGATTTGAAATGGGTATGTTTGAGAGAAAGATTGTGAATTTGTTTTCTTTTGATTTTTTGTTTTAGGAATATTTGGGTTTTTTTTTTTTTTTTTTTTTTTTTCATGAGTATGATATGGTTTGGGTTGGTTCCTGAGAAAGTGAGGAATTAACCGAACTAACCGCACCGAACCGGTATTTTGCACCGCACCTTGTGTAGATCGGTTCCTACCCCTCCACAAGTGATGTGCGGTTAGGGATGAGGGAAAACCGCTCCTATTAGTGCGGTGCAAAAATGCCCAAAAAAACCGGCCGCACTGCACTATGTACAACCCTATCTACAATGTTATCACTCTCTTTTCTTTGCTTTTTTCTTGACCCCCCTTCTTGTAGGAATCCCTTTCTTTTATATAGTCATTCAGATTGCATCACAGCCTTCCACTTGGACAGCCAAGGCTTTTTCCTCAGATACTTGTCCCATCAGGGCCTTACTAGAAGGTTACTATATTAAGTTGTGAGCTGTGATGACATTATTCAGGGGTCATTCCACCATTAATGCGGCAAACTAAGTGGGTGCAGAGTATTGAATGCGAAGGTGATGGATGTTTTATCTGTACCCTTCCTTCACCTATTCAAGGACAAACCTTCCTTCCTTTCCTCGATCACATGTCTGATGGTCTTCAGGGCCAAACCTCAGCCCTTCCAGGAATGTACTCGTACCCTTTGGTTCCTTGGGCATGCCAGTTGTCTCGGGTTTTGTGATTGTGTTATCGTGTTTACTCTGAGGCTTCCTTAGCAAAACCTTCTAAGGTGTGCCCCTTTTGTCTTGAACTCTACCCATATATTCTTGTATGCTCTTGTCTTCGGTTTCCCGTCCTCCCACAAAAAAACTAATAATATTATAAAGGCTTTAGTTTATGAGTTATTTTTATAAATATTTTATGGGAAAATGATAAAACAATTAATTTTATTGACAGCTTTTTAGATTTTCCATAAAAGTGATATCAAAACTTTCCTAATATAGTGTACGGTCATTGGCCCATTATCAGTAGGCCCATCCATGGGGTGATTGGATAATGACTTCATGGTAGGCCCAATCCATGTTGTTCGGCAAATTGAACTGTAGATTGTGTAGTCATCAGGGGTAGCCATGCTCGGATCCATTTCGTATTCTCCAGTAATGCCTTGGGGAATATCACTACTGAGCATTGCCCAGCGTCTATTGTTAGCCCCAAGAACTGAGTTTCTGTTTCCAAAGTGGGGCCACTCTCGCCAGGAATAATTCTAATGGGCCCCACCCGCATAAAGAATGTTAAAAGCAATCATTGCTGATCCACTAACGAAATGCTATAAATAGCACGCAAACAGAAGAAAGAGGGGTTGGACACTGGATGGTAGAGAACTAGAGAATAAAGAGAGGACAAATAAGGAAACACAGGATCAAAGGTGCTCGGTCAACTTGACTAACAGTACTAACGGGCCTTAATCTTTGTCCTGAGGAATTTCCCATTGTAGGATACCCATAAACCCACACTAACAAGTAAATTGTGAGCCCAATCATACGGTTGGCCCATTAATCAGAAAAGGGGAACGCACATATAGTTTATTAACAATTACCCCAAGTACACCCGTTAACATGACCTTATTATAAATAAACTTAATCTCTTGCATATAAGTCATGAACCTACTTTGTAATACTTGTTGTAAGATAAATATCATAAATGATTTAATAGATATGTTATTTCCAGAATAGAGCAAATATAAATAGTTGTAATTCAAAACTGTTAGACATATTCTCAATGAAAAGTAAAGAGATTTTTGTTTTTGTTTTTATTCTAACATTTAGCAAATAAACTATAAAAAAAAATTACGAAATACTGAACCAAAAAAAATGAAACATCATTTTCAAAACAAAAAAAAAACATAAAGCATAATTGCATACAACCATCTATTCATTTATTACAAAAGCATTTAGCAACTTGTTTCTTCTCTTCTTGGTTCCTCGTTCTTATCCATTTATTTGAGTTGTCGTGTGTATAAATGTTCCCACTAGTTAGTACTTAGTAGTTACATAAAATTTGACTCTTTTGTCTTCATTTTCATTTCTTTTTGACTTGCAGTTCTTCAAGCCGTAACCTCAGAATTTAATTGGGAAAAGGCATGAACAGTCACTTTGATTTAAGAGTGTTAAAAAACAAACAATGTTTTAAAATAAAAAAACAAAAACAAAAACAAAAACAGTACCACTGAGAACCCAAGAAGACCGTAAAATTTCCCTTAACAAACATGATCAGTCGCATTATTGGAAAAATAAAAGCAAGTAATTTCGTTTTCAAACAACATACATACATGTGTCAAAAAAGTCCAAAAGCCATTGAATTTTAATCTTAATTGAACTAAAAATCTGGAATTTATTACACAACCTTTTGATACATCGTTATCAATGGCTTTTTTTTTTTAATATTTTATTTTTTTTATCAAGTACTTGTCGTTAAATTATACATGCACCACAGAACGACAACACAGCTACTACCGTTTTATAACCAACAACCAAAACGACACGCGTTTTGCTTACATCCGCGATCGAGTCTGAGTCTGAGTCTGAGTACTCTCGGTGGTGTCAAGAGCAATCTGATCCAAGACCTTAGCGAACAATCGCATGCGATTCTGACCGTACACGTGTCCATCCCATCCCCTTTTCGCTAACTCTTCGCCCAATCTCACAGCAGAGTCAACGGTCTCGTCAGCGCTATCGTGAGCCGAGTCGATGATCCCCAATTCGACGGCTTGCTTGGCCGTGATCTTAGCCGCCGTCAAAACGACGGCGCGCCGAGCCTTAGGCGAGCCGATCTTGCACTCGACGAGAGCTATGAACCAAGGCGGGATCACGAGCTTGATATCGAGCTCGCTCATGTAGAGGAAGCCTCGGTCGCTTCGCATGAGGATGTAGTCGTGGCTGAGGGCGAGGATGAAGCCGGCGGCGGAGGCGTGGCCGGAGACGGCGGCGATGGTGGGGATTGGGAGAGAGATGAGGTCGGTTACGAGGGATTGTAGCTTGGAGTTCATGAGTTCCTTTCGAGCTTTTGAGGTGCCGGCCCAGGCGAGATCGTAGCCGTTGGAGAAGAACTTGCCTTGGGCGGTGGTGATCAGAGCTGAGGAGGAGGCTGACTCGGCTCGGACTCGGTGTAGAGCCGATTGGATTGCGTCGATGAGCGTTGGGTTTAGCCTGTGTTCATCGGAACCTGTTATCGTTAGGATGAAAATCCTGCCTCTTTTCTCTAACGTGCACATCTCTGATCCCTCTCTCTCTCACACAGAGACAGAGACAGAGACAGAGAGACACTCTTGCTTTGTGAGTTCGAACTTTGAAGTGAACGAATGCGAGTATCGGTGGGATATTCTGAATTCTAAAATGGCATGGACACATTGGACAGGTACGTGTACGTTACTTTGACCTGTGGCGGCTTTCGATTAGTCAAAAGCTGACTCTTTTATTTTTTTCTTTGGATTCATGGAGGCCCAATTCAGTTGGTTCTTGACTGGGCTTAGGCCCATTTAGCATATACATGTGTTCAGTCTTCACCCAAATAATGTCAAAGTGTAATCAAATTATTGCTAATGAAAATGAACGAAGGGGACCAATATGAAAACGAAATTAGACATGAAGCATTAAATTGAAAATTTTGAAACGTAAAAAGTCAAAATGAAAACAACTACAAATTTTAAGAGTAAAAAATGTACTTTAGTCAATCTTTTAGTACAAAAAACTGCAACAGTAACTTGAAAACATTGCCTGCAGTCACGTTACAGATGACATGTTCAGATTTCTTTAACATTTTTTTTCTGAGGGCTTCTGTTAGTTCTGTAACATTGTTAAGTTATATGAGGTTGTAAGTGACCACAAATCTTATAATAATAAACCACAAATCTTTGTCAGAATTCCGATCAATAGAGCCTGTAGAGAGGGAAAATTCCCGATCTATCACAAACTGACACGTCACATTACCAAGTCCACAAAATACAGCCAATTACAAAGCACTATGTATTGCTGCTAGGTTTTGTTATCACTATTCAGAAACCAACAGAAATTTGCCAAGTGTCATGCAAAAACCAATCACACATCAGCGCATGTAAGCGATGACACAAGCAGTCCAGCGTGTGTAAGCGATGACACAAGCAGTCCAGCACGGGTAAGCGATGACATAAGCGGACCAATCAGCCTGTGACATATGTCACCAATCAGACTCCGCCACGTGTCGCTCACCCACCCCTAAACTCCTATAAATAGAAGCCTTCCTAAGACATTTTAGGGGATCAAGATTGAGAAGTGAAAAATTTCAAACTGAGAAATTTAGTGTTTACACAGCCTATTTCACATGGCCAGAAACAGTTAGTAGTAGAACGTGCACCCATAAAAGAGCACAACTGCACAAGACTGCCACGGGCCAATGCAAGCACTGGCTTCACTGGTGCCGCAGCGAAGGCCATGATATAAAACTCTCCTTGAGTGAGAAATCCATGTCCTGCCAATCCATCACAGAGCCCTTTGGCAAACCATTGCCTACTCTCATAAATTTAACCAACCATTAAAGTCACCCAAGTGGCTTGAACATTGAAGTCCCAAACCTATTACTGAACAGGCGTTAAGTACCATACCACAAGAGATCATTTGTTACATGATTAAATTCATAACAAAAAAAATCGCAACAGTAACTAGAAAAGAGCGCTTTGGGAGACTTATAAATTCAAATTCGAAAGGGAGACAGACAACTACTATTTCTCTCATTTAGAATCAGTCAATTTATAATCACAATGTATCATGACTCAATATTCAGTAAGTAATAACTTCAGAATAAATCCTACCCACAAGGTGCTCAATACCTATGTGGGCCTCGGTCAAACATTCGACCAGAAGGGCACTCAAAAGATTGGTGGCCTCTTCCACCACAGTTCGTGCAGATGACAATAGAAACACAGTCACGGCTGATATGGCCAGGGTGACCACAATTGCGGCAAACGATATCACGTAAAGGACCTCCTATCTCAGATGCCAAAGTTGACTTATGGCATTGACGGGCCACATGACCTGATATGTTGCAGATGTTGCACACAGGTTCATTGGGGCAGTCACGAGCAAGGTGACCAGTTTTACGGCAATTGTTACAGGCCTTCTCATTGGTGCAATCAGCAGCAATGTGTCCTTGCTTGTAGCAGTTGTTGCACAGCCTTGCATCGTGAGCTGGAAGACCAGGGTTCGTGCAATCGCGAGCCAAGTGACCTATCTTACCACACATATGGCACACTGGATCATTGGGGCATTGGCTCGCTAGATGTCCAGGCTCCTTACAGTTCCAACACATAGTTGTCGAGTTGCATTCAGCAGCAATGTGCCTAGAATAAAGTATCATGTAACAGTAGTGAAACAATCAGCACCTTTCTGCAGAAAGCAGATTAATTAGTATAACAGAAAATCGGGATTCACAGTCATGTAAAGAAGCCAAGTTTTTACGCTTTTTTTTTTTCCCTCTGATAAAACATGAAAGGATCTACAGAAATTAAACAAGGAAATTCTCACCCAGGAAGTCCACAGTTGTTGCATACGGTCACATTTGGACAATCTCTAGCAAAATGCCCAGGTCGCTTACATTTGTTGCACAGATAGTCTTGCCTGAAAAGTAACAGCATAATAAGATACAATATAGACCAAAAATTGCTAATTTCAATAGAAAGGTCATAGTTTTAACTTTTAACACACAAATGAAGTCCACACATGAATGAATAAGTTTCGCCAATTTCAAAACGTAGAATTTTCAGTGAGTGTTTCTTACCCTAAAAGATTAACTTCAATAAGCATTTACTTTTCATTAACGAGGAAAAAAAATATATATACAATTGCAAACCTTATCCGTGGATCAATGAATAACTGAAGCAAACTTATCACAAGCAAGCCACCTTAACAATGCTTCAGCCTTCCAGCCTGCCACATACTACATATTGAAGAACTCCCAAACTTGAAATCAATATTCACTATTTAATTCAAGTTTCTCATATTTCTTCTCCTTTTTCTTCCATTTTCCATATTCTACCATGTCCTATGCAACATCATATGGAAGACCATTCTCATCATTTCAATTAACATCAAGGACGGAGCCAGAACTTTGAGTTAGGAGGGGGCAAAATTCTTCTAAGATTGAATCTCACAAAAGGATTAATTTTTGTTTTTTTATAAGAAAAAAAGGACTAATTATTATTACTAAATAAAGACAAATATAAGAATGTGGAAAATATGCATAAGAAATTAATTATAAATTTATTACTTATGAATTCATAATTTATTAGTTTTCAATTTATAAATTTATAGCTAGTTATAGCTAATGTATTTCCCTCAACAACCTATTAGCCAACCAAATGTTTTTACTAACTGTACAATAATTTTTTTTTTTACTTTAACTTTACTTTTTTTTTTTTGGATAAGTTTCTTTAACTTTACTAAGTAACTTTTTAGTAATTACTCACTCTATCTATTCTGTTTATAAGTTATAATAGGTCATGCTCACACACACTCGACACTTCCAGTTTTGCAACATAATTCAGAAAGAAAAATAAAAAATAATAATAATAATACAATCACACATAGAGAGACAAATAACATAAAGGGAGATTCCAGAAGATAAACAAAATACATAAATGGGTATGGAGGTAGAGAGAAGAAATTCCTGCTATTCACGTACACTAAATTGTTTGGATTGATCTGTCTTTTTATTTAGGCATATTTTTTGGTTAAAGGGGCCAAGAGCTTGGAGACTTGGGGGAGATTTTTGGGGGGGGGGGGGGGGGGGTTTGGGGGCAATGGCCCCCCAATGCCAAACTGTAGCTCAGTCCCTGATTAACATCCTGCAGGGCCAGCTACATACACTAGTACCTATCCAGCCTGGTCTATTCCAAGACCTTTCAAAGCAACCAACTAAAACTAAAATATAAAAGGTCCTTTGACTATTGCACCATCATCAATAAACTCTCTTTTTTCCCCTAAATACTTTATAATACATAAATTTATAACACATTAGAATCTATAACACTGTAGCTACATTTTTCCAACAAAAACTTCTTTCCCCTTTGTAGAGTGCCATTCAAAAAAAGCCAAATACTAAAGGGATAAAATGAAAATTTTAGACAAAAAATAATATTTGGGATGTACGGCATTTTCAATTGGCAACCTTTAGCACTAGAATGATCCCCTAAACCTATTTCAACAGCAAAAAAGCTTGGGAGTTCTTCTTGACCTAACCTACGAAAGAAGGCTGTGGGCTTGACAGACAGACAGGTGCTTATATCAATATAATGATCACCTCCCATACAAAAGAAGGCTGTGGGCTTGACAGACAGGTGTTGATAACCTAACCTATGGCTACACAAACTCATAAAGGGGTAAAGAGATTTTTCTTCTTTTTAGTGGGGGATATAAGAATCACCATATGCATTTTGCTCTGCTTAAGACTCTGATGTAAAACAACTTAGGAATATATATATATATATATATATTATGTGTGTGTGTGCATGTTTGTGTCAAACTTAATTAGTTTACAATCACAATGAAACAGTATGATTAGTGAAAAATAAACTTTGATGGTATAACATCAGAAATCACATATTATTATGAAAATTATGATATATTTTGACAAAAAAGCAAAGAATATTGCCCTAGCATACTGGTACTATACAAGAGAAATGCCAAGAATAATAAAATGTACATACAAGTCTAGAATAGCTATTAAACCATGGTGAAAGCCTACCGGTAAGTACGACGGTCCCTTGGATAAGGTGCATCACGATAAGATGCCCGTTCACCGCTTCGAAACCTCTTAGCCCGTGCTGGGCTTCTGCTCCTATCAAGGGTCATCTCAAAAATTTGGTAGTAATTCTCTTTGGGATATGCAAAATAGAAAATGTTCCAAAACCACCACCGACTCTATAGATAATAAATCCCAAACCAGTGAGTTTCCAACCTGCAAACTTGACCAGAAAACAAAAATTCCATAATGTAACAAAGTCTACTTCCAGTCATTCCAAAAGGAAGAAGAAGAAACAAGAATTATAAACCAAAACACTCTTATTCCAACCTAATTTAACTAAACAATCAAACATCAGTAAAAAAAAATGGAGTGAGAATACAAAGAGGACAAAAAATGAAAAAGGGATTGAAGCACAGGAAGCAAAGCAAACAATCCGTCATCAACATCAGCTGCTTCAATATTAGACTGAGGACGCCACTATAATTGAACTTTTTAGAAGCTAATGGAAGTGAGAGTGACAGAGGATTAAAAAAAGAAAAAAGAAAAAACAAACAACTTGAACTTTTCTTCACCCAGAACCACAAAAACAACAATCCGTCCTATCCACTCCTAAATAGTTTCAATGTCATACTTTCATTTAATTCTAAGTCCTAAGTTTTCCACAAAAACCAATAAGCATAAGTGCATATCTAACCAACCAGAGAACAGACCCAAAAAAAAAAAAAAAAAAACGAAACGAAACGAAACAGTGTACCCTTATTGACCAATACGCAAACGATTCTAACCCAGTACACTAGCCTATCTGTCAACCTCATATTCAACCTTGATTCACAATGTAGCTTCCAAACCAAACATTTGGAGAAACCCACATTTCAAAAATTCACACCCAAAAAAAAAAATCCCATCAAGGGAATTTAACAAAAGCCCAGAAATTTTTTAAAACTTAGCATCACTCTTTGTTTTCTTGAAAACCAAATGAATTTTCCTACATTTTCTCAGCAACCAAACAGAAAGTCAAGGTGGGAAAAAAAAAAAAATTTCAGACAAACCTGTTTCATCATTGATCACCAAAAAGCGTAAAAAAAGTAAGAAGAATTCACCACCAGGGAGGTTTCATTACGAAACAATCACAAAAAATATTATAATAAAAATACAGTATGTCTGAATTGTAAAGGAGGAACATACCTTAGTTCATACGTTAGAACCAAACAGAAGCTGAAGACCAAAACCCCAGATTAGGAATAGCGGATTTCAAAGGTTTTAAAAACAGGTTTTTTAAAATCCTTATCAGCTAAATCTTAAACTTGACGAATTCATACGAGCATGCTTTAGCAAACGACACCGTAATAATGAAGTAATGGGTTGTGTTGGCCGTTGGATTAGGTGTTTGGTTTGCCACCTTTCTCAAGATACGTCTTTATTGGTTTTTTTTTGTTGCTGAATAATTTTCTCCCACGTAAAAACTCTACAAATAGATTCATAGACAATCCAATCCAACGTTATGGAAATGATAAAAGTGACAAGAGATGCCAATCAAATTCAATTCTCAACTTAATTTTATTTTTTTAAAAAAATTATAAGCAAATAGATTTTTTTTTTTTTTTTTTGAGAAAGAGATTATTGTTTTTTGGGGAGGAGAAATGGTCTTTTTTTTTTTTTTTTTTTTAAGATGTTGTGGTACAAAATTATGATTTTTTTTTTTTAATAGGCACAAATTATGAAATTTTTTAATAGGAACTCCAAAGAGAAATATTTTGTTGGATGAGATGTGAGACTCACATGTAAGTGAGACAATAATCTCATGTGCCTGGCACATAAACTATTTTTCCTCTATTGAATATAGGGTGAGATAATTCAAACTAATTAATGAATCACGAAAATGAAAGCCATTTGTTAATAGAGGATGAGTTAACACTCAATTGGTCCTATCTATATAACTATCCTTTTGACACCAATAAGTATAACTGTGAAGATACAACTATATTTATATTTAATTAATAAACAACGGTCATTTGCCAACCCTGTACTTTCTCATTCATCCTCCTAGCATGTGCCACAGCGAAGCGTGCAGGGACAACTCTGAGAGCTAGGTGTGCAAACTATAAACTGATAAACACACACATACAATTGAAAATCTGGTTTTTACATTATGTGCTTTACAATTAGGTCAATTTTTTTTTCTACCACTCTTCTATGTCATGAAACTAGGCAAACATACATGCATGACATTACCTGACAATTAGTAATTAGGAAAAAGAAGGCGACCCATGTTTGAAAAGGGAAAATATGTTATACACAATGTGTTGTTATAACTTGAAAACGCGACTTTAAGTCACGTTGCCCAAGTGTTGTACACCAAGCCTTAGTTCTAAGATTTTGGGAACAGTTATGGATCATCAACAAACTAATCAGGATCAACCTTATCTATTCTTTTCAGTCCTTTTATTCATTCTAAAGCTGAAATGGTTGGCTTTATTAAGTATGAACTGCTTGCCAAGCTCACTTACAAGATACTAGAAATTTTGAGGATATGCGCGAAATCCATGTATAGGTATATGAAGATACATGGGTTACAAAAAAAAAAATTAAACTTAGAAAAACAAAACGTCCGATTATTTACAATGGTGAGAGCCTTGCAACAACACATGGATCTGCTAACTCAAAAAAGAGTCAAACTGCAACAACTGAAAACTCATCTGTCATGCATCAGCAAAGAAAGACGCACTTGTAAGGTAGAGATGTCAATTGGTCGAGAAAATGCAGTAGTGCATATACTATTCTGCTGGCAAAACTGCATTCCTCACCAAATAAATGTAGCAAATGAAGCAGCTCACCAGCCCATTAATGTTCTTCTAACTCTGTTTACAATCAGACTTCTCGCTCGACTGCTTGCCAAAGGGAATTCACGTGCTTCCTCCAAGAGAAATTTGTAGACTTCCCACTGGCGATCTGATGTTGAATGCCTCACAATTTCAGCCTAGATCAAAAACAAAGGGAGTTTATTCAGAGAGGTTCTCATGTAAAGGAACAACATATGGAAAAATTCACAAAAGAATTTACACATCAAATTCTTACCGAGAAAATGCATATTCCTAACGTTTTTAGAGCAAATGTAACATCGTAGAATACACGGGGCCTTCCCTTTCCAGATAACTCAACTGGATTAGCAACCAAGAGTTCAGTATCGGGGCCCCGGTTGGCAATAATCACCCGCAATGGGTGAAGCATCTCCTCTTTTAAGCGAGAACACAATGCGATCTGTCTCTCAGGATCCACAATCTTCTTCCCATCTGTTTGCTGGACAAACAAGTCCATATTTCGGATGCCTTCCACACTTGAAGAAAATCTACCATAGACAATCTGAATAAGAAACAACAAGACAACCTTATATGGCAACTCCTTATTGAAAGCATAAATCAATAATACCCAAATATATAGCATTGAAAAAGCACATTGGCCTAACAGGAAACATGAAAGTGTTCCCACTTAAAAGGAAAAGCTATCATTCATTGACAGCAAAATGACCACAACCATCCAAGAAAACTCTTATCTCCATAACAATCAACACAGATGACAGCAAACTGACCAGCTAGAAGAGGATAACTACAAGGGAAAAACTAATTTAGGTTCCTATACAAGCCAGATCTATAGAATCAGGCCTAACTATATTGAGACAACTAGTCATAAGACTGATAACCAACAGGGTCAAACAACAAGCAAGGAACTCATGACTAAGTACCTGAATATTGCAGTCTTTACAAATCCTCATAACATCATATATCAGGCCCTTGTGATCAACACATCGTATCTGAAGCAAAGTATGCACTGGACTCATTATATTATCTACAGTAATAGTCGCCTTATTTACTGTTTTCATACTTGGGCTGAGAGCTTGCAACATGGAAGTGTACTTGTCTGACGGCTCACTACTAAATAATTCTTCAGCAACTGCTGGTGGCAGATCTGAAAACCCCCGCAAACGCTCATACTCAGGCCCTGCCAACTGAAGTTCACAGTTGATAAAATTCTTTCCTAGAACAGCTGTCAGATGTTCACACACATCTTCTCGCCTCTGTTTTGTGTCTAATAGCTCCCTGAAATGTTTCAGTTTAAAATTATCACGGTTCATAAGACATAACTGCCGATCCATGAAAGTCCAGTCACATTGACCTCACCCTACGTCCCATTATTATGGGAGAAGTGCCAGTTGACCTATAGCTCATTGGCCCAACTGAACCAAGTGTTGTCATAAAGAAAGATGCACTTAATGAACTGGAGACCGAGCAGTCAATTGAACAATAATAAATTAAGGTTTTTTTTTTTTTGCAATTCTGTCATCAATGTTTACTGTATAGGAACCTCCCAATATCAAATCAAAGAAGGCTATTTGGGTACATCATGGTGGAAGATATATTAGTCATTTACTTATAATAATTAATTGTACAGTTATTAATAATTGTCAGCAAAAGTTCAAGAAATTTTGTTTGTTAATGGCAGCCAAGCCAGAAATGAGAATTTGAGGATAGCAAAACATCCAGTTCAATGCAACCCACCAATCCAACAGAAACAGGTGATCCGCCTAGCTTGTTAGAAATAGATTAAGTTAATTTAGAATCCAAGACATCAACTCAAGTCTCAACATTTTTAAGAAGTGGAACTTAAATCAAAACAATGCCCCAAAAGATCCAACTTAAAGAATAGACTGCATTCTATATCACACAACAAACTAAAAACGCCGCATGTTTGTTAATGTAAAATTCTTATGAACCATAGTATAATAACTCACATGCCGTCCGTGATGAAGAACAGGTCTAAAACCCTGCCATCTGGGGTTGGCATCACTTTTACTCTTTGAATTGAAAGATCAAGCTCACAAAGCACCCTAGTAATATCTGCATATACGCCAAACAATACATCAGCTTCTTTCACAGAAAAAAGTATATTATAGAGGACAATAACTAAAGAGTTCCTTGTGCATACCATGTAATGATCCTTTTTGGTCAAGGCACCAAAACTTTAAAAGGTATAGTGGAGATGGCGAGGGACCACTCGACTGCTGATTGAAGTAATACGAAAACAAACAAGAAGGGCATGCAGCTAGAAGCCGGCTTTTCAAGCTCTCCCAATCAACTTTAAGTGAGCTATGTTGTGGAACAACCCACAATACTAGGTAACACCATCTTCCATCCTTTGAAGAATCTGCACAAATTCGACATTACTAATTAATATTCAAATGATAACAGAGCTTTATCAACACCACTGTCAGAAGAGACATTGATAACCACAGAGCGGGAAATAGTGGTGGTGGTAGCTAGGCTTTGCATTTGTTATTGTTAGAGATATTATATCCCAAGAGGCCTGATTTCTGTAAGCCCATGTACCCATTTACTTATTTCCCTCTCTCTTATCATTCACTCGCAATCCCAACAATAATTCTACCTAACTTATTATGACTTCCCAATAGATTTAGCTATATTATGAGTTGGCACTTGTTCATAGAGGCGGGTACATGAGAAAAAAATGATGTAAAAGTCAGAATTAGTGTTGTGTTGCAGTGGATGGTTAAACTTCTCTTCTTTTTTCTTTTTATCCAACGAAAAATATGAACTAAAATTCTGAAGAAGAGTCACTTTTATTTCAAAAGAAATAAATTTCTACCAACCAAGACATTCTTAGAAGATACATAAATTCCAACCGAACAAACAAACAAACAAACAAACAGAGAGCAAAGTCAATAACAAAGATAGTGGCAAGTGGCAACCCATAATTTGTACAAACAAAGACAAAAAACAAATCTCAATAAAAATCTCTAGCTAAGAGAGTAAGAGACACTAATAACGAGTGCAAATTATAAAAAGCAAAACTTTGAATTTGAAGTAACACAGTACTATGAAACATGAAACATGAAACATTCACCTCCTCTGGTAATGCAAAGTCCGAACTCGAGGATTATTCTAGAAAGATCGCAGCCAAGCCCAGCCTTGTCGGGACAATTCACCGTAATGACGGAGGGCTCGTCGGGAATTTCGCCACGCTGAATCAACACGACGTCGTCGCAGGGAATGCCCATTTCCTGAGCTGAGAAGAGAAGAGAAGAGAAGAGAGAGAGAGGTACCAAATGACTTTAATGCCCCCACCCTCCCTAGGAGCTACATATCAATAAATTCCTCGTCGTCCTCCTCGCTCCAGAGCTGAGCTCTATTGCTGCGGCGGCGAGTGGTAGATAGGGCAAAGGGGTTGGCTGGAAATGGTCTATACTCTCTATTAGTGTATTGTACGGTTTTTTGTGTTTGTGACACAGCGGTGAGATTATAAATATTTTTGGTTTTTTGCCATTTTTCCAAAAGAGAGGAAGTCAGAAGAAAAAGAGGTTGTCGGCTTGGTGGAGCCCACCTGATAGCTAAGTCCATGTCAGAAATATCAAATATCTGTGGCAAAACTATTAGCCACGTTTTTTTTTTGGAATGGGTGTTATTGTAATCTGTTACTGTTTGGAGTCACGGACCTCATGGTCTCTTGGGATAACACACCATTGCTTGCTTCTCTCAGCTACGGATGGGAAATGGGATGTATTTTAATGCTGGATTCAGATATAAATGTGTTTCAATTAGCTCAATTGATAAAGTCTTTGATCGTTAAATAAGAGATTTAGATTTCAATCTCCACTTCTACAAAAAACTAATTGGTATCTTGATTTAATGATAAAATACTATTATTAAGAACAAATACCATAAGTTAAAACTATCTATAAAAAAAATACTAATAATTTTACTGTATTAAAGAGAGATGATAATTTATTAAGTGTTAAAAATTAAAGGGTAAACTTAGATATTATTTGTATTTAAGTGGTTAATATGTAACAACGTATTTGAATTTAATTAGTGAACCTAAGTCTTAATGTATTAAATTTAAGATACTATATATATATATATATATATATATATATATATATATAAAATAAATTAAATTAAAAATAAATAAAAACTAACTCAGTTTTTTTTTTTTTTATATATATATATAAATATAATTCCATAAGACGGGGAAGAATTCCGAACCTACATTCTATTAAAAAGATGACAAAGTAATGTTATGGATACCGTTTCGGACCCCATTTCGATTTGCCCATTAGAACGGAATGTTTCGATACCGGCTTATTTCGGCGTACCGTTTCAAGGTATTTCGGAGTTACCGTTATTTTATAATAATAAAAAATATTATTAATAAAAAAACCCATATAAATTATTAAGGGTTTTAAAGAAGTTATATATACATATTTCAACTAATATGTAATCTTTAAGCCCAAATAATAATAATAATAATAAAGTATCTGTTCAATCATTTATAAAATATAATAAGAGTAATAATATGAAAAAAAAAAAAAAAAAAAAAAAAAAAAAAAAAACCAGATGTTAATACTTAATATTAATAGGTGGAATAGTGGAAGAGGATTGAGGCTGAACATTCTATTTAGTATTTTTATTGTTAGTCTTGTGGGGCTCACAAAAACATAACAAAGAAAAAATTCAAATTTTAAAACACAGTGACAAGACAGAACTCAAAGAAGAGTATCACGTGGGCTGGCAAACAAACAAAAAATTTAAAACAAAGTACATAGCATTTAAAGGAAGAGTAAAGGAACTTGACAAATAGTGAAAATACATTACCATTTACCTATACAGCACACAAAATAAAAATGAAAAGGAGATTGGCAGGACCGAAACCCACCAGAAGAAAAAAAAGAAGAAGATGGGTTTGAAACCCACCAGAAGAAGAAGAAAAAACAAGAAGAAAAAGAAGAAAGGTCCCAAACCCAAAAGAAGAAGAAGAAGAAGAAGGTAAGTTTTTTTTTTTTTTTTTAAGCCAAAATTTGGTACCGACCGAAATATGTATTTCAGCTGAAATTAGCCGGAATGGCCGGAACACCCCAAAATAGGCCGAAATTTGATCTGAGGTGGAATGAGGGGTATTATAGTACTGATTTTTATGCCAGTACGAAATATTCCGACTGGAACGAAATGAAATCAATAACATTGCAGAGTATTATAATTGAGTTATAAAACTTCTTTTTCTAAAAAAAAAATTTTAAAAAAAGTTAATAGTATATTGTCAAAATTAACCCTTGTCTATTAAAATCTTGGAGACAATTAACAAAAGCAAAAAGCCAGATAAGACCGTCTAACCACCCTAAGATTGTCCAACAGCAACGACAACGAGTATTTCTAAAATAATCAGGCATTCCATCCAAAATAAATAAAACCATCACGCATTTCTTTTTAAAAAAACAATCACACATAAAATTCGAGAGTCTTTTGGCTGAATATTGCTAAATTTGAAGTTAATTTGTGTTATAGATACTGTTTCAACTTATTTAGGAATTTGAGGAAAGAGAGTGAATTTCGGCAATACCATTGCCGAAATTCGACAAAAGTAGGAGAGAGAAATTTTTGATTTTCGGCAACACCATCACCGAAATAGGAGGGAAAATTTTTTATTTTTTTTCCCTCCTATTTCGGCAATGCCATTGCCACATTTCACCTTTTTTTTTTTTTTTTTTTTTTTAAGAAATGATATGTGCACACAATTTTTACAATATTTTTACAACATTTTTACAACAAATCACAGGTAATTAGTTATTATTAGTTAAAATTTGAATTTAACACTGAGATTACTTTTTTAATCCAACAAATATAACCTGCCACTTAAAATTTGTTGTAAAAATATTGTAAAAATTGTGTGCACATATCATTTCTTAAAAAAAAAAAAAAAAAAAAAAAAAAAAAAAAAAAGTGAAATGTGGCAATGGCATTGCCGAAATAGGAGGGAAAATACTTTTTTTTTTTTTTTTTTTTAAGAAATGATATGTGCACACAATTTTTACAATATTTTTACAACATTTTTACAACAAATCACAAGTAATTAGTTATTATTAGTTAAAATTTGAATTTAACACTGAGATTACTTTTTTAATCCAACAAATATAACCTGCCACTTAAAATTTGTTGTAAAAATATTGTAAAAATTGTGTGCACATATCATTTCTTAAAAAAAAAAAAAAAAAAAAAAAAGTGAAATCCCTCCTATTTCGGCAATGCCATTGCCACATTTCACTTTTTTTTTTTTTTTTTTTTTTTTTTTTAAGAAATGATATGTGCACACAATTTTTACAATATTTTTACAACAAATTTTAAGTGGCAGGTTATATTTGTTGGATTAAAAAAGTAATCTCAATGTTAAATTCAAATTTTAACTAATAATAACTAATTACCTGTGATTTGTTGTAAAAATGTTGTAAAAATATTGTAAAAATTGTGTACACATATCATTTCTTAAAAAAAAAAAAAAAAAAAAAAAAAAAAAAAAAAAAAGGTGAAATGTGGCAATGGCATTGCCGAAATAGGAGGGAAAAAAAATAAAAAAATTTCCCTCCTATTTCGGTGATGGTGTTGCCGAAAATCAAAAATTTCTCTCTCCAACTTTTGTTGAATTTCGGCAATGGTATTGCCGAAATTCACTCTCTTTCCTCAGATTCCTAAATAAGTTGAAACAGTACCTATAACACAAATTAACTTCAAATTTAGCAATATTCAGCCAAAAGACTCTAAAATTCGATGTAATCGAGTTCACACTAATAAGGAAGAAACTAGAAAGAACTTTAGCCTGAGGTTGTCTCGTCACGATTTTGATTGAAGTTGACGCAAGGGCAATGATTTTGGAAATAAAGACATTGTCAGGTACAACAAGTTGGCCTTTTAAATTGACAACCGCACAAAACGTATTGAGAATAGACAACCAGACATTATCATGTTTTTTTTTTTTTTTTTTTGATTGAGACAATTATCATGTTTCTTCTTTTCCATTTTTTTGATAAATGAATACATTTATCATTATGATATTTGCCCGTATTAGCCAAAACAGACATTCAATTATTTGACGTAAAAACCTTATCTTCGTAACATGACACCTTTTTTTTTTGTAAGAATTTTTTTTAAAAAAAAAATTCAGTGGAACAACCACATGTCACTTTATCATCATTAATTTATAGCATAATTTAGTTGTTAACTCATGAATTGGGTGGACTAGTGGATTAACCACATAATTAGTCAACTTATATACTCAAGTTTCCATCAAGTTTGTTTCTCAAAAAAAAAGTTTCCATCAAGTTTAAGCTCAACCAAGTAATATATAATTTAATTTAGGCTGTGTTTGGTTTTATGTAAAATGTTTTCCAAGTTTAAAATATTTTTAGGTGAAAATATTTTTCGAAAAATAAAATATTTTCAGGTGTTTGGTGGTATTTTCAAAAATACTTCGAAAAATATTTTTTATTGTTTGGTTGTGTTCTTGAAAATACTATAGAAAACACATTTTCTACTTGTTGCTCACATTTTCTTAGCTTCCAAACAAATATATAATATCATTTCTCAGTCCACAAACACAAAAGAAACAAAACCCAAAAAAAAAAATTCATCAAATCCAATGCGATCTTTGCTTGATCGGCGCGGTGCAATCGGGGCGATGGTGCGATCGACAAGACCGGTGCGATCATTGCTTAATCGGCGTTGTGCTGCGATAGATGAGACCAGTGCGATCGGCGAGACCGGTGAGACCGATGCGATCTGGTGCGATCGACCCTTACTATTTCTCTCTCTCTCTCTCTCTCTCTCTCTCTCTCTCTCTCTCTTTGCGCATCTGAGTCCGGAAATAGTTTGAAGTGAAAATAGAAACGTAAAATGATTTCCGGGTCAAAGCCTTTATTTTTACAGTAAAATGAAATGCATTTTCGGAAATTCTATTTTTCATCCGCAACCAAACACATGGTTTTACGGAAAATGATTTCCTGAAATGGTTTGAAGCCAAAACAAACGGACCCTTAAACACTTGAGTTTCATTAAACACAAGTTTTTCCCACATGATTTCAAGCCAAACATGATCAACTCAAATTGCCTAATAAAACACATATTACCCTGAAATTTTTTTTATAATTTGTGCATTTGTAACTTCTTTTGGTTTTTTAATATATGTATCTTTGGCTATGTTCGGTTCATGTAAAATATTTTTCGAAAAATAAATTTTTTCCGGAAATGCTATTTTCAGGAAAGGAAAATATTTTCAAGTGTTTGATTGCATTTCAAAAAATGTTTTGAAAAATATTTTCTGGTGTTTGGTTGTGTTCTTGAAAATACCATAGAAAACACATTTTCTACTTGTTGCTCACATTTTCTCAGCTGCCAAACAAATATTAATATCATTCCTCAATATAGAAACACAAAAGAAACAAACCCAGAAAAAAAATTCATCAAATCTGGTCAAATTGAGAGAAGAAGGAAGAGAGAGAGGCGACTGGGTTCGACGAGATGCGAGATTGCGCAGCGCGGTGCTGTGATCGCGCCGAGGTGAGATCACGATCGTCGCGGTGCTGCGATCGAGCAGATTGGCGACGATCAGACCCGGTTCAAAAGGGAGAGGGAGATCGAGAAAAAGAGAGATCGGCAACGCGAACTGAGAACTTGGCGACGCGAACTCGACAGCGCGATCTCGTCGGTGCGTCTGGGTTGGGGCGCGATCTGGGCTCTGAGTTCGCTAGCATCGAAGGCTCTCTCTCTCTCTCTCTCTCTCTCTCTCTCTCTCTTTACGCGTCTAACCCGAAAATGGTTTGAAGTGAAAATTTTCACTTCAAACCATTTCCGGGGTCAAAGCCTTATTTTACACGGTCAACTTCAAATAACTTCCGCAAAATTTATTTTCCATTCGTAACCAAACACCCGCATTTACGGAAAAGTATTTCTGGAAGTGATTTGAAGTCAAAACAAACACAGCCTTTATATAATCTTTCTAAATATATACACTAAGGGATCTCTAACAACTTCTCCATATTTTTCTACTGTTTGGATAGTAAACTGTAACCTTTAATTTTTACCTACTTACTTTTTCAAATACATCTTTCAACAAATTCTCTATCTTATTTAAATATTATTTCTTTTTTCATTATTTATTCTTTTTGTAACAACTATATTTTTCAATAAGAAATGTTATGTCCACAATATTGTTCACAATACTTTCACAACAAAATTTATGTCAAAAATTGTTCCTAGTTTTAATTTAAACCCACCACTAAAATTATTTTTTTACTAACCAATATTAACTAATAACAATCTATTACTTAAAATTTATTGTAAAAATATTATAATAACATTTCTCAATTAGAATTTTGTATTTTTTATATTATTTTTCCTTTCATTCATTTCATTTTCATCCATACGTTTCATTTTCTTTTTTCTTGTTTTTCTCCTCCACACACATGTCGAATGTCCTATCTCTATCCCCCCCTTCTTTTATTTTCTTTTTCTCCCTCATTCAAGAACATTTTAACAAATTCAACACTCATTCTCTCTTTCTCTAGCTCTCTCTTTTTCTTTTTTTTACTTGATTCCAAAACATTCATTAACTCTCTTTGTGAAAAGAAAAGAAAGAAAAGAGGTATAGAGATAAAGAACAAAAGAAATGGGTCACTATGCCGTCACTCATTTTTGTCCCCAACGCAATCCAAATAGGTTAAATGACTTTTGTCTTTTGTCTTCTTTTTTCTTTTTTTGGTTTTACTATTATGATTTGATTAATTTTAAAATTGTGTTTTTAAATTTGTATTTTGATAATCTAATTATGCTTGAGTTTAGAAATGTTTGGGAGAAAGATTGTCATGTTTGTAGTCATGAGAGGAGAGAAAGAATTGTTTTTTTATTGAAATGTATGAATTTTTTAAGTAAAAAAATTTATTTAGAGTTACTATAATATTCTCTAGATCAAGAGAACAACAGTAGCTACTTTAAAAAAAAAAATGGAAAAGCTTTGCATATAGAGAATTGATTGGAGCTAGTTTTTTGGACTTAAATCTCCAAAATATATATTTAGCTAATCTATTAAAAATGCTCTAAAATGTACAAAATACTTCATTTAAAATATCAAATCCATATTGTATTTGTATTATAAATACTCATCACCATATTATACTGGTATCATACCCATGTCCATGTATCTTAATATATACATTATATACTTAATTAATTTTCATCCAAATATATAAATAATTCTTTTAAAAAAATTCAAAATGTAAATTTACTTTAATCAAACTTCATCAAGGAGATAATAACAATAAACTTCTAGCAGAAACCTTACATCCAAAATAAACAAGTAAGCTCAAACTCACTCTTTTAGCCAGAGATCTTCACATTTTGCTACAAACTCAAACATCAAAAACAAAGATCCTTTTCAAAATCACCATTTCAGCCAATTAAAAAGACAAAAACGAAAAACGCAAACATTGATTCAGATCAGAGTGAGCATAAGAAATGCATTTCACAGTTAAATCCATTTCACAAAACTAGGAAGGAAAAATCCATTCCATTCATCAAACTAAAAATTATGGCTTGACAACATATACCAAGAAAAACAGGTACAATTTCAAATAATCAACCCCCAAAACCATACAAGGTCCTTCCCTGCCTCTTGAGCGCGTAAACCACATCCATGGCGGTCACAGTTTTCCTCCTAGCGTGCTCAGTGTAAGTCACGGCGTCACGGATCACGTTCTCCAAGAAGATCTTGAGGACTCCTCTGGTTTCTTCGTAGATGAGGCCGCTGATCCTCTTGACTCCACCTCTCCTCGCCAATCTCCGAATGGCTGGCTTTGTGATTCCCTGAATGTTATCTCTCAGAACCTTCCTGTGCCTCTTGGCTCCTCCTTTGCCCAATCCCTTGCCTCCCTTTCCACGGCCTGACATTTTTGTTGCTCTTGAAGCTTTTTTGAGAATAGATTTGGTGTATTGAGATTTGGGGATTTATGGTTAGGGTTTTTGATGTGGAAGAGAATGGTGGAGTTGGGTATTTATAGGAAAGGGGGTTTTGGGGGTTTGAGCGGGATGGGAGGGGTTTTTTTGAATTTGGTTTGGGATGGTAGGCGCCGTTGGATTTTTAAGGTAATCGATGGATGGGAAGATGGATCCGCGTGTTTGGGTTTGGATGGTTCTGGAGCGTCGATAAGATGAGGATCGACGGTTGAGGGGTTTTAGATGAATGTGTGACGCGGATCGTGGTTCTTTCTTTTGTATTTTTGCCTGTGCTGTGTGGCGGGCGACGGAAATTTTTGTATGGCGCTTTCTTTGGGACAAATTTGAATGCTTGTTTGAGAATATTTTTGCCTTTTAACATTTTATTTATTTATATTTTATATATAATTTTTTTTTTTTTTTTTTTTTTATAGATTTCTATGTTCTATAGTTATACTCTTTCCTAACCAATTTTAAGCAAATCAACAAATAAAAATAGTTTATAAACATGAAGTAAAATCTATATATATATTCAACACATAATAAACAGATATTTTAATTACTATACTATTTTATGATTTGTGACATGTTAGTTTCTAAAACATATTTAATAAAATTTTGAGTATTTTTAAGTTTTAACATCATACGTTAGGAAAAGTTATTTCTAAATGCACATTTTTTTTTTTTTTGAGAAACAAACACACACAAGGGAGAGGGGAAGAGGTTATAACACAAAGGCACACCACAACTCCACTCAAAAATCATGCTAACTTTTAACGGAGGGTGGGGCAAGTTATACTATACACAACATACTCTCTTAAACAATGTGGAACAATTACCCATTCAATGATTAATTGTCAATAGGAGGAAACAATTTTCAATCAATGTATATAACAATAACTCATGGCCTATTTTACATTTTAAGAAAAAACAAACACACACAAAACAAAACTCACCTCCTGTTATATTTATTTTTTATTTTTTTGCTAGGTAATTGCGGGGGATAGAACCCTCGAGCTAATGGTTACAACGGAACCGGATATCACTAGGTTACAAGGCCCGATGGTACTCACCTCCTGTTAATTTGACATATGTTTATGTAACTCAGAAATATAACATGTTCATAACATCATATAATTGTAACACATAACATGCATGTAGTTAATTTCAACATATAATTGAAAAATAGCAAATTTTATAATAAATTGAATATTACACAAAACAACAAAGAGAATTGGAAAACATGAGCTCCTAAGAAGGTTTCATGAACAATGACATTTAATGTGAGTGTGTAAGTTAGAAAACAAACTCACATAAGGGAGTCTAGCTGAAACATAGTTTGGATATTGTAATTATCCTGCTCCATATATTAACTAGTGGGGTTAGTAAGAAGCATTTTGAATGATAAGCTATTAAGTGGAATCATAGTGTAACACTTAATACAAAGTTTTAGGGTAACTATTTTAAATGGTACATACATTCATCTTCAGGCTTAACAGTTGCATTTGAGCCTCATAACAGAAGCAACATAAATTGAACAACTGCAAATACACCAGCCTATGTTTTCAACAAGAACTAGTTTGACTTCCTCCAACAACTGCACCTACATTACTTACAGCTATCCAGACCGTAAAATTGACATAAATGAAGCTTAAGAGAAAGTGCACATGTTATGGCACAAATAACATTAGATTTCATTCGCCGCAGTCTCATCTGATTTATTCTGAATCTAGCAGTTACACAAGAAATCATTTTGGCCCAAATGAAACCAACACGAACTAATGTTTTTCAACGAAGCTAGTGTGGGAGATCCATGATGGAAAAATAGCATAGAGTGAATAAGAAATTGATATTTTTTATGTTCACTTGAAGATGTTATTAAAAGTGATAAAAATCCTGAGTTCCACAAAGGAAATAAAAGAGATAATATATGAGTTTATATGCTCATGAGTTGGACATTGGGTTGGGTTTTTGGCATATGTGGACTAGGCTTACTTGTCTAAATAATAATTTTTTAATTTTTTGAGTCAATTAGTCTGTACACAACAGTTATTACTAAAACAAAGTATTTGTTCAATAATGTACAATTTTTCATAGTTCTTCCTTCATAAAAATAATTTTTTTAGAAAACTCTTCAAGTGAGAATATTTTGTGCATTTCATTTTGTGTCAAAGAGAGAGAAAGTGACATTGAGTAATTTGCAAAGCATGACCTTGTGCGCTTTGTTTTCATGCTGTACATCATTTTATCTTAGGAGGCAAACGTCTATGAGTCTCAAAAAGTACCACAGATTGTGTGAGAGGCGAAATCTGCTTTAAAGAGATTGTGTCAAACACAAGACTTGATCTAAATAATTCATCATTCATGCATTTAGTTTGCGAGTTTTTAATTATTTGCAAATTTCTTTTATTGTGTTTGTCTATCACATCTATTTGTATTATTGCTTATATTTAGATCTGTATGTTGTTATTTTTACTTTATCACAAAAGTAAATTGTTGAAATATATCCAACAATCTTAAAGCAGAGTTGTTTATATTTTAATTTACTCTTGTTATATACGATGAAAGGAATTTCGGGTTTGTTGAAAAATATTAGGTATATTTGAATACCGCTTATTTTGTTGAAAACTGAAAATATTGTAATAAAATAATTTTTAAATGTATAAATAGTACTATAAGACCTATTTTTAATGAAAGTTTAATTAAAAAAAAGATTTATAAATTTCATAAATCGTGCACAAAACCTACTAAGCAGTGCTAGAACCATAGAAACACGCTTCAAAATAAATATGACGCTGGACGCTGATAAGCTGAATCGGCAGTTGCATATACTCTGCGCAAATCTTGGAAAAACTGAGGTTGTGTTTACCGCTTGGCATAAATATCCACTTGTTTATATTATGAATTAATTTATGATCTACAAAAGTTTACGTGTTTGACTGTGCTGGTAATTTTGATTTTTCAAGATTATCTATCTTCTTTAATTATATTATATAATATTTATTAGGATATTTGTCTTTCTTGAATCATTGTTTGGCTGGGGTTTGTTTTCATTTGCTCAGTCATTGTACGAATTGTGCTGCCCTGTGTCTTAGATATTTTCAATATTCAATTGTTTGTAATTGCTACTCACCCATGTAGAATGAGGTTGGCCCATTAAACTCATGGGCCAGGACCTTTCAACACATGACTACATGGAAAAGTCACACATAAATTCAGCTTTATTGTGTCTTAGATATTTTCTAAGCATTATATAGCTGATTTCGTGCTTGACAGTGTTGGTGGTTTTGATTATATTATATGATATTAGGCTTATTTTGAAAGTATATTTATAATTATTTCTTAAACTTGGCTAGTAATTCTTAAGATGTTAAATATTGCTTGTGTTTTTGAATGTATCAATAAAGATTATCTTGGTTGGAGATATAAATACTGTGCTGTAAATCTTTGAGGATAATGATATTTGATAAATTTTTGGCATTTAACAGTTTGATTAAGAGATACAATTTTTTGAAACTGTTTCAGATTGTCATATATGTTGGTATATATAAATGAAGACATGCTTATTTTCATTTGGCCTTTGCTTACGAGATATTTCAATGATTATTTGTTAGATGAATTATTTATAGATAAATAATACGTCCACAACATTTTTATAACAAATCCTAAGTGGCAAGTTGTTACTGGTTGTTATTGTTAGGACAAAAAAATAATCTTAGTGTTAGGTTCAAATTTGAACCAATAATAACTAACCACCTATGATTTATTGTAAAAATATTATGATAATGTTGTGGACGTAATAGCTCTCTTATTTATATTGATATCTAACCTTAAACTTTATAACGATGACCACGTTTGGTGGTGCTTGTTCAAAAGGATGTTCTTGGCCTCTTTATGTGCAACGGTGTATGGGCTAGATGAATAAAGGAAATTGGAAATTTTGATGAAGGAAAAAAAAATTAATCCATTTAAATGCATTCAATTTTGGGCGTGGCTGCCATTTTTTAGTTTTTGGTTAGCCTTTACTAATTCATCAAGTGATCCTCTATTTGATAATTAAAATAGCATTATGAGAGCTATTATTAATAATTTCAAATGTGTGGATATAAGCCCAAGAATGAAACCAATTGCACGCTAGTAGGGTTGTAATTATGGGGTTTCACTCAAAGTGTACAGTTCACTCCTTGGCCAAGAGTGTTATTTATTTATAAAGTTTAAGGCTCAATTGTTTGTATTGATATGAAGAACACGTGATTGTTGTATTTGAGCGCATATAGCCTTATTTAATTACATACATGTATATATAATTTTTGAGCATGTGTGAACTTGATTGGATATTAATTTGTTTAATCCCAATATATGTTTTGTAATATTTCTTTGGATGAAATATATGTTACACGCCTTACTTGACATATTTGGGTTGTCTAAAATGTGGTATGCACAAGAGTCTGTTATGAGTACTTATAAGTAAGTAAGGATGAGGTATTAGAGTTTCATTCATTATAAGAATGAAGTTGGGAAATAACTCAACGAATGTAATAAGTTCTTGATTATAGTAAAATTTGTGGGGGGAAGCTATTATTTCCACCAATTATTTGTTCATTGAGATGCCTTAAAAGAAACCACTAAAACACCTTGTGAATTATGGAAAGAGTGATCGTCTTTCTATAAATTCTTTAAATGTGGGGGTGTTTGATGAAGGTGGTGGTTCCTATTCCTAAAGGATAAAGAACCATTGATTGTGATTGGTTATAGTCATAACAGTAGTGTATAGTGCTTTCTAATTTATGAATCTATTATTTTATATGCATGACAATTAATTAGAATATATTTCAAGTGTTAAACTTTCTTAAAGAAAGTTTGAGTCTACATTTAGTATCTCTCATGATCAAGAGTTGATGGAAGAGAGGTTGAGCCTAAGTGTAGTAAAAGGACAAACGTCATGGTTGTTTGGTCCAAATTTTCTAATTTATATATTAGAAGATGAACTTAAAGTTTCAAAGAAGCAAAATCCTAAAGTGCCTTCTTGGAAAAAAGATTGTCGATAGTGCAATAAATCAATCTTTGAAATCTATGCATAGTAATTGGTGGATCTACCACCTAAGAGTTTGAGAGTTGATGGAACTATTGACTATTACAAGGAAAGACTTGTTGTAGAAGGCTATAAAGAAAAGGAAGATATGAGATTTCTTGATACACAATAAACCAAAGGGGTTTATGGTTATTGTACAGGGAAACAAAGTGTGTAGGTTTGTTAAATCTTTGTATGGATTGAAGCAAGTTTCAATGCAATGACATGAAAAATTTGACAATGAGATGATGTCAAAAGAGTTTAGATTAATGCGACTAGTGTGTAATGTGAAATATATCACAAGGGGCTATGTCGTTGTTGGATATGCTCGTGTAAGTGTTGTAGATGTGATTCAAGTAATTAAATTTTCTAATACATCTGATGGACTTTTCTTATCTCAATCACATGAGAGATGTGAAGATAGTCTAGTGAGAACACCTTATATTAAGAGCATATGTATTTTATGGGAAGTCTTTATAAATCTAAACAAACATGCATTGCTGGATACTTGTGCCTCATAATTGTATATATTGGTAGGGCACAAAGTTATGGTAGGTCTTTACATGTTTGTTGGAGACAATACCATGAGGCAATTGCTCTCAAATGGAAGTATTTTCAGATTATAAAACAGATCCGTAATCAATTGTTTATGTGGAGAGCAAATAAACTACGTGTTCATCGAGGGGAATGAGATTAAAACCTATTACCTAAAAGTCTTCGGGATGACAACCCAACCTAGCTAACAGGAGATCCCAAGATCTAGGTTCAAAGGGACAACCGAATCGTGGAGACTATTTTAATCACTATGAAGATAACATCTCCCTCCCATTCCTATGATGAAATGGTGATGCTTGTAAGCGATGATCAGGGTAAGTTTTGCTTTTAATGATTCTTATATCTCGGAATTCTAAGTAGGGTATAGCAGAATACTTTTAATAAGAGTCACTTATATGAGTGTGAAGTGGGCTGCTTCCATGAAAGTTTCAAGGCTAAATTCTCTAAAGCACTTCATGAATTTACCAGGATATGTTCAGAGTCGAAATGAACACAACTATAAGAACAAAATATGTTTGAAAATGAGCTATGTGAATTTTATTGTCTTGGTATACACAAACGGCTAATAGTTCAAAAATATCGTGTTCACTGATTAACTAGTATATCCGATAGTTTTTCACAAATGAAGGTTCAAAGCCAAAAGCCACCTCTCCCGATATAGTAACTTTTCTTCTATTCTCTCAGTGTCTGCATCATCGTTTGCATTGTGTTTATCAATTTCTATTCACAGGGGGGGATTGTTGGAAAAATAGCATGGAGTGAATAAGAAATTGATGTTTTTTATGTTCACTCAAAGATGTTATTAAAAGTGGTAAAAATCCAGAGTCCCACATAGGAAAGGAAAGAGATCATATATGAGTTTATATGCTCATGAGTTGGACATTGGATTAGGTCCAGTGCTTCCAGTGCACTGGACCCAGTCGGATAGTGACACGTGTCAAAAAAATGAACACGTGTTACAATCCCAACGGGTCCAGTCCCACTGGACATTGGACCCAAATCTCACCGATGTTTATGATTCAAAATTTTTCTCTCCTATTTTAACTCTTGAATTATATATATAAAAGTCACATTCATATTTTTATGAGAAGTGTTCATTTAGTCTATAATGGAGTTCATGAGTTTTAGTTAGTTTAGCCGGTAAAGTCTTTGATGGTTGAATAAGACATCTAGGGTTCAATTCCCACCTACACAAAAAACCACTGATGATAAAGAATTATCCTTATAAGTAGACACCATAGGTTGAAACACTCTTAAAAAAAAAAAAAAATTCTATAATGGAGTTCAATTAAAAAATAAATAAATCGAACTTTGATATAGTAACCTTGCGGGTTTTTTTTTTTTTTTTTTTTTTTTTTTTTTTTTTTTTTGTTGGGGGGGTCAAAACCCACACTTGGAGTGGGAGGTTCTTGTTTTACCTAGGGCTGTCCACAGGTCAGTCCGGGTCGGTTTTGGCCTTAACCCGGACTTGACCCGCGCAGGTCAGGTGGAACAAAAACAGACCTGTAACCAACCGCTGACCACCACGGGTCGAGTCGGCCAGGCTTAGGGGAGCGAACGGTCGGGTCGGTCAAGTCTGATGATGAGCGACGGCGAGCGGAGGAGAAGATCTCTCTTCGTCAATCTGAGTTGAAGGCCGACCGGATCTAACGGATTATCGCCAGATTTGAGTAGATCGGAGCCCAATCTAACTAAGAATAGCCGAATTTGTGTAGATCTAAGTCAGATCTAACCCAATACCGCCGAATTTGAGCAAATTTGAGCAAAGGAGGAGAGTAGGTCTTGGCCGGATTTGAGTGAATCTAAGCAAATAAGACCAGATCTAAGCGAAGGAAGACTTGGGTGGCCGGATCGGAGTTGAGGAACACTGGATCTGAGCGAAGGAAGACCAAGGATGGCCAGATCGGAGCTGAGAAACACCAGAACGTCACTGGATCTCGTCGGATTTGGTCCAAAATTCGTTATATTTCGCCAGAGAGGATGATTGTTTCGGTTCGGGTCGGGTGTCACGGGTTTTGAAATGTAAAACTGGCAACTGACCCGCATGGGGTCGGGTTAGAGAGTTCGGACCCATGTTCGACCGCTGGAGACGTCGGATCAAGTGGCGGCGAGTCAAGCTCGGGTGGGTTGGGCGGGTGGCCGGCTGGGTTGGACAACCCTAGTTTTACCTATGCCACCATGATTTAATTAAACGGCTTATTGACTTTTTGTAAGTTAGACAAAAATATTTTTTTATTTTTTTGAATTCTAGACAAAAATATAAGGTTTTTGCTTTGGTAGAAAATAAGAAGTTCTGTATATGAAAAAAATGAATTTAAAAAAAAAAAAATTGTATTAAGTTGGTTTAAAAAATTAAACTGAAGAAAAAGGACCTTAATCGTGGTGATTTATCAGTCACTTCAATCTCTTCCACCCAAACAATCGTAACACCCCCTCCTTACTTATCTCCCCAAACAAAACAGAACACTTCAACAGAACTCTACTCTGACTGATAGAAAAAAAAAAAAAAAAAAATGGCAGCGAGAATAAACCAATCGATACAGAACACTCTCTGGCTCTTAAACCCTTTGCATAATCCATCCAAGTTAGTCAAGCCCACCTTCCATTTTCGCTCAAACCCTTTCTTCTCATCTCTTTCTTCTTCTTCTTATCGATCAAAAAGAGCTTTATTCTGCACTTGCACAAGCGCTAGCTCAGACAAGAATCTCCAAGATGGTGGCGAGCCCTTTGTCCTAACAACTCCTCTTTATTACGTAAATGCCCCTCCCCACATGGGCAGTGCTTACTCCACCATAGCCGCTGATGCCATTGCTCGCTTTCAGGTCCCTTTTGCTTTTATTTTTGGATAAAAATGTTTTTAAACAAGTGGGGTTTTGCATAAAGTTTTTTTTTTTTTTTTTGGATGCTATTTTTGTGAAAGTATTTATATTTGGTTGCTATATGTATGAAATTAAGAGAAACAAAAAGTTGGGTTTGCTTTCTCTGTTGCTTTTATTTGTTTAATGTTTGAATTTGAGCTAGCTTATTTGTTACCAAGAGTCAAGTAATAAATTCATTTCAGTTGTTTTATTTTTGGTTTATATATGTTTCATGGACTGATGAGATGTCTAAAAACAAAGTAAAGCGCTCAGCTCTATAATAATGAAGAGTAAATTCGAATAGATTTATGGTTTTATTTGAAAAGACAATGTGTGTATATATTCTTAATAGCATATAGATAACATAATTCTACAAGCAAATCAGGGAAAAATGTGCATTGTTTTATTTTTATGTTGTTGGGCGATTCTAGTGTTGCAATGTGATGTAAAAGGCAAAATTTTGATGGTTCATATCTTGTGGCAGAGGCTGTTAGGGAAGAAAGTTGTATTCATTACCGGCACTGATGAGCATGGAGAGAAAATTGCTACTGCTGCTGCAGCCCAGGGTTCCGATCCAAGTGAACATTGCGATTTCATTTCGCAAGCATATAAGACACTCTGGAAAGATGTAATATTAAATCCAAGATAGAAATTCACTCTCAGTTTATTTTGGCCTGACTTGTTGAATGTTCCACTTGCTGTGCATATTTTCCATTTTTCTTTTGTAATCTTTTTCGTTTTGTTGTTTACTTTCTGCCTGCAGTTAGACATATCTTATGATAAGTTCATTCGGACAACAGATCCCAAGCATGAAGCAATTGTGAAGGAATTTTACTCAAGGGTTCTTGCCAATGGTGATATTTATCGGGCTGACTATGAAGGACTTTATTGTGTCAACTGTGAGGAGTATAAGGTGATATTCGCATTTGAACTTGTAAATGGATTTAACAACATTATCTAAATTTAACTTCCCTTATTGGCTTATTGTTTTTTTTATTATTTTTTATTATTATTTTTTTTTTATATTCACAACCTTTTGTATTAGTGATGGGGTTCTTGCATTATATAGTGGAGCCTTTTATAAAAAGTGAGTGTCTTTTTCTTTCCTTATTTTTTTGTTTTTTGGGGGGGGGGAAGGTGTGTGCTAGTATTTGTGTAGAAATATTCTTTGATATTTGCAAGAACTTGTTGAGACTTGTTATGTGGAATTCCTTTTTTTTTTTTTTTTTTTTTTTTTTGTTATAGGTTTCTGCTGATTTCCATTTTCATATATGCATTGTCTTGTTTGAATGTGTGTCTTTATGTATTTGTTGTGGTTGTTTTGTTTGAGAGTGGTTTTGTGTTTATGTACTACAATAATGTAATATCTTTAGCTCTGTGAATCTGCAGGATGAGAAAGAATTGCTTGATAACAATTGTTGCCCTATGCACCTGAAGCCGTGTGTTTTGCGAAAAGAGGATAATTATTTCTTTGCACTATCAAAATATCAAAAATTATTGGAAGAAACTTTGACACAAAATCCAAATTTTGTGCAGCCTTCGTTCCGTTTAAATGAGGTGAGATGGTAGGGAATTTTGTAAAAACTTAGTCTAGTATGTCCTTAATAGTTGTCCCTGAGTTTTACTGTAAAAGTTTTTTTTTTTTTGGTGGGGGGTGGGGTGTCTTTCAGCATGACTAGTTTCCTGCTAAGAGCCTGAGCATTCTGATTGAGGATGTTCAATGTTGTAAGCTCAATAATTGGGATTACTCTAAAATCTCTCTGTCTCTCTTTCTCCTTTAGCAATTTACTGTTGAAATGTTATGAATATCCTTTTTGTATCTTGCTATATGGAATTTTCTATTGATTACTTCTATTGTTAATTTTCTTCAAGGTGCAAAGCTGGATCAAAAGTGGCCTAAGAGATTTTTCCATTTCTCGAGCATCGGTGGATTGGGGCATCCCAGTTCCTAATGACAATAAGCAAACTATATATGTGTGGTTTGATGCATTACTAGGGTAAAGTCCTTTTCTTTAGTAATTCGAGATTTGCTAAGCTTCTAATGTCCTAACTTGTATGACAAATGTTTTTTTTAATCACCACAAACATGTAGTCAGTCAACTCCAACTTATGAAAACAGCTGTTTGTAAATTGAAATAGATTTATGAAAGCCTCTGCTTTATATATCATTAGAGATGTTTATCTATTAACTTTTTATCTTATTTTTTTCTGTTGAAAAGATATGTATCAGCACTATCAGAGGTCGCAGAGCAACCCAATCTACAAAGTGCTGTTTCTTCAGGTTGGCCTGCCTCGCTACACTTGATTGGGAAGGTATGGCATCTTCTATGCATTTATGATTTTTTTTTTTCTTCTCAGAAAGTATATTACACCAGTGTGAATATTTCATTGCTTTAATTGGCATGCCATTTACAATTGACACCAAAATGTGATGTTTTCCATGTTAGTAATTCCAATTGATCTCTGGCCATGTTCTCTGGAATGTGGTTTATTGTGTCACATGCTCTCTAAAGATGCTTGTTAGAAACTGTGTGGTTGACCATCTAATAGCTGTACTAAATTTATCATCTTTATGCTAATTATTAAAACCTTATAAGCTATTAAGCTGTAAGACCCAAGTCATTCATTATTTTTGCACATAATTTTCTCTCCAAGTAGGTGGCTTATTTCAGCATTTGACTCTGGATTGTGGATGCTGTGAAATATGACCTCATATTTTTGGCTCAAATTGTATTAAATATTAATAATGCTAGATTGTTTTTGAGGTATAACTGATGCAGGAGTAGGGCACAACACTTTCATGAATGTGCTTTGCATCAATAAGTTCGTATCTGGAATAATTGATGCAATGCACATTATTTGCATGTTTGGGTATTCCACAGATTTGATCTTGGGATGGAAAATCTGCTCTGTGATATCCATGTATTTGATGCTGAACTCGTGAATTTTCCTGGAACAATGACTTGCAATGTTGGTCACAGTTTTGCTTCATTGCTTCTCATTTTTCTGTCTTTGTTATTATAAGACATATGTGGTTTTTTGGGTGACTTTTCTTTTCATTTTGTTGTTGTCAGGAGCCTTGTACAAATATATTTTTTTAATAACTAACTGTCTTATGTTCCTAAAAATCTAATGGTTGGAAAGGTGGTTTCCCACACTATTATATGGAGTTCAGCAGTATTATACTTCTCTAATGTTTTTCTTGTTCTTCTGTAGGATATTTTGCGTTTTCATGCAGTTTACTGGCCAGCTATGCTAATGTCTGCAGGACTAAGCCTTCCTAAGATGGTGTTTGGCCATGGATTTTTGACAAAGGTATTTGAACTCAGAATATATTTTGTTTTTCCCTCTATGGATACTCATAATATCTTCATGTGCTACGTCTTCCTAAGAGAGCTGTTGGTTTTATAATCTTAGAACAGCTATATTCTTTCTTATTATTTGTGCTCTTGGGCCTCATATTACCCGAGGGTTAAATTCTCTTGGGGAAAATTATGGATCTGATATTTTTGAAAAGAGAAGCTTGCATTGATGGGGCTCCATATGGATTAGAAAATTTGAGCATCTTGCCTTTTCTAGTATTTCACAGTATTTTCTCTGTATGATAGTGGACATTTCAATAATGGTCTCAAAACATCTCATCAAACTTTTCTTGAATCAAAAGAGAGTGGTCAAATGGATATAGTAAACTTATGGCTAATTATTTACTCAATGTTGAGTTTGTTTTCTAGTTGCTAAGTGGAATTCTATGCTTAACATTCTCTCTTCCTTTGTGATGAAAGAAGTGCTCTTGCACCTTCCCATTCCTCGCATATATCATATCTTGCCAAATTAATTTGCACCAGTTGTACATCCATATATACATCTTCCTTAACTGGTGGGTATGAGTTTTCTTTATATTATGCTTTCAATTTCTCTGAACCACGAGTTTTACAATTCGGTTTCGTTAGTTTCTGTTGTCTCATAAATTTAGATATCTTAAAGTAAATTAGTGTAAGTGTATTTCTTTGGTACATAAAATTTTGTATGTTTGTCCTTAAATTATCAATAGTCATGCGAGTGAGCTAGAGTTTTTAAATTTGTCTCATATACCTAATTTTATTTCATGCAGCAATGCTTTTTATTTGTAAAATTATAGGATGGCATGAAGATGGGGAAGTCACTAGGAAATACACTTGAACCAAATGATCTGGTTCATAAATTTGGCGCTGATGCAGTCAGATACTTCTTCCTCAAGGAGGTGGAATTTGGCAGTGATGGGGACTATTCAGAAGATCGTTTTATCAATATTGTCAATGCACATCTTGCCAATACAATTGGTATATCTACTCTGGCTTCTTATAACCAGTCTTTGTGGATCATTGGGGTTGCTGCTTTTATATTTTTTTGAATTTGTGAAGCTGGTGGGTGTATTCATATATATGACCTTAACTATTCCTTGCAGGAAATCTTCTTAACCGTACTCTTGGACTTCTAAAAAAGAACTGCCAATCAACTTTAGTAGTCGATTCCACTGTCGCAGCTGAAGGAAATGCATTCCAGGATACTGTGCAGAAGTTGGTAAGATTTGTGTCAAATTTATAAATTCATGTGTCATCCAAGTATGCATTATTTTAGTGGAATGACTTGATAAAAAGTGACTTTAATTTTTAACCATGACTAGCCTTTTGTGACTGCTGCACTTCTAGCCTGGTGGGTCCCCTTGACGCTGGCAGCTGCTCAGCTTCCTGTTAGAATATTCTGAATTTTGAAATGCAAGCTAATTCCTACTACCAAATTTTCAACTTCCTATTAAAGGGGAAAGCGGTTGTAAAATATAAGATATGTTGGAGACGGACTAGTCTCTCCCATGCAAATGTGTGTTTGAATGTTGATATTCATGTCTATTTGTAACTTCACATGTTTCTTCTTGCATGTATTTTTTCGTAAATGACTAAAGTTTCTAATTGAAAGTTCTTATGAATAGTATATGTGCTTATGGTTGGTCCTACGATATTAATAAATAAAGGTCAACTTGCTACCTTGGTGATGCATGCGAGGGGCTCTCTTCTACAAAATGTTCTCTTCTTGTTTTGTTTTGGGAATCATTGTTTGTGATGAATTGCATCAACCTTTTGTCCCAGGCCTTCTGACTTTCCCACTCTACTTTTGTAGGTTGAAAAAGCTAGGGTTCATTATGAAAGACTCTCACCATCATCAGCTTGTGAGGCTATTCTAGAGATTGGTAATGCGGGGAATTCCTACATGGATGAACGTGCACCATGGTCTCTCTTTAAGAAAGGGGGTGCTGCTTCTGAAGCTGCTGCAAAGGTTTTCCTTAAGTACACATAAATTATTAATTGCTTCAACCAGTGACTTATAATATTCATGTTGATGTGCATTTTAGTCTCAAATTACCTCAGCATTCTATTTCATTTTTAGTTCATCTAAAACCAATGGGGAAAATCTGTTGCAACCCACCAATATAGGGCAAATAACTATCAGTTGTAATATATATTGCCAGTTTTTCTACTTTATTTTTATTGGACCTCGTACAAAGTGAGTTCAGACATTGAAGTTTTTCTATGTTTTTATTGATTGCCACTACCTTAATTTCTTAAGACTTTAGTCTTATTGATGTTGGAGCAGGACCTTGTGATTACATTGGAAGCATTGAGGATTATAGCAATTGCATTATCCCCGGTCACACCAAGCTTATGCTGGAGAATATATGCACAGCTTGGCTTCTCAAAAGATCAGTTTGACACTGCAACATGGGTCTCTCTCTCTCTCTCTCTCTCTCTCACACACACACACACACACACACACACACACACACACGCACAAATGAAATAAAAAATTTGTGCATATATATATATATACTTCCATTTGATTAGCAACTAATTTAAAGGTTTTCTGCTGTAGAGTGAGACCAAGTGGGGTGGGCTGAAGGGTGGTCAGGTAATGGCTCAACCAAAACCAGTCTTCGCAAGGATTGAAAACCAAGTGGAAGGGGAAGATGGGGGTGAAGCAACTAAGAAGGTAGTGAAAAACAAGGATAGGCTACCTCAGGCTCAAGGGGTTGCAGAGGCTTAGGGAAAGACACATAATTGCCTTTCCCTGGCCACAAATTTCTCCAACTTTTTTTATTTATTTATCAAATTGTCAATTGTAAGAGTTTGTACTCATTTTTGGCAATAATTTTGTAATAGATATTTCCAATAAATTAATCCAGTATTTCATCTTCAGTTCTATGTGAGCAATAACCAATTCTATAAACGTTCTATGCAAGATACATTATGTTACATTGAACTTCTGGATTGCTCTGTTCAAAACTGGCTTGATATACACTTCAATCAAAGTGCAAGAAATTCTTACAACATGATTCTAGTCAAGTAACCTGGCGTCTTTTTGAGAGGCAATAAATAGTTTTACGCCTCACAGAGTCGCATAGGAATCAAATTTAGCCCAATCGATGGGCGATTTTAAACTTTCAAAAGCTAATGTTGCGTGGGTGCTAAAACTTATTAAGGGTTTTTCTTTCTAAGCTCTTTCAAGTAATATGTAAAAATGCATTAATTAAGACACTAATGAAAACCCTCATGATGCTAGAATTATGTGATTGCTAAGAGTTTGTAGTTCAACTGACATTTTCTAGTGTTTTCAACAGAGATGTCTAGATTCAAATCACTCTTCCCTCAATTATTGATATCTACGATTTATCCTTTTCTCTTTTATCACGTCCTTTTTGATAGAGATTAGATGCATGAATTTCAAGCCTGCAGGACCTCATATAGGCAAATGAGCAAAAAAATATGCAATTTTGATGCATTCATAGGTGTGTGAACGACTAAATTTCTAGTTTGAAATAAGTCAAACAAGTAAAATAGTTTCGCAAATGCAAATTTGTATTGATGAATGTGTGGTACAATTCTCTGTGACTACAAAAGAGTGATCCTCTAATTCGATCTCCTTGAAAGATTTGTTGATTGGAATTGTGGTAATGTGATTTTGATTTGAACACAAAATATCCTTCAATTTGGTTGAGGAATGGATCGAAGATCTTTGAAACAGAATTACAATGAATCTCTAGCTATGAGCTTGTTAGAAATTCTTTGTTCTTCACGTTCTTCATATTCTTCGTGTGTTCTTCGTGCGTTCTTCTTTTATGAAGGTTTGTGGGGGAAGTTCTTCGGTGCTTTGGAGGCTTGAATTCGTAGAGTTTCACTAATTTGTGGTTTGTTGAGGTTTCTGGAGGCTTTTGAGCTTGATTCCAGTGAACTTTAAGACTAGGAATATGATTTAGATGATTCCTCTTCGAATGTACTTCGTATTTGAAGATTTGTGGTGGAAGTTCTTCGGGGTTTTGGAGGCTTGAATCCGTAAAACTTCACCAATTTATAGTTTCTGGGAGTGTCTGGAGGCTTTTGAGCTTGATTTCAATGACCTTTGAGATCTAGGAAGATGATTTGGATGATTTCTCTTCGAATGTTCTTCGTATTCAAAGTTGAAGTTCTTAAGTTCCTAAAGGCTTCAGGGCTTGGTTCCAGCAGAGCTTCTAGACTTTTGAACTCAAGATCTCTTCCCGGTGTCTTGGTCTCTCTCCCAAGATGTCTTGGTGTCTTTTAAATGCCTTAGGAAGGCTTCTATTTATAGAAGCTTGAGAGTGGGTGAGCGACACGTGGCGGAGTCTGATTGGTAACACATGTCATAGCCTGATTGGTCTGCTTATGTCATCGCTTACACGCGCTGGATTGCATATGTCATCGCTTACACATGCTGGACTGCTTATGTCATCACTTACACGTGCTGATGTGTGATTCGTTTTTGCATGCATTTTATACCTCTATTTCAATGACACTTGGCAAATTTCTGTTGGTTTCTGAGTAGTGATAGCAAAACCTAACAATAGTATGTGGCACTTTGTAATTGATTGTATTTTGTGGACTTGGTAGTATGGTGTGTCAACTTGTGATAGGTCGGGAATTTTCCCTCTCTATAGGGTGTGTAAATTTTTATCCCCATTCAATTATAGATTCTTTAATTTTTCATTTCTACTCGTAGATCTAGATCTCAAGATATATGAAATGGGAGGGAATAAAAACCTTTCAACTGAACAACTGAACTAAAAAAGAAGGTGAAAAAAAAGTACATCAAATTTGCGGTAAGAGAAATTTTCTTCTGCAAATATCTGATAAAAGAAAAACAAAAAGTAAAAATAAAAATAAAAGAGAGTCGTTAAAATTTAGTTGAAGTTGCGCCAAATGATTGCAAGAAACTCTGATCAAGCCATTCAAGTCACCACCTTTCACTTGGCTAGCAGTACCCAAAACTTAAAAAGAGCTTTCGATAATGAAAAGAGTTTTGGATAGTGATTTTGATTATGCTGCATAAATTGTGAAACTTTTATGCAGCTATATGGAGCGAGTATGCGGAAATGATCTGCCAGTCTAAATAACCAAACAGCCAAAGCAGCTGTCTTCTAATCATAAATCAAGTTATCTTTTTTTCCTTATAACCCAAATTCTCCCTAGTGAAAAACTGAAAAGTGCCATTGAACCCCAAGATTTTTAGCTCTAATAAAATACTATTCAACTAAACACAAGAGGTAAAGGTATGGGCAACATCAACAACAGCATTAATAAAGTAAGAAGGTATGACTGAGACCACAAACTAAAAAATATTCTTCTTAAATATTTTATTCAAATACCGTCCAAAATGCCGAGATAAAGAATTTCCTGGTTATGAGTAAAACTTCATTACAAAAATAAGAGCCAATACCAATTCACATATATAGGAATAAAGAACATATAGTGCACCAAAGTAAAAAGCCGGTTTCAAGCATTTCTCAAACTCTTGTGCTGATGTAAACCGGGAAATGAATGCACACAGTGCGCATGCACCCTTGCAGTTCACTGCTATAGAATGTACTTTTACTTCTTTCGGGGAACTCCAAGCCTAGTCCTGAAATCATCCTCCATGAGGGGAAGGCCATCGCGCAGCTTGACTGTTGGTTCCCATCCTAGCAGTTCCTTTGCTTTTGTGATAATTGGCTTCCGCTGGCGAGGATCATCAGGGGTGTTCTCCACCATTGCGATCTCCACCTCAGGATTGATAAGCTGCAGGTGACATAATAAATTCTCAGTTTCCATGTTTATATATATATATATACACACATATATACTAGCTTCTCTTGTTCTAAATTAATATGTGGTTTTATGTCTGATGGTGTGATGTTTGGACACAAACAGCATGTAAAAAAAGTTGTTTTTGGATAAGAGTTCTACAGGGTCATCAATATTATGAGAGATGTAATATTTGCTGGCAGAGGAATGGAATGTGATAACAAACCCCCATAACCAAAAGAGATCTATTATCACATTTCAAGGAGGAGAAAAAAAACACTGACCTCCTTAACAGTCTCTGCGAGTTCAACCATGGTAAATTCACCTAAAACAAAGAAATCTAAGTTAATATTGGCCAAAATAGAATTTCATATCTGGAAAACACTTAATGTAAATGAACAGCAGATTTTGTACAAGAACCTGGATTCCCTATATTGATGGGCCCAGTGTGCTCTCCTCCCATGAGTCGAATAAGGCCATCAACCTTCAACATTGGAAATAAGGAGTTGAGGGTCAAAATAATATACAGCCAAATCCCAAATGGTACTCAGAAATTAACTAAACCATCCATAATATAAAACAATCTCCAAATAGCAAGATCTTGCATACCATGTCAGAGACATAACAGAAACTCCTTGTCTGGGTTCCAGGCGCTTGAACAGTCAAGGGCTCACCACTGGACAAAAATAACACGTTCAGAAATTGCATGTGAAATATATGTCAACTGATCTAACCTTGGTAAGGAACATTGACAGAAAGTTCCCATTGAAAATGCAAAAGGTTTGGTGGGAAGTAAAAAGAAAAACTCAATACAATGTTTATTAAAGACAATGGCAACGCTCTGACAAAATTACCGGATTGCTTGGGCAATGAAATTGCTGACAACACGCCCATCATCAATATTCATGCGAGGTCCATAGGTGTTGAAAATCCTAGCAATCCTAATCTCTGTCATTGGATCATTACAACTAGATAACGTAAGAACTTCCATAGTGATGCATACAAAACATAACCATAAAAACATTGTCTTCATAAATTTAAATAGCAGAGGGACTAAAAAAGAAAGACAAGAAGTAGCTTTTACCAATCCCATGCTGCCTATGATAATCAAACATCAAAGTTTCAGCTACTCGCTTTCCCTCATCATAGCAACTCCTAACCCCTGTACATTTAGTCAAAAACATAATCAGGATAACATGAATGTGCAAAAAGTTGGTATAATTAGTATGTGTTAAATAAGAACTTCACTTGTATTAACTTTGAGAGATGTCTTTTCACAATTTATACAGATGACATTCATATTAAGATGCAATGAGATTCAGCCCCAATAAAAATGCAACCTCAAAAAAGTCCAGATAAACCATGTCTAAATATGGAGTTAGCAGAATGGCAAACATACCAATTGGGTTAACATTTCCCCAATAACTTTCGTCCTGGGGATGCACAAGAGGATCTCCATACACCTCTGAAGTTGATGTAAGCAAAATCCTGCATGTACATCGTCATATCTTGAGTAAAGCAAGAATATATTCATAAATGGCAATATCAAACGAGATGTATACTAATCTCGGACCTTGCTCCCACTCGCTTTGCAAGTCCCAGCATATTCAATGTACCAATCACATTTGTTTTTATTGTCTGTCAAGTATCAAAAGCTTACAAGTCAGACGACCACTCTATGCCAAATATCAGTAACAGAAAGAAATAAATACGGATATACACACCTTCACAGGATTGTATTTGTAGAAGATTGGAGAAGCAGGGCAAGCAAGATGATAAATTTGGTCCACCTCCACCAGCAATGGCTCAGTGACATCTGCCAGAAAATAAACCCAGAATGTCAAAAATACAAACACCATTTGGACAAAATTTATGGCATGAAATGTTGAACTAGGGGGAGAGAGAGAGGGGGGGGGGGGGGGGGGGGGGGGGAGATATATGATGGTACGACATTGATAGATTCATTTTATTTAATTGTTAAGTTACAAACACCCTCCCCGCACATTCTTGTGGGAGGTGGAGGTGCCATTTGAACCAGGGCTTATAAGAAACTAATTAAAGGCTCCATTCAGATATCAGGAACTGCAATGGTAGCACTGAAAAATTTAGATAATATGCAAAATGCTCAAAAGAAAAGGGCAAATTCAGAAACAATGCTACAAGAATTGCCTGCATCAAGCTACTTCTTAATTGCCATTAATTTGGTTACTACTGTAATTCTTATCTGGTCTATTGGATTATATGAAATTTTATGCCACGGGATTTGGGTAAACCTTTCTCTATTTAACCATAATGCACATGTCTATCAAACTTTCCATCCAGCTCAATTTTTCCTATTTACTTTTTTTTTGGCTCTAATATTGAATTTTAATTGGAAATTCTAAAATTGCTATTAGGAACATCATCTTATACTCAAAAGATGCACATATTTAATCTTGGGCATTCGCCAGTTAACAATTTAAAATACAAGAACATAAGAGACGACATACCATGACGAATAAGCTCAAATCTTGGGTGACCAATCCATTTTTTTAAATTGTCCTTAGAGCCAGTGAAGTAGTTATCCGCAACAATCACCTGAGTAAATTGGAAAAAGAAAAATATAAGGTTAAATGACACGAGAAAGATAAACATGGAATATAAAACTTCTATGAAGCACATGAAAACTATGATTGGATTTGAAGTATTCATATAATGCACAAAAAGAGGGGGGGATTTAATTACCTCATTCTTTTCGTTTTCCATCAACCTGTCCACAAGGTGAGAACCAATGAATCCAGCTCCTCCAGTGATCAAAATCCTCATATTGGACTGCCATCAAAAGAGAGAAAATTTAATATAACATCTTTAAGATCATATAACATAAGGGATTTATACCACTATGATAACTCTGAAAGAATTTTGTTTCAGATAATGCCAACAAACAAATGCACTTAGGCCAAAATACTAAAAAAAGTAAAATGTTAAATCAGGCTCGAAATCATCCAAAATTAAGCATGAAAGACATAACATAAAATAGATGAAATCAAAACAACACACACAGACATAAATAATAAACAATCCCATCATTACCTGAAAGAATTTGGAATTTCTTAAGGGTGATGGGGATGGAGGTGGTTTTGAAGCTGCATTAGTGTCTCCGTTTGAAGCTTCCTTAGCCATTGCTATCAGATCCTTCTTGAATGCCTGAGACCCCAAAATCAGTCAAAACTCTCAATTTACGATCAAATCCACAAAAACCCACAAATTATATAACTCATTCAATTCTAGTCAAACCAACCCACACCCTATAGATTTAGACCTACACCATAATCAAAACCCAGAAAAAAAAAAAAAAAAAAAAATCTTTTTTTTCAAAAATTTAGTTCAATTAACAAAAAGGGAAAAAGAAAGAGTATCAGATCACCTGAATATGAGTTGTGAAAATTTTCTCAAACACTGATTGAGTTTTTGATGTGTGCAAATGAAAGATGAAAGCTTTATAAACAAAATGGAATTGAACAGCACCAAAAAAAGTTTGCTTTAAAAAAAAAACAATAAATAAAATTTAACTACCAAACAGACCCACTGAGGAGAGAGAGAGAGTTAAGAAAACTTGAAAAACACGAAAAGCAGAGAGAATTGAAAGCTTGTCACCAAAGAAACTAATAGACATTACACCTAACGATTTTCAGATCTGAATCTCGTGCTATCTGAATCTCATTGTCACATGTGTGACTGAGGTTTGCTAAACCAAACAAGACATTTACAACAGCTATAAACTAAGATTACTGTTTTAATTACCTTGGTGATATCAACAATTTTCTTTGTTCTGAGAGATTTAAGGTTTTTGCAAATTGAATGAGTAATCTAAACAATTTGATGATTTTATTAATAAGCACACAAGTGAGAGTCTGTGTTCCATTCTGTAACCGAACATCGCGGTCTATCTTCAACGGAAGATGTTACCCATCATCATCAATCACTTAGCGCCACGTCATCGTCTTAATCTTACAAATGTTGTACATGCAATTTTAACTTTTTCATGGGTTTTGTTCCCCTATTTCGCGGCTTGTTTCTGGTAGAGTCAACATCAAGGGAAGTATGGTGTATTCCACCAATAAAAATGTTCCAACTTAGCATCCAAAAAGTTTGATTATTAAATTTGTTTTTGAAAATCAAGTAGATATGTCATCAAAAATGTTAAGAAGATCATAACTATGTACTCAATCAAATTATTAAATTTTAAATCTTTATGGTCTAAAATTATATATAAAAAATAAGTTAATTGATCAAATAATAAATAGAGAAGTGTTGTGTCCATAATTTTTTCACGACACTTTCACAACAAATCATATGTGTTAAGTTGTTATTAGTTTTGTGGGGGCCTGTCAATCAACAGGCCCATTAAGGTCAGGATCGTTGGGCCTATGGCCCATCCGAGGATGCATATCCGTCCGAGGAGGCCATGTCAGGTCACAAGGCAATTGCCGAAGGGGGGTGGTAGTCAATATCACGAAGGTAGAGTTCCGTATTCGTCCGAGGACGCTATATTCCTTGGCAGTATGCGTTCGAGGACGATCAGGACGCGGTCTTGTTGCAATCAGACCCCAGAATTATGTTACCACTGAAGATAGGATAACAGACCAAGGGTAAAAGAGAAAAGGCAAACAAATATCTATAACTACAGCTGCCTCCGCATTAATTACCTCTCAACCAACTCTCTGGCCGGATTAATGTGGAGGTGATACCTGAACAGTAAGGAGGCAGCCTTACAGCTGCCCATAGGAAGTTCCAGGAGGTGCTAGATGGGACAGAAAGAGATCCTCCGAACCCAACCTACACGTGTGCGGTGAGGATGGAATACAAAGGGTGGTATATAAACTGAAAGAAGAACATGCAAAAGGGGGATCGGAACAAAAAAAGAGAAAAAAAGAAAACCTAAACCAAAGAAGAAGAACGAAAAGAGAAAAAGAATTGTATCGATTACCAAACAAAACGATCGTTGTGCCAGCTTTGGGCTTTCAATATACGTGAGGGTGAGTCTTTTTATTATAAAAAAAGTTAACCTAGTTCTTTACACCCACGCTCTACAAATCATATTGTTTGACCCTATTTACGTGCGAACCCAGTATCGTGTTGGGTGGTTACAAATCGTGTCCTTACAAGTTTTTTTTTTTTTTTTTTTTGGAGAATCAAGTTGTTATTAGTTTTAATTTAAACTTACCACTGAAATTAATTTTTTGTCCACCAATAACAATATGTAAAAATCTGTCACTTATGATTTGTTATAAAAATATTATGGATATAGCATATCTATTTGGGATTCTCATTTTTTTTTTGTTCGAAAATGTCCTTACACCTCTATGTTTAATCAGAGACAAAACTAAAGGACAATCCGGTAAAAATACAACTCTAACTCCTACTAAAACATTGCCTAAAAAATAGGGTCACTCTCCTGTTAATTTTCAAATTGCTTTATCTACTTTTAAAAAAAAATTGCTTTATCCACTAAAATATTAGATTTTCAAAATAAAAATTATATATAAAAAATAAAGACACATACTTTTTTTTGGCTATAAAATAGGACCACTAAACCTAAAAAAAGCTTCATTGCAAGCATAATCGTGTGTAATAAAGTTAATATCTAATAAATAATATCTAATTTGAATGAAAAGTTGACATGAATGTGTTAATAACATAATAAACATACCAATTTTTTTTTTTTAATAACAGAAACACACAATTTAGATTAGTAGCTTGAATGGTTTATCTACAAAATACAAGAGTCAAAGATACTCCTATACAGAGTCGTGGATATTGTCTGCCACGTCAATTAGAGGTACATCTCATGTTTTGACATTAGAGTTTGATATATATGGAAGGTCTATTATTAGTCTATGGATCACAGTTATCTGCGGCGTCAGATTCGACTCATCACGTTTGACTCTAGTAAGTAGGATTTAGGAATAGCTTAAGTTACAACTCACAATAACTTACCACATTAGGATGGAATAATGCTAAGAGCATTCACATCTAGTATTTTCAGACTATTTTATTTTACCATCCAAAAAAATTACTTTATCAATTATCTTATACCATTTTACAATATAACCAACATCTCAACTCTTATTTTCCTATTCTACTCATTAAAATAATATAATGTTGCTACAGTACCATCATATATTTTTTTAAAATAGCTACAGTACCATTAAAATAATAATTTGTGATCTAGAAAAGTTGCTACAGTGCCATCCTATCTTTGCGATGGCACTGTAGCACTATGCCAAAAAAATTTGGCATATCCCATGTTTATCAGTCCGGTTGTGGCCTGCTTTTGGGTTGAATTGTAAATTAGAGCTTACATTTGGCATATCCAAGTGCTAGTGCGAATGCTCTAATGGATGAAAATGGTTAACAATCCATTTAAAGAAAGTTTTTATAGGAAAAAAAAATGCAATTAATATTTTGACAGTTTTTAATTTCCCATAAAAGTGGTGTAAAAGATTTCTTAAAATAAATTGTTAACCATTGCCCTAAGGGCACTTGTTAGCATGACCTAACATACTATAGAATTTCAACTTTATAATTTATAGTGTCTATTTCATGATGATTACTCTTTATCATCATAAGTTCAAGACCTGTTAATTTTTTACTTGAACTTTGAAGTCTCTCTCTTTTATGAAGAACATTTTTAAGATAGATTATATTATAGAATTTCAACTTTATAGTTTATAGTGTATATTTCATGATAATTACTCTTTATCATCGTCAGGCCAAGACATGGACACCCGTTGATTTTTAACTTGAACTTCAAAGTCTTCCTAAGTTGTGTTTTTTTTTTTTTTTTCTTCAAATATGTTTAATCTTAGATTACTTATAGTTGACAATGTTTTTATTTCAAATGACCTCAATTATCTTCCCATTGATATGAGATTTCTTGATTGGTTTGAGTATTGTTCAAAGATATTTGCCATTTGTTTTCAACCAAAATAGCTTGTTCTTAATTTATAATATAGCAAATTTAAATGTGGATGGGGTTTGGATCCTATATCTTTATGTGATGATTGCTATTTCTCATCAAGTTTGACACTTATTGATTTTTGGTGTATGCAATATTTGAATCTCATATCTCTTGCTCCATGATAAAAGACATTAATAGTTGAGCTAACAAAAACTTATATTTAGGCAACTGATTTTGGGGAGATAAGCAATTACAAGAGCACACTTTTTTTTTTTTGGTATTTTTCACCTTATTAAAAGTGTTTAATGATAATTCACCTTATCAAAAGCCATATAGCTTAATATGTACACGCACTTGAAATTGTGGTTGATTATGTTTATGATTTATATCAATAGTAGGAAACTCTATGGTAGACGTTCTTTACTTGAAAAATGGTTAACTACGTATTTGGTTCCTAATCTTTACACTATATGTCAATTTGATTTCTGACTTTTCAAATGTGTCATTTTGATCCTTAACTTTTTGGTATTGTGTCAAAAATGACCTCTATTATTAAATGATGGATGAAAAATGCTGACGTGGTTGACAGCTTAAATAAAAAATTGTTTTTTTTATGCCACACCAATAACATGTGTATTGCCAAATGGAATAAAAAATGGTACCAGAGCTTCTTCTTTTTCTTTTTTTTTTATTTTTTATTTTTTTTATGTGTATTTGGTATGGTGTTTGAATACTAGGAGTTAGGGTAACTTCATCTCTTCTGCATGCTTAATGCACTAAGGCCTACACTTATATCAAGGCTGTTGGATGGGACTACACATGATGGGGATGTTAGCGTGCGTTAAGCTTAAGTTTAGCATTTATTATTCCTATACTTTTGTTGAGCTACTTTAGCGACTATGTTATCATTATCTTTCCATCATTTATATGTATAAATTTTCAAAATTATTTAAGATTAATAGTCATGTCGTTAATAAATTGTTTAACTTTGAATTTTTTTTTTCAAATTTGCAAGTATGAAAAATATATGAAAATAATATAATCTAATAATAAGATTTGTCAAAATTCGCATTCAATTAAAAAATATTAAGTGGTGTGACATTATTTAAAGTTACACCTAATATAATATAACTTGAATTCATCTCTCTCTCCATATATATATTAATCCAAGCTCTTTGATCTAGTCCATTTCTTGAGTTTCTGCATCCATGAAGTGGTAGTATACTATATCGAGACAAAATAATTTGTTTGGGTTTGCCACCTTGTTCAAAAAAAAAAGATATTGAATCAATGATAAGGAAAAAGAAACATTTAAGTAAACTATATTGAGACAAAATACCAACCAGTGGCTGTAGTTTAGTGGTAAGAATTCCACGTTGTGGCCGTGGAGACCTGGGCTCGAATCCCAGCAGCCACAATTTGTCATCAGATATTTTTTGGTCTAAGCTCTTGCCCATATTTTTTGATAATTATGAAGTTCACTCAAAACTTTTGTGAAGAAAAACATTTCTGGTCAACGAAAAATCCAATTAAAATATATGACCCTCTTTTTTTTAAAGATTGTTTTCTGCTAAAATTTTTCAAAAATGAACTCTATTTCCTGTTACGCAAAATAAATAAAGTTAAGAAGCAATATGGTAACATGAAAATTGTTGAAAACAACTTTAGCTTATTGTTAAAGTTCGTTACCAAATATAAGAAAATGATAAAAATTTAAAAAGATTAAAACAAAATTAAAAAATTATTTCTCGTCAACAAAAATATCCAATTAAAAATATGACTTTTTTTTAGATATTTTTTTCCGCTAAATTTTTTTGGAAAGAAAGTTAAGAAGCTATGTGGAAACATGAAAACGGTTGAAAACAACTTTATCTTATTGTTGAAGTTCGCTACCAAATATAGAAAAATGAGGAAAAAAAGGGCAAAGTAAGACTATTTATTGTCAAGAAAAAATCTAATTAAAAAAAATTACTATTTTTGTAGAGATTGTTTTCCTTCAAATTTGTTTTGGAAGAAACTCTATTTCACACTATGCTAAATAAAGAAAGCTAAGAAGCAATATGGAAAAATATAAACCGTTGAAAACAACTTTATCTTGTTGTTGAAGTTTGCTACCAAATATAGGAAAATGAGATAATTAAATCTTTCTTGTTCTAAGATTGCCCATATTTTGTTATAAATGTGAAGTTCACTCAAACTTTTGTGAGATAATTTTTTTCATTTTCTAGTGTTCAATAGCTTTGGAAAAAATAATTCAAATAAAAACTATTTCTCGTCAACGAAAAATGCAATTAAAAATATAACTAATTTTTTAGATCATTGTTTACCACTAATTTTTTTTTGGAAGAAACTCTATCTCACACTACGCTAAATAAAGAAAGTTAAGAAGCAATACGAAGACATGGAAACCATTGAAAAAAACTTATCTTATTGTTAAGTTAGCTCTACCAAATATAGGAAAAAAAAGATCATTTAAAAAAAAAAAAAATTTAGAAAACGAGTCATTATTTAGAAAACATTAGTATAAGGACCAGATTCGAGACTCAATCCAGGATGAATGGACTTAGGCCCAAAAAGCCCAAAACAATGAATTTGTAGAGAATGAGTTAGAGAACTAGGCCCTAATGAATTTGACAACGGCTAGTATGGATGTAGAAGATGATTAAGCAAGAACAAAGAACATGGAGCTGAATGAATTTACCGTCCGAGGAGGTAAGTTTTCATATAAATCAATTAAACAGAGTACAAATGCAATTTAGATTGCTACAGTGCATTTTCTCTATTTTTCCCCCCATCCTTATCAATGGAGGACCTCTTACATTAAATAGGTCCCTCAGGATGATCTCGATCCTACATCTGTTGATTATTTGAGCCACTACTTGAGTGTCTGTCCCATTAGACACCCCATCTGGCCTTTTGTTAGTTGTGGTAGCCAAGACAACACTGTTCAGGGGTCTTCTCCACATAAATGCGGCCAAAAAATTAGCTGCAGGGCATTAAATGCGGTGGCAGCAGCTTTCTTTTAGATATTTCCTAGCTCTCATCCTACTTGTACGTTCATGAGGCACATTCCTATCACTGGAGCTTCTTCGAAGGTCACCTTGACTTTTTAGGAGACATATTTGAGTTGTGCTTAGTCTATCCGAGGAGACATTCCTCCTTGGACTACCCTCCCATTCGTATTTCACTTATTAGATTCTAAGCTTGACTCTGCCACCTCCATTTATTTGTCTTCAGACCACCATGCTTTCGGCCAGAGCCCAAGGCCCAATATGTGGGCTGGGCCCTTGACCCTACAATCAGTATTGAAACACACTAATTATAAGATGCTTTTATAACCCATAAACACAACAAAGGAAAAAAAAAATCAAAATGAATATTCCTTAATTTTGAAATTAGGTCAGTAAAAAAAAAATAAAAAGGAAAAATGAATGATTTTTGGTTCTATGGTCTGATCGGGGTTGGGCCAACAACATGATAAATAATATAATTATTTAATTAATATTATAAATAAATACAATCAAATTTATAATAACTAAAACTTCACTAAAATTATATCGAATTAAAAACATGACTAATTTTTTTGAGATTGTTTTCTACAAAATTTTTTGGAAAGAAACTCTATCTCACATTGTACTAAATAAAGAAAGTTAAAAAACAATATGAAAACATCAAAACAATTAAAAACAACTACTTTATCTTAATGTTAAGGTTCATTACTAAATATAGGAAAATGAGATAATTTTTTGGAAAATAATTTTAGAAAATAACTCATTTTTTATAAAACATTAACATTGAAACAAACTGAGTATAAGATACTTTTATAACCAATAAACACAAAAAGACAAAAAAGAAAAAAAGAAAAAAAAAGAAAAGAACATGTACATTCCTTAATTTTAAAAACCAGGCCACAAAAAAAAAAATGTGAGTGATTTTTGGTTTTATAGTCCGATTGGGGTTGGGCAACAACATGATAACTAATATAATTATTCAATTAATATTTTAAATAAATACAATAAATAAAAAATTCACTAAAAATATATGTAAAATTTTAAAGGAATTTTGTGTGCAATGTGAATCACAATTTATGTAATCAGACTTCTTAAATTATCAACATTTTTCAAAATAATGTGTAGAACCATAAAAAAATGATGACAATCATATATATAATTACAATAATATAATTTATTTTAAATTTTTTTGATAATTTTGGTAGGGATAATTTGAATCATTGACATTTAAGCTAAAAACACTAAGGATTGTTAGTCTAGTTACAAGGATTTGAAAAATACAATATACATAAAAATAAATCACACAAATAGAATAATTAGATTTCCAAATTCCAAGCAAACACAAAAATCTAACATTTCTCATCAAGGGTGCATATGTAATATTAAAAAAGATAAAAAAAGTGACAATCAATAATGACCTATGTGAGGATAAATAGGCCGAGCAAGGGTATTGGGCCGTGGACCATGCCCGAGGACATGTAGGAGCCGAAGGATGGTCAAAAGGTTTGATAAGCTGTGGGGTCAATCAGCCGAGGATAAGGGAAGATAATAACGGATGGGCAATAGTTCTCGAGGAGCCGGGCCTTCTTGGAAAATATTATCGTAAGATGGAGCCCAGCTATCCCAGAAGTTCTGTTTAAAAGGGAACTGTTCCTCTAAGGATAAACATCGGAAAGTAGCCAACAACAAGGGGGGAAATATTTGGAGAGAAAGCTGCCACCACCACATTAAATGCTCTACACCAAACTACTTGGCCGCATTTATGAAGAGATGACACCTGAACAGTGATATCTTAGTTTGTAGCTATCCACAAATCTTCTAGAAGGTTTTTGATGGGACAAACATCCAAGAGATCACCTATATGATCAACAAGTGGAAGACTGGGATGAAAGATGGAAGAACTATACAAGGAAAAGGCCTCCGTGAAAAAGGAGGCGGGTAATTTGAGAAGGAAGAAAAAAAGAAGGAACATCTTGTACTTAGAAAACCTCGAGTGAATATAAGAACACTTCATCTCTTTTAGATTGTGTTTTCTTATCTTCTTGGTACGAATCCAATCAATAAAGGCCCATACTTGATTTGCAGAGTCTTTCTCCTGTAAAATCCTCTCTCTAACAAATATATTGTTTTGCGCTTGTTGGACCATCACCCATCGTTGGTGGGCCGAAATTCTAGTCCTTACAACCTATACGAAAACTAATAAAAGGTTCTCATCCTAATTATTATAATAATTGTTATGAAATTTGTAGGTTTGATGTTTCTCAAATTTGCAATAAACATGCTCACTTACTAGCAGAATATGCTTAGACTATTGAGAATTATGTAACTTGGATTGAGAAAAACCCTTATTTATTATATAATTCACTCTCTCAAAAGTTAATTTTATATGATGAATGTTTGTTATATATATATATATAAAGTTATGAATTTTGTTGGGACTTTTTTTAGAGAGAGTTTCAACCTATGGCGTTTGCTTTTAATTATTACTCTATATCATCAGATCAAAACACCAATTGATTTTCAGTGTAGGCAGATATCAAAACCTAAATTTTTTTATTCGTCAAAAATAGACAGGTAATAACCCGGATTTTTTTTTTCAAAATAACACTGAATCTCAAACAATTTCGTTAGTTAGCACGTTTTTAAAACAATTTAGCAAACTAACATCTCGAGCGTAAGGGGCTCAATTTTGTTGTGCTAAATCGTGAAGAACTCGATTTCCCTAAGAGCAACAACAGACAACAAACATCATCAAACCAAAGAACAAGAAAAACAACGAAACATCATCAAACCCAAGACCCAGACAAGAAAAACAACGAATTAGAGGAAAACTTTCGCCTGGAGGTTTGTTCCTTCTTCGTGGTTTGTTGTTTCTTCGTGTTTCTTGTTTGGGTTTCATGTGGTTTGTTTTCCTTCTTCGTTTAGTCTGGGTTTATGGGTTTCTTCATGGAACTCAAGTCTATAATGCTCGATTTTCATGCATAGAACTCGAGTTCATTATATTCGATTTAGCACAACAAAATCGACTTCCATGCACTTGAGATGTTAGTTTGCTAAATAGTTTTGAAAACGTGATAACTAACGAAATTGTTTGAGTTTTAGTGTTATTTTGAAAAAAAAAATCCTAATAACCCAACCCAATGTCAAACAATATAATTAGTAGGCACTGTTTTCAAACTATATATATTACTAATATCTCGAGTTTAAAAGACTCGATTTAGGGCCTATAAATCGAGTCTCAAAGACTCGGTTTCCATGTTCTGATCACGTCTGATGTGGCGTTTTTTCCATGTGGCGTTCACTTGGAAATCGAGTCTCTAAGACTCGATTTATGTTTAGGAAAAAAAAAAAAAGATAGGATTAAAAACATCTCTCGGTCTCTCCCTTCTCTCGTCCCTCTATTTCTCTCACATTAACAACCAACGGTGACCGTAACCACCGCATCCACACAAAACAAAACAACCACCGATCTCAATGCTATAGTAAGCAACCCACAAACTCATTGATCGCAACCCATGAAAACCCATTCACCACCAAAACACCAACAACCACCGTGACAGATGAACCCCAAAATCCAACCCACCATGACCGCCACACACAGCCTAAACACCCATATATACTGCCGACCCAAAACACCTAACTCGCAAACCCACAGTCGTGAACCCACGACCGACTAACCAGCAGCCAAAATCAACCGCCACCGCCTCCACAACAACCCCACCATCACCAAACAAACACAAACACAAAAAACAACAACAAGGTTTTCATTCTAAGCTTTTATTTTTTGGTTCCATTAATAATGGAGAGAAAGCAAGGCTTCTTCTCGGCACTAAAAGAAGAAGTAGTCCGAGGACTCTCATCGTCCAGGTCACGTGCCAACAGCCTGGCTCGAATTGGGTCACCCACGATAATGTCCGGTTTACTCCAGCGAAAGAAGAGCCACCACGCGGCTTAACATGAGGCGGCGTTAATAGCAAGATCTGGTAGCCTGAGGCCGTTGGGGGAAACACTAACGCCGCTGATGGAGGGTCCAGACCAAGACGGAGCGAAAATCGAAGAGTCGAAGAGAAGTGGGTCGGGTTTGGGTCAGTGGATGAAAGGCAACTGGGTAGAACTGCTTCAGCGACAGCTTCTTCCATGGGTTCCAACAACAACAGCAGCAGCAGCAACACTGATAATGTTTGAATAATATTAAATGTAAAGTGTTTTGTTTTATTTGTTTTAAAGGGTCGGCTTATAAATCGAGTCTCTAAGACTCGATTTCCAGGTGGACGTCACGTGGAAAAAACGCCACATCAGACGTGATCAGACCATGGAAACCGAGTTTTTGAGACTCGATTTATAGGCCTAAATCAAGTCTTTAAAACTCGAGATGTTAGTAATATAAATAGTTTGAAAACAGTGCTTACTAATTATATTGTTTGACAAACAATGTTAATTTCTAATTTTGTCCCGCCCAACTCAACTCAACTCAACTCAACTAATAACCCATATGACATGTCGCTTGGCCCATGGGCCCACCATTTAATACGAAAAGCACTCTTAGTTTTTCGTCACCGCCACAACAGCACAATTTGTCTTCGTCCCCGAGATCTGGTTGCTACTCCTGCCGTGTCCACATCTGATCTACCAAAAGGTATATACTCTCTCTCTTGCTCGATAAATTGTGGGGGGAATCATGGCCGTTTATGCATATATTTTTCGTTTTCTTCTGAATCTGCGTCGTTAATTTAATAATCTGCATATAATTTTTGATTGATGATTTTTTCTTTTTGGGGTTTTGTATCGGGATATTATGTTCTTCTGTTGTTATCGGCGGAACAATTCTATAAAATTTGTCTGTCTCTTTAATTTTTGATCGGGGCCGATGAGTTTTCGATGTAATATGGATATGACATTTAGGAAATAGAGCACACGCGATCGCATAGCGGAGTGGATATCGCGTTAGACTCCGAATCTAAAGGTCGTGGGTTCGATTCCCACTGCAATCATCCTCACTCTTTTTTGATATTTTTTATAATGATTTTATGACATTGCGACATTTACCTCTCTGCCTGTTTTATGTGATTTGCATAATGATATTGGAATATTTGATTGAATGGAAGATTGAAGGTTTTTACTACACTCTTGGACCCAATGCAGTAGGTTCATTGTATAATTTTAGGTCCAATAGAGCTGCTTTTAACTGCTATAGGAAGCATAAGCAGGCTTAAGATACATCGTCGATGTTAGAGTATACATGTAAGTGTTTAAAGGTCTCCTTTCGATACAATTGAGTGATGATTTCTACTAATAGTGTAGCCCAAATAATTTTAGGTGTTAAATGTGATATTGTATTAGAAGCTTTTTTTTTCTCTCTCACATTTTGGGTTCTTATTGGATTAGAGGATGAATTAGTTGGAGAATTATCAACAGAAGATATGTACACGATTCTGTTACTCTTGTCGTTCCTTCACGTCTAATGCATATATTGTTCTTGTGGCTGTTCCTTGTATGCTGTAATGTCCGTCTACAATGCTTTTTCTTGAAATGATCAAAGCTTGTTTTCCTTGTTTCTCCTATGTTTTTTTACCCTTTGTGTTTGGTGGGTAAAATGAGCATTATTTAAAGAATTCAAAGAAACAATTATGTAATATCTGTAAAGTTTTTTTTCTCATGCAACTGTGTTCTCTATTCTTTTGCCAAAAGGATAAAGAATTAGATATAAATGCAGTAGATTGCTTTGTTTGAGCCTTGTTGCTAACAATATGCAACCGCAGCAAAGACAAGCTTGCATATAGTAACTCTTAAACTTCTTCCTTTCAACATATGAACACCTCAATGCTGATTATCATCCGAGGAATTCAATAATATATTTGACCAAACATCAGTTTAACATGTGCTGCCTGAGTCTTTTAGTAAAGGAGCACTTGAAAAATAGACGATCGCATAGTTCCATGCCACTTTTGCAGCAACCACACTACAAATCACCATTGTATCCTAATTTGGCTAAAACTGTCTTGTGGATGGTCTATTCTTCATTACTGGCCAATAAGTGAAGGAGCATTTAGGAATTCCGATTAGGAAACAAATCAACTTATCTCAATCTACCTCCTACTTCTGCAGACTGCAGTAAACCCACAACAAATTACATTGTATCCCCATTTGGCATGAGTGGACTCTTTGTGATTGCTAGATAACAAATAAAGCAGTATTTAGGAATTCCCATGTGGAACCATTAAATTTATTCCAATCTACCTCCTACTGCTTTGCCTTGATCTTATTCTAAGGACAATTGCTATAGTGACCTCTGATTGAGAAGGAAGCCATTTGGTAGTATCTACTATGTGCAATACTATCTAACACAAGCCAGCTTGAATGGAGACAAGTTCCTCTGATCTTGCCGGTGGTCAACACCAGTGACCATCCTTCAACATGCTAGAATACCTCTAGCAAATTGTACAAGCAGCACCGCTTTATAATGTTATTTGAGCAACAAAGCACCTTCTGGAAGCTAGTTATTGTGTCAAAGGAAGACCTTATCACCCTTCCCCACTGCATACTTAATAAAAGAACTTGCGAGGTCTTAAGTTTGAAAAATCCCTCCATCCCCGTCAGCTTCCTTGCGGAATGTTAACTGACCAGAACCTCAAACAACAGATACTGATGATATTCAGTACTTCTATCACCACGTGACTGTAAGCGACCAAGAAGATAGGTGTAGTGTGAATTGAGAATATATGTATGAACAGGTGAATGGAAATTTATGGTGCATCCTCGTTATTTTTGGTGGTACATGAAATTATGAGATTTTAGTGGTGTATGCTTCTATTGAAATGGTTTTGTGTTGACAGTCGTTATTTGGTGAATGAGCATCCTTTTCATTTTCACTTTCCATATTTTCAATAACTTAGACTAATGGGCAAAGTCTTGATTTGATCACATTACAGCTATGATAGAATGATTCCATATGGAGAATGAACTATAAATGTACAGAGAGCAGAGAGGCCATGATGCTTTATTAATGAAAACAACAGCTTCTGTGTGTTTACCTATACTAGAAGAAGTATGATGATTTCGCTTTTGCTTTGCCTTCCTGAAAATAACTTTCCACAAAAAACAGAAAGTGTCTTATCTTATGGAGAAGAATAAATTTTAATTCCCTTACCTAACACTCATGAATAATGGAGGAGACAACCTTGATAAATAGAAGATGTGGAGGGTTAGGTTGAGGGCGAATCAAATTTTAGCGGGGAAATTACACTTTATCACCCTAAACTATACACTAGATTACACTTTGCACCATAAACTATTCGACTGCACACTTTGCACCCTAAACTATCACACTTATCACGCTTTGCACCCTGGTGTTATTTTTGACAAGCACATGCTTCTTACTTAGGTGGAACAAAGTTAAAAAGACTGAAATAACCTTCCTCAAACTCAATTAAAACAAAATCCAAATTTTTTCCACATCTCCCTCTATCTCACGTGGGGCCATCCTCTTTCCTAGATTCCTTGCAACTTCATTTGCATTGTCTCTTAAAAAAAACATGCACAAAAATCTCAGAGTTGTTGTTTTGTATCGGTGCCACTGAGTGCTCAAATACATTAGATCCTGTACAAAACACTGATCTTGCTGCGAGTTGTTTTTTATCAAAACAAACCAAACTGTTGATAAGATGAAAGAGGGATAATATATATATATATATATATATATATATATGAAATCCGTTACATTTCTCTAGGGGAGGGCATGCAAACAAATCTTGTTACATTTCTCATGGGGAGGGGCATGGAAACAAATCTGGGTGCTTCGTAATTATGCGAAGAATTATCCGTTACATTTCTTTAGGGAGGAGAGTGGGTATGCAATTGCAAACAAATCTGCCTGCTCCATAATGATGTACTTTGTGAGTCCTCAACTCGTCTTTTAGTGCTAAAAAAGCCAAATATTCAGGAAAACAAAAGTTAAGGATTAAAAAATATTTTGTGTCATCATCACGTGGGAAACTCTGAGATTTTGTGTTCTTTTAGAGAGAGGGAGAGTGCAGATGAACCGGTGGGAAACCAAACAAATAACAAAAAATTTGGATTTTGTTTTAATTTAGTTTGAGGAAGGTTGTTTCAGTCTTTTAACTTTGTTCCATCTAAGAAAGAAGCATGTGGTTGTCACATGCAACAAGGTTTTGTTAAATATAATAGTAAAAATAACACTGGGGTGCTAAGCGTGATAAGTGTGATAGTTTAGGGTGCAAAGTGTGCAATCGGATAGTTTAGGGTGCAAAGTGTAATTTAGTGCATAGTGTAGGGTGGTAAAATGTAATTTCTCCAATTTTAGCAGTAGAAAGCTGAATGCCACCTGCTTTCAAATCAATTACATTTTTGAAAATAAATGTTTTCATATTCACAAAAAAAAAAAGAAAAAAAAAAGAAGAGAACCCCGCTCCACCTACCTCCCAAAATTAGAAAAGAATATAGAGACACAAAGTGGTTGAAAATGCCTGTCATTTAGGATTGGTTTCTCTAACAAGCAATGTGTCATTGTAAGACCTAATAGTATTTCTTACGGGAACGATTATAGTCAATGTTTTTTTTTTTGATGGGAATTATAGTCAATGTTTGTTAGTATGATTGTATGAAGAACAGGCAAGTGCATAGCATACAAGTTAATGATCATTTCCCTTCCAATCAGTTTGTAATTGAGTATTCAGTAGCTTGCTGCTCTGGTTAGCACCTGTGTACCAGCTGGGTCATGGGGCCAATAGACTTCTCTGTCCTATTATGAACTGACGTGATCATTTTGGAGTGTAGTGCTGATATATGGTGTCTTTGTGCTCCTGCAGATAATTGATGATAAAGACCCTGCTACGCCAAAATTTTCTTTGAATTTTTGATATTTTCTGGTACTTGCTTACCACCATTTCGTGATTGCTGATTGAACATATGAAAGCAACTTAACTTGGTGTCGCTGTAGAGATACGAATTGTAAAATATCTTAAGCAAGATTAAAAGAAACCTCTATAGGTTGAAAAGTGTCTTCAACTCAATCCAACCCAACCAATATGTTCAAGAGCTTTGTAACTTTATTAATGCCTTTCTGTATTGTGTTTTTGGCATATATTTCGTGTTCAAAACTTGCCGAAAACTATCTAATTATCAAAAAAAGAAGAAGAAGAAATTGTTCGTGAAATAAATCACTACATGCAATAAAAGCAACACATGAACTTCGTAAAAAAAATTTGGAGTTAGCATTTCATATTTTTTTTTTTTTCGGTTTGTTTGTTCTCAATGAGCAAACCTTTTTTTTTTTTTTGAGCAAACCTCACATAGCAAAGTTAATACTTACAACTTAATGACTTTTATACGAGTGCGAGGGCTCGACAGCTTAAGATCTGAAGATCAAATCAATCACACACATAAAGAAAAACACCACGTCACTCATATCAATCACATAGTACGGTACACAATAAAAAAGCCTACGTTTCGGACACACTCAAATATTCCTCTCATCTCTCTCTCGCTCTCTCGGTTCAAAGATGAAAACGAGAGCCGTTGATTATGAAACAAACGACCCGAAAACCCGAGAGCAGAGAAGAAAACCCTAGGAACAGAAACCCCGCGAATCCCAATGCGATCGAAATGTCTGATTGGACGCAGAATGCATTTGTGGCCGTACACGTGTCGGTGTTCCTCAGCGTCCTCGCCATCTCCGTTCCCGCGGAATTTGCCGACAGCAACAGGTACGCGAGCACCTAGAAGATCACAGCCCCCACACACACAAACAAAAAAACATTTATAAATCCAAAATATTTTTTTTTGAAAAAAATAAATAAATCAAAAATCAAAAATCAAAAATCAAAAATCGAAAGGGTTAGGGTTTGGACCTGGTCGTGGCCGAAGTCGAACCAGACCTGTAAGCTTTCGGGGAAGAGAGTGGTGTCTCTAGAGATTTCCCAAACGGAGGCTACCATTTCGAAGAGAGAGTACAAGGCCACTATCGCATTCGCCGCCAGCACGAATCTGCGTCAATTTCAGTAAGTTTCTACCATTTCTTTTAGCAAATTCATTTGGTCTGTCTCACTCTGTTTGGCCGTTGAGAAAGTAGAGGGAAATTGAATTCAAAATTTTTATTTATAAAAAGTGCAGCTTAAGCAAAGTGCTTGCAGTATTGTGCTTGGAAATAGTTTCCATATCTGGTAAAACTGAAATTCTTTTTCGAAAATCGCTATCTGTCTGTTTGTTTTGTATTTCGAAAATCGTTTTCACTCTGCCAAAGCAAAACATTAAACAATTATATAAAAATAATAAATAAATAAATGTTTTCAGTACCTTTTAATTTTGAAATGGAAAAAAAAGAAAAAAATTTAATTAATTTCTAAGATTGAAAAAAAAAAAAGAAGGAAAAGAAAGGGGGTTTAGGTTACCTGAAGGCTTCGAAATCGTACCAATGCGGAGTAGAGGAGGAGGAGCGTGAATTGGTAGTGATCATGAAAACAGAGGAGGTGAGAGAGAAGCAAAAGGCGGCGAGGCGGAAGAGGAGGATGAGGGAGTTGAAGCGGCGGAGCTTGTGTACGGTCACGGTGGAGTGGAAGTGAGACGCTGGGTGGTGAGGAGTTGCCGACGGTGTTGAGAAATTACTGTTGCGACGGTGAGGTGATGGGTTCTCACCGTTACGGAGGGCTTGAGGGGATCGCATGCTGTTGCCTGTAGTAGTAGTAGTAGTAGTAGAAGATGTAGATCATTCCTTTTTCTTTTTCTTTACCGGTGGTGGTGGAAATGATTTGAATTTTTTTTTTAATAGGGTGTGTGACTTGTGAGTCACGGAGTCACGGGGGAGGGCGAGAGGTTCATGAGAAAATAGAGGAAAGAGGAAAATAAGAGGGAAAGTGTGGGATAAGACCAGATGATGAATATGTGAGAGCGAGAGACACAGGGCATTAATTATTACGACTTACGAGTAAGTACTGAGTACTTATTAACTTTGGTAGTTGGTGCTGCGTTTGGGTCTTGCTTTAAAAGTAGAATTTTAACTCGAGGACAAAAGTTTGACTCTTCTTTCTTCTTTTTAGCTACAGTTACGTGTAAATGATAATATTATTTATATGTATCATTTAAATAAATTATACACGCTAAAAAAATATAATTAAAATTATATATAAATGATTTATTTAATTGATGTGCACCTATTGATAAGTGCATTTTAACTGCAAGGATTTATTTAAGACTTTGAGCTTCTTTTTCTCTGCCATAAATTTATTTAAATAATATTTTGATTATTATGGATGGGATGATTAAAATATCTCGTCTTGCTTGACCCGTGTAGGACCTGTTTAGAAGGGATGGACTTTGACCATCATTTTCCACCCAAGTGTAAATATATAATTTTATATTTTTATTTACATAGATATATTATGATGAACCAAATAATTCTCTTTGTCCAGACAATTCAAATTGGATGAACAAAAGCACCATTAAACGGACATTAAATGGGAAACCGTTACACACCAATGAACACAGGGGATATGGCTGTTGGAGGGGACATCAAGTCACCTCATTAAGCCACCAGAAGATGTTACAAGAGGGCATTCAAGCCACCCTTGAATGCCACCAACCGCTAAAAGGGAAAACTCTCTCTCTCTCTCTCTCTCTCTCTCTCTCTATATATATATATATATATATATTGTACATGCAAGTTAGATTTGAACTTATACGGAAGAGTAGATAAGCTCTCTAACAATATATCTCGATGAAAAAGCTCATGAGTGACAAAAATGCAAGCTTTGACATCATAATGTCTAGAGAAAAGAAAAGTGATTGCAAGAATGTAAAGTAGAAAAATGATGTACTTGGAAAACCCTAAGAAAGGAATGAAAAATCACGGGTTGAGCAAGAGAGAATCACTCCTACTCTGTTCAGCTTGTATTATGTGGGGAAAAAAGGGCATCTCTTGTACAACAAGGATGTTCTTCCTTAAAAGAGAGACATTGTTTTCTACCTTACTTCCTTGTCAATTTTCTACTCTTTTCTCAAAAGATCTACTTAGGTTCTTGTTTTAATAGTCTAGCTGTATGTTCCTCTTATAGTCCGAGGAATATGGTTGAGTACAAAAACAGGTGTCAAGTCATTGTTGAGGGCCATTTGTGGAAGCCCATGCAGACAGAAAAGCCCAATAATGAGGGCCACAAAGAATTAACAAGATAAATAGCAAAAAACCCATTAGGCCCAAGCGGCAGGAATAATGGATCACAGGCCCAACAAATAAATAAATGGGTCTTGAAGAAGCAAGCGGGCTCAAAGAAGCCAGGAAAGAAAGAAGTAGCATCCCATGGGCAGAGTATGAGGTAGAAAAGTGAGAAAAGGCCGCCGCAGGCCCAAGGCAATGCAAACTAAGAGAGTAAGGGGATTTTTGGCAGGCCCATGAACCCCAAAGATAAGGATAAGGTTATTGGGCCGGGGAAGCCCATGAAGTTAGTAAAAGGCCCATGGGAGTGTGGAATTAGCAAACGGGCCAAGGAAGCCCAAAGAAAGCAATCGGGCCATGGATGCCCAAAGGAAAGCCCAAAGGGACATAGGAGCCCATGAGTAAAAGCAAAATAGTGTCCATGATAGGATATTGAGAAAAGAGATAAACGGTTGGCCCAAAAAGAGGTCCAGCAGGATTAAGTTATTACAGCAGGAATAACAGTTTAACATAGCAGGCAAAAAAAGAAAATCAAAAGTGGGCCAAAGAAACGTAAGGCCCATCACCATACGAAGCCCAACTCCTGAATGGAGCGGGAAACCAAAGAAAAGCCCACATGAAGGGCCAGGAAACGCAGATGGAGAAGTCTCCAGGTCACGGCAGACGCATGAGCGACAGGCAGACTTTTGGACGAATCTGAAAGGGAAACACGCGCAAGGCCCAGACACCACCAGCCTGTACCCAGCCAATATAGGACATGGTGGGGCCATGCGCCAGAGGTAAGAGGTAAAGGGGGTATGGTTTGGTGGTGGGGAGAGGGGAAAAGATCTATTTCACGGCTCCTGCCCAAGCCCTTTTGGGAGGTACGTCCTGCTGGGATGACAGACCACCCAAAAGAGGCAAGTTTGGAGGGGAACCGTTGGGTGCATGTCTTGAGAGAAGAGAGAGAAAGCATTTATATTGTGGCAGGAAGGAGTGTTACGGTATACAGAGGAACAAAACAAACCTGCCTCTGTCTGGCAAGGGTGGATGTCGCACAGACCTGGTGGTCGGCAAGTACGCCCAGACCAGACAAAGGCGGTTAAGGGGCAAAATGGTAAAACATTGGTCACGGCAGGCACTATAAAAAGGCCCTTGCCGTGCCCTGAAGAAAGGGGGGAAAAACATAGCATATTTGACGAAGTGAAAAGAAAAACAGAGAAAGAAGAAAAGAAAAAAGATAAGAAAGAAAAAACAGAGAGGAAAAGAAAGGAAACTAAGGAAAAAGGAGAGTTAGCTCAATGGGCATACACCAATAGATCGGTTTCCCTCTCTCCCCCTTTAAACCTTACTTTCTTCCAAAACGTAAATAGGGACTTTTTCTTTTTGGGCAACAACCATTCAGGTTCGACTCCCTCAAAGCCATTAATCCCCGCGGCAGGATCTTTTTCCTGGGGGATTATTTGCGTTGAGAAGAGGCGTTCTCTCCTCTTTGGTTTTGCTGCGGCAGACTAAGCTTAAAAATTTGATTTATGCCCGCTTGATTAGCTAGTATCATTTTTCTTCATTCTCTCTATGATTGACATCAATATGACCGTAATCATGCTTTATTAGTAAGGAGTGCATAGCCACTTATTTAAATAGTCAGAATACTCTGTTTTAGTTATTGTTATATCTGCCTGTCGTAACTCGTTTGCAACAGTTCTGCTTGCCGTAAACTTGCTCCTGGCAGACAAGGCATAAGTTTGTGCACAAACCGGCCCAAGTTGAGTTACAATTGGACCGGCCCCAGGTCCCTTACTCAGAAACACTAGGGCCCATCATCGCAGGAGGCAGCCCAGCCCATTACCGCAGGAGGCAGCCCAATACACCACATACAAAAAAGGCCCCCACAGTCATCATTTCCTTATTTTGAACCTTAGTACAATTAAGGTACTATTTGGTGGTTGGAGAAGACAGAACACCACCATCAGGTTTGTGGCATGGAGATAAGTGTCTTTGCCACTGCATGGGGAACAATTATTGACCAATGAGAGGGACATTAGAGGTGCTGAAGATGATACACGTGTCCCTGAAGTGGTCCAACATACACTCAGCCAATAAGGGGTGTTTCTATATTAGCTGACTTTAGGAGGTTATTATCTCCCTTTTTGTGAGTGCTTGAGTACTGTAAGGTGGTGGGCCTTGTTTGTAATGTTGGGCTACTTCCTACTGCACTAGGCCCGAGTTTTCTGGATAAGGGAGTTGGGACCGGTCCAACTGAAACCCACCTTGGTCCAACTTGAGCACAAACTACACCACGTCTGCCAGGCTTTGGTTACATGCCCATGGCAAGCAGAGCCGCTATAAAGAAGTTATGACAGGCAAATATAATACAGATAACACAAGAAAATATAGTTACTACTTTTAACTACAATAAATAAAAGTGAGCAACAAGAGGCTCTCCGTACACAGAATAAGCTAAGTGAAGGATAAACAGAGTTAGCAAAATCAAAGTGTTAGTCTGCCATGCCAAGTAATACATGGGATTGAAACCAAGAAAGGGACGACCGTTCCCTCAACACGAGTAATCTTAGAGAAGAGATTAATTGTTTTTAGAGAACAAGCCTAAATGGTTTATGCCCAAATACAGATCTTTTACCTTTTATAGAGAGCAAGGCTATTGAGGGAGTGAGGAAATCAACCTATTGGTGCATGTCTGTCGTTCTAAACTCTCTGTTTTTCTTTTCCTCTCCTTACTACTTCTTAGTTTTTATTTTACTTCCTTTCCTTCTCAATGCTTATTTCTAGGTTATGTTTTTCTCTAGAAATTCCTATTACTGTGATTTTTCAAAATCCCTTTCCCAGTGCACAACAAGGGGTCCTTTATAGAGCCTGCCGTGACTGGTATTTACTGTTTTAACCCTTAACTGCCTTTGTCTACCATCAATCATCATCTAACTTTATCATCGAAGATTTGGTGGCTGGCACCACACCGGTGGCCAATCGAGCAAGTTTCATTCTCTTGATCTCGTGCAAATTTCTTGAAGCACCAACGATGCGTTCCATCTGGACGAACATTGTCGGGGACGTTTTGCGACAAGGGCCGAAAATGCGAAAACGGCCCAAATCTTCCTTGGGTTCTTTAGAAGTGTTTATTGGTGGAGAATTAAGCCCAAAATTCACAATGTATAGAAAACAAAGGCTAATGGTTCTTTGACAAGAGAGAATCAAAATGCTACTAACAAAAGTGCAGAAAAAGTATAAAAACATAACAGGTCTGAAATTTCGACTCACAGTCACCCAGAAGAGGAAATTGAGGGAGGTCATGAGGAAGAGAGGGAAGGTTCCCTTATATCCATATTTCCACCTCCAAGTTTTGGAATTGTGAGATTGTTGATTGGTTGAATGAGTTTTTATTCTGAAGTTTCAGGTCTTTAGGTAGAACGTGGTTGGTGGTTTTTTTAGTTGAAGAAAGACTCTTGTATTGAGCTTGGGGTGTTGCTCTCAGAGTAAAACATTGTTGATGCCCGTTTTTGCAAATCGATGCCCGTTTTTGCAAATCCTTGCCCAAAGGCCCATGAGGAAGAAAAGCCCAATGAAAAGCAAGGCCCAAAAAGCCACCAAGAAGACCGAAGAGCAAGAAAGGTCCAAAGAAATAAGTGCAAGTGAAAGCAATCTACAGCAAAACGCAAATATGCAGCAGAATACAAATCTGCCACAGAATATAGATCTGCCGCAGAATACAGTTCTTCAGCAGAATACAGATCTGCCGCAGAATATAGTTCTCTGGTAGAATGACTTCGGCAGATGAAGATAAATTGGGCCCAAGACCCTTTTGATCCAGTCAACATTATTTGGCCCACAAAGGCCCAAATCCTTTTGTATAAAAAAGATAGGCATGGAAGCTAAAATGAAGAAACACGGTGAAAAGAAACAAGGAGCCGCAGGAAGTGTCAGCGGCAGGAAGTATCAGCAGCAGGAAACGAGTGAAGGAAGGAAAAGCCAAACCAAAGGAAAATGACAAACGTAGCAGGAAACGCGTGAAGAAATAAGACAAAACACGCAGCAAAACGAAACAGAACTAATCTGCTACGGCAGGAACGACGTGGCAGACAAAACACAGAAGATAGCAGAGCAAGCGCAGAAGGGCCGGGGCACCACCAACCTGTACCCAGCCAATACAAGGGAGGTGGGCCCACGGTCAAAAGGATTCAGAGGGCGTGGTTTGGTGGTAGGGGGAAAAGGGGGTCTATATTTGGTTTCTTGCCGTAACTTCTTTTGGGAAAGATATCTTGCTGGGATGGTATCTTACCCAAAAGAAGTAATAAATGGTTGGGACCATCTGATGCATGCCATAGAGCTAGGTAGTGAGGTAGAGGTATACAGCAGGAACAAACAAAAGGGAATTTTGTCGTGAGTAGCGTTGCAGCAGACATGAACTGAACAATGGCAGTGGTCTGGGCAACCAATGGGTGAGTGGGTAATCTTGAAAGGATGCCCACAACAAACCAAAAACAGTTGGTGAAACCCTAGGGGTAAAAGGGAGAAATCCCATTGAATGAGTTCACTATAAAAGGAAGGTAACCACGGCAGAAAAGGGGGACCGAATGGGAGAGGAAAAAATCGAATGGAAGAGGAAAAAACAGGGGAAGAGTAAAAAAAAGGGGGAGAAAGAAAGACCAAAAATGGAAAGACCAAAAATGGGGAACAATCCACAGCAAGATAGTAGTTAGAAACTAAGAGTAAAAATAAAGAACACAGAGAAAGAAAAAGAAGAGAGAAAACGTGGCAGGAATAGGGGCATGCATCAATAGACCATTTTTTCCCTCCCTCTTAGCAAACCCACTCTTTGAAGTCTCCAAAAGTAATAGCTAGTAGCCGTTTAGGCCTATTCTCCAAAATGAACAACTTTTATGGTAGGAGCCTATGACAAGGTTGTTCAAGTTGGAGTTTGGGTTCCTTCTTGGTTTACTTATCCTATAGGGAAATTCAATACTTAATTTTGATTGCAAATATATTTGATTTCTCTCGTTATAAATTATATCTGTTGTATTTAGTCATCCTGCCGTAACACGTTTTTTTATCACGTCTGCTGCATCAGTTATCCTGCTGTGGTATCTTTACCTGCTGTACTACTTATTCTGCTGTAGCACCTTTTTATTATGTTTACCGTGTTATTACGTGATTTACTTTTGGTACAAATTAATCATTATCCTGCCGTAAGTATATATATATACATATATCTTGTCTCTCATGTTCTGCAAAAAATAAATATTATATATGTATATGTGAATACGTATAAGTGTATTTGCTCATATATGTATGTATATATTTGAGAATATGCTAACCCATTTAAACTAACATTTGTTTGATGGGTATTTTCTTTGGGTTTTAGATTTGTTTATGTGCAGGAAGTAGAAAAGTGTTTCTGCAGTAAAAACGAAGAGTAGTCATTCACGGCAGAAGGCTTTAAAGCACAGTAGACAGCTTTATTACGCGGCAGACAGTTTTATTTGCACAGCAAAAGGCTTTACTACGCGGCAGACAGCTTCAATACACAGCAGAAAACTTTACTACACAGTAGGAAGCTTTATTGCACAGCAGAAAAGTTTTGCTGCATAGCAGAAAAGTCAGTCCTGCGGCAGAAACTGGAGAAAAGTTCCTTCTGCGGCAGAAACTGGAAAAAAGACAGTCTTGCGGCAGAAATTGGAGAAAATTCAGTCTGCGGCAGAAACTGGAGAAAAGTTCCTTCTGCGGCAGAAACAGAGGATAGGCACCACGTTCTGCCTGCCGTAAGCGTGCCCCTGGCAGACGAGACATAGTTTGCGCACAAGCCGGACCAAATTGAGTTGCAGTTGGACCGGTCTCAACTCCCTTACTCAGAATATTTGGGCCTAGTACCGCAGGAGGCAGCCCAGCCCGGTACAATAATAGTACCGCAGGAGGCAGCCCACTTTAACCACAAAAAGGCCCACCTACAAACATCCTCCCTGTGGTTTTGAATCTGATTGTGGAATTTATATTGAGTTTGGGGTGCTCTAAGTGACTGGTTTTTGGTTAATAGAAAAGGCTTTGGACACCAAGGTGTTAAGTAAGTAGTAATTTTCAGGTTTGCTTTTATTTGAATAAAAGGAATGATTACTTTTATCATTATTAAGGGAAATGCTTGACTAAACCCTCATTGGCTCCTCATTTTTAGTTGTTTCAGACCATTGGAAGGCTCAACTAGATGAGAGCTAGCAGCTGAAGTTGGCCAATGAGAGTCAACCATTTTTAAAGGAAAAAAAGGGTTCGGACAGAAACTTTGGGCCACAGTCACCTAGAGCATAAAAGCTGATTTGGGGTGGAAATTTTGGATACAAGACCTCCTCCATGAGCCTGAGGTGCTACCAGTGTCCCTTGCCCACTTAGTAGCACGCATGGGCTGGGCTCATGCAAAAGGTCTGAAAGGAACCGACCCATACCCTCCAAACCACCCTTCCTCAATTTCCCCAATAAGTCGCATGGGCTTGGGCCATGCTTAAAAGAATAAAATATAATATAATACATGAATTGAGCTCACAATGAAGTCAGGCTTGGTTGAATCGGGTTTGTAGAAAATGTGTCGCGAAAATGTGTCGCGAAAATGGGTATTAACAAATATCTCGACTGATGATTTTGGCATCATCAACTTGTTTATTATTATTTTCATACATATTTTATTACCATTTTAAAACACCATTTTAAAACACATATCTCTCTTAGCACTTTTATTGTGGCCCTCCATTTTCTCTCATTAATAGCGTAATCAGCTTTTTAAGGATAACAAAATGACTCTCTCAAAATAATACTCTCTCGCCTCTCGCCTCTCGCCTCTCGCCTCTCACCTCTCACCTCTCGCCTCTCCACTGCCGCTGCCGCCAAGTTTGAGATCTATATTTTAGGATTTGTATATGGGTTTGAAGATTTTGAGATCTACATTTGATGACTTTTATGATTTGTATGTATGATGAATTTGCAAAGCATTTTGCTAGGATTAAAGTTGAGATAAAGATAGAAGAGAGAGAATCTGATGGGTGATGGGAGAGTGAGAGAGAAAAAAATATTAAAATAAAATAAAATACAAAGTTATAGTAACCTTGTATATTTATACGATTACTATAGCAAAAATGTAAATATACAATGATATAGATGGATTGATGCGAGTAGATTTGTGGCTTAAATGTGTAAATTTCACTTTTTTTTTTATAGACAAACTGGTGTGGACGCTCTAATAGTAGAGGTGTTAATGGGCAAATTGTTATTAGTTGATCGACTTCTAATTCTTTTCCTAAAAAAAAAAAAAAAGGAATTTTATTTAGACAACCACATCTGTGTGTGTGTATAGTAACTTTCTAATGATGCAATGAATTGTCAGTGAATCACTCGTCTAAAGTTTAAACACACGAGTTAGGAAATTCTAGCTACCTTGGGGAGGAGCTTATATAGTGGTATAGAGCTGAATAAATTCCCGTGAATTTAGGCTTTTCCCTTATAGGGAGCATAGTGGAGTTAATGCCTCGAGATTTTTAGGTCTAACTTCTCCTACTTGGGAGATATGAGTGTCTAGGACGATTCTTGGATGTGGTGTGTAAGTTCTTTCTATATGGAGATTACGACGAAGTGGAGGGCATGCAAATGCCTTGGAAGACTAAGTGTAGAGGATCGTCCGTCATAATGGGGTACTGGACGAGTTGGCATAGGACAGATCACATCGCAGGATGCCAATCACGAGTACCTGCTCTTATATGTGACGATCCCTCGGAGTCAAGACAACTCTCGTGTGTCAGATTTGTTTTGTTTCGGTGAAAATATTCCCTATCACTTTCAAAAAAGAATTTCCCCTCTTTGTGCCCCCATAGAATGTGTTATATGCATGCTATAAATTACTTTAACAGCAAAACACATTTTTTGCTACAGTAAGCCCGCCCTTTGTTTAGAATTTGATACACCCCGCCAACTTTTTGGAGTTCTCACCTGCTTTCGGTTTCTAGGGAAATTATGATGAATGTGATAAGGAAATTGCTTGACGAAGGACAGCCAAAAAGTCTGAATCATGTAGTACGCCACAGTCAATATTAGAAACTTTCAGAATGATTAGTCATTAGCGTGCTTCACCTTCACCACACTTTTAATGTTCAACTAGTTTACGTAAACACTAGTTTTTACTTTTTAGCTATAATCCCTTGTCTTGATCTGACTTTTTTTTTTCCACAATAATCTGTATTATGGATTAGGTATGAATATGATCTTTTTGTTTTTATTTATTTATTGCATGGGCAGAAATTTAAGTGGAGGTTAATAAAATGGTAACCGTGTATGAACTTGGAAATGCTAATTTCCGGAAAAGGTAAATGTATTCCGCTGTTTGGTTTGTTCAAACATTTTACGGAAAATGCTTTCCGTTTTACGGAAAATCAATTCCCATGTTTGCTTCGGTCAAACATTTTACGAAAAATGGAATTAGTTTTTACGGAAAATCAATTCCCATGTTTGGTTTGTGGATCATTTTACGGAAAATATGAAATGCCTTACAAATTCAAGCACCTGCATTACCTAGACAAACCTGTAACAGTACAAAACTAATCATCCATTTCAACATAAAAAATAATCATCCAAATTCAAACACCTGCATTGCCTAGACATATCTGTAACAGTACAAAAATAATCATTTGAATATACCCATAATATTTATATAAAAATAGCCACATCAATCGTTCACCACTGGCATTACACCTCCATGGTGTACAAAAATGATACCTATTCGTGGTATCTGAACAGTACAAATACATAATTTGGGCAATTGTATCGTCCCAATAATACAAAAGACTACATATATAATACAATGATAGGTCAATACTAGTACTACAACAAAAGTTAATTCCTAAAGCTATCGTCACAGTCAACATGAAACAAACAAGTCAAATTTGTGAGAACAAAAAACCATCCAACCACAGCTTTCTCAGCCTAGCATTCTTGGCTAGAAATCCCCGTGCTGCCTTCTCATTTTCACAAAGATGGTCAAACGCAGTTGCGAGCATGTCTTCGCTATACCCATCTACCATCATAGCCATGACCTCATTGTAAACACACACATATTCTACTGCAAGAAAATAATAATACCAATCATGGGTCAAGCTCCAAAATTTCTACACATAACCCAACTAGCCAAATTAAAAAAAATCACAGCAAAAACCAATCATGGGTCAAGCTCCAAAATTTCATACGCGTAACCCAACTAGCCAAATTCTAACCAAAAGTACAGCAAAAACATTGATCACCCTAAACCCAATCATGAGTCAAGCTCCAAAATTTCATACGCATAACCCATTAAGCCAAATTCTACCCAAAAGCACGGCAAAAACATTGATCCCCTTAAACATCCATGAATAATACATAGTTTAAATAAAAAATGGATAATTAAAAAAATTAAATAAAAAAGTAAATAATTATATAAATATTTATATAAATAAATATATAAACATTTATATAAATAAATAAATAAATATATATATATATATATATATATATATAATGCTAAGATCGGATCCGAGAGGTGGGTCGAGAGGATGGGTTGTGGATTTTGGCATATCTGAGTTTGAGGGGATATGGATCGGACTTGTGTGTGGATCGGAGGTGAGGTGAGGTGTGTGGATCGGAGGTGTAAAACGGTCAACTGGAGAAGGAAAACTCATCGTGGGTCTGCGTTTGGCTCGGTGATCGGACTACCGTGAGGGAGAGGATCGAATGGCTGAGCTCGGCGTGACCCGGAGTGAGCTGGATCGGTGTGAGTGGCTGGATCGGGGTGAGTGCAGTGGCTGAGCTCTCTTCTTTCTCTCGCTCTCTCTCTCTTTCGCGCGTGACCCGAAAATGGTTTGAAGTGAAAATGAAAGTGTAAAACCATTTCCGGGTCAAAGGAGTAAATTACAGGTCAAATGAAATGATTTTCCGGAAAATTCTATTTTCCGTAACTGCCAAACACGCGGGTCAGGTGGAAAATGATTTCCTAAAAGCGTTTACCACCAAAACAAACGCACCCTAAGACTATTTGGTACGTATCTTTAAATAACAATTTTCAATTTTTTTAAAATATGTGTGGAGCCTAAATTGGTATTAATAGTGTGAGTTTTGATTTTAGAATTGGAGTAATCTGTCCCTTTCATTGCATATACATACACACACGTACGGACACATACGTAAAAATGAAATAATGGTGAGGTCATTAACGATTATTTAAAATCTCATATTTCTTGCTTCTCGTGACAGTTATTAAGGCAGAATATACTAAAATGATTTCCATGGGATTTTTGCTATGCGAGTGCACATTGTGTTGTGTTGGGCCATTAAAATTAAATTCATCATTAATGACCCACGTTGCATTATTTGATTGGGCCACGCATATAATAAAACCTGAGAGGTCACTAGTCAGCATTGGACTTAAAAAGCCATGAAAAAGAAGAAATGGCATGAATTCAGAAAAGGAAAGGTTGAACAGCCTGGCAGGAGACACGGAGGACACATGGTAATCACAAAGCATTAATAAGATAGAAAATAACTGCTACATTCTTTCCTCAAAGGATAAATAGAGGTCTCATTCAGCAGTAAAGGACACATGCACATGTACATATAACTTATCAAAAGCACAAACAGATTACTTTCATAGGGTAAATTATTGAATATTTTTAGAGTACCATAAATATATATCTATCTCTTTTATATAATTGTGAATTTTACTAATTAAATTCATAATAGAATACACAATTCATGCGAGAGGAGAGAGTACACATTTATTATACTCCTAGAGTATTTAATAATTTTCCCTTTAAAAGATATAAGTATAGATTCTTAAAAGTAGTTTGTAATTTAGTAGTCCTTTAGAAATGTAAGGAAATTATTTGCTTATAAGTTGATGCTCCTTTGTACTTGTACTTGTGGTTTCTGTCAAGTATCCATTAATTTGTTGCAATTATTAGTTGTTTGATGTAATTTGATTTAATTAATCATCAATTTTGAAGCAGGTGTAGTGTTAGTGCAATCCAGTAAACTTGAGTTAGTTATTTTCAAGTAGTTCAGTTTCAATCGAGGTGATTTGTTGTAGTTTAGCTTTAATGGAGACGATTTACTTCGAGCTCTTTAATTTCGAGATGATGTATTTTGATTTGGATTATTTTGAGTAGTCACTATAGTTTAAATAATAGTTTAACTTATTCATTTTAGGAACTTAGTCTCTTAGGATTTCACATTTTCTTTTTGTTAACTTGTGCATTTGTTAAAAGTCCTATTAAATTAAGCATTTCTAAACTCCAAACCCTAATCTACAAACTGAAATAATAATTTTGAACTAGAAATAGTATCTTGAGAACCATCTTGAGGTAATAGTTAGCGAAATCTAGAAACATCTCAAGTAATCTTGAAAAGGTAATTGTAGGGATAGGGGCCCAAAATTGTTTATTGGGCCTTGGGCTTTGGTCGAGGGTGTTGATTGGTTCGAGGACAAATAAACAATAGTAAGAGTGTTAAGTTCAGAGTCCCATAAGTAATATGCAAGTGGAAATGTTGGGAAAGGTGGTCTGAGGAGGATTGTCTCTTTGGATAAACAAAGCACAGATTTAACGTATATTCTACTACTCAAAGTGACCTTCCAGGAGATTCCACTGAGAAGAACGTGCATTATCAACGTACTAGAAGAAGAAGAGCTAGGAAATATCTAAGGAAAAGCTGCTGCCACTGCATTGAATGCCCTGCAGCTAACTTTCTGACCGCATTTATGTGGAGAAGACCCCTGAACAATGCTACCTTGGCTACCACAACTCACAGAAGGCCAGAGAGGGTGTCTGATGGGACAAACACTCAAATAGTGGCTCAAATGATCAACAAGTGTAGGATCAAGATCGTTCAAAGGGAACTATATAATGTAATAGATCCTCCATGGATAAGGGATTCGAAAATAACAAGAGAAATATTGTAGTAATTAAGAACTAACTCTGTAACCAAACTCGTAAGGAATATATAAGAACTGATCTCCTCAGATTGTACCGAGGACGATTTTCTATAATTTAATTCATTCCGCGTCTCTGTTCTTGTCTACTGAGCCCACTTTATTCGTGATCCAACTCATTTTAACCCAGTTTTCCAACCCACTCTCTACAAATTCATTGTTTTGGGCTTTTTGGACCTAGGTCCATCCATCGTTTGGGCTCGGGACTCACAGAAGGCTAGAGAGGGTGTTTGATGGGACGAATACTTAAGTAGTAGCTCAAATGATCAACAAGTGTAGGATCAAGATCGTCCAAAAGGAACTATATAATGTAAGAGATCCTCCATGGATAAGGGATCCGAAAATAACAAGAGAAACACTGTAGTAATTAAGAACAAACTCTGTAACCAAACTCTTAAAGAATATATAAGAATTGATCTCTTCGGACTGTGCCGATGACGATTTTTTCTAATTTAATTCATTCCGCGTTTCTGTTCTTGTCTACTGAGCCCACTTATTCATGATCCAACTCATTTTAACCCAGTTTTCCAACCCACTCTCTACAAATTCATTGTTTTGGGCTTTTTGGGCCTAGGTCCATCCATCGTTTGGGCTCGGGACTCAAATCTGGTCCTTACAGTAATTAAGAAACCAAAAATAATCTAAAAATTGGTTTTTATTTAGCATTTGACACTAAAACTTCTTTGTTCTTACGTCAAGATAACCTATAATACCTACAACAATAAATGGGGCCAGCATTTGCACCAACATTCTAAATGATATATGTATTTTAATCTAATCCCATGTTCGGAACTTTAACTAATTTTCTAGCATATAGAGTCCCCCTTATCATTGAGTAGTGCAATTCTCATATGCCAGTGTCAAGTTGTCAAGGATGGAGCCAGAATTTTAATGGGAGTGGAGTATATGACCAATCACACCAATGTGGATGTGCAGTCCCTGTAACTGTGCAAGTGTTCTTTTTCCTATAAAAACATTAACAAAGCTTTCCTTTCATACTGCTTTTCAAGGAAGTAAAAATAAATACATAAATGTCTACGCTAATGAGGGCATATTATAGGTCTGTTTGTGGACTTGCAGATAGATTTCTAGTGTAGGACCAAGCCCTCTTCATCCATTTAAAAAAACAAAGCTGTATACTGTATTCTCGTATTAGGATGAATCGGGGTTCGTCGTGCGTGTGTTTTTTTTTTTTTATGAAGGACAATTTCATTAAACAACTAAAGGAATACAAGAGGGGCAAGACAAGTCCTGTTCAAACAGACTCCATAAAAGTCATCCTCAAAAACTTTTAAAACATCCACAGGTGGACTATTAAAAGCCATACAATCTGCTTCTTGGCTAAAGCTCATCTTAGCTAAAGTGTCTGCAACACGGTTCCCTTCACGAAAGCAATGATTAAATTCTATCCGGCTGAAGCGGGAGCTGAGTAACCTGTAGTCATCCAAAATAGGAGAAATAATATTGTTCACATACTGATCATTCTTGAAGGCCTCTATAACAGCTCTAGCGTCTAGTTCAACAATAAGAGATGCTATGTTAAGATTGCAACACATAATAAGACCCTTCCTTAGGCCCCACAACTCAGCACTAAAATTGTTAGTAATTCCTATGCGCCTGGTGAATCCCGAAAGCCAATTCCCACAATCATCACTTATTACTCCCCCACAGCCAACCACTCCCAAATTGCCACACACCGACCCATCTGTGTTGAGTTTCATCCACCCAACAGGAGGTTTTTCCCATCTAATCCTTTTAACACATCTACGAATCATCAATCTAGGGGAGGCTATACAATGAATAAATTCAATCGTTTGATTCAGGATTTCAACATGAAGCTGCTGGTTCAGTCTTTTCCTTTGAAAAATGAAGTTGTTCCTACTCTTCCAAATGTTCCAAATAGCAAAAGAGAACAAGGTATTCCACGGTGGATTCATAGTGGCTGGTGTGCTTCTATGATTCCCATTCCTGCTAAGCCAAACCAGCAACTCACTTCTCCAAAACTCCTGGTCAACTTCTACTCTTCCCAAATGATTCCATACAGCTTCAGCCCAAGGGCAATCTCGAAGAGCATGTAAAATTGATTCCTCCGCTTCTTGACAAATAGGACACACAGCTTCTTCACACGCACCTCTCTTCATTAGGCAACTCCTAACCCCAATACTATTGTGAGCACACATCCAAAGAAATGTTTTAACTCTTGGAAGGGTGTTTGCTTTCCATATCCAGCTAGCACTGAATTTTGGGCTCTCTTCATGCCCCATCGCAATCCTGTAGGCACTCTTTAAGTTAAAGTTACCTTGAGGGGAGTCAGCCCATGCAATTTTATCACAACCTTTGCTTGTAATCGCAATAGGAGTAGCTTGTATCAACATTTTGATATCCAAAGGAAGCTCAAACGAAAGTCCTTTCCAATCCCAGCCCGTGTCTTTCAAGAAATCCTTAACTACCAACTTATTAACTTCCCGAGAAAGCGGACCTTGAATAAGACTTTGAAGGGGGCCCTTACTCAACCAGCTACTATACCACAAACTCAACTTACTTTCCCTTCCAACTATCCACCTACTGCCCTTCTCAAATGTGCCCATACCTTTCTTCATTGCTGCCTAGACCGAGGAACAAGGAAGGTTGTTTGGGTTTGCAACACTCAATCTTCTTCCCGAACAATACTTCTTGCTTAAAACTTGCACCCAAGGCGCATTTCCTTCGGTGTGAAACCTCCAATTGAGCTTCCCAAGAAGCGCAAGATTCCTTCCTTTAGTCGCTTGCAAACCAAGACCCCCTTCTTCCTTCGTTTTAGTGACCTTTTGCCAACCAATCCAGTGGATTTTCTTTAAAGAGTTTGTAGACCCCTAAAGGAAGTTACGGTTTACTCTGTCTATCCCATCCAAAATTTTGCCAGGAAGATAGGAACACTGCATTACATAAGCTGGAATAGTTGCCGATGAAGCTTGAATAAGAACTTGGCGACCAGCCAAGGATAACATGCTTGCTTTCCACCCCGAGAGCTTCTGTTTTACTCTATCAAGAACAAAGTTGAAATCCTGGGAAGACGAGCCAGGTTGTTTCAAAGGAAACCCCAAATATCTACCAAGCAAAGGAGTAGATGCAAATCCAAGGATATCACATAATGATTCCCTCGTATCTCTATCCACATTTGGAGAAAAATAGACTCTCGACTTAGCTTCACTAATAGTTTGCCCCGAGATACTACAAAAATCATCAAGCACATCTCTAATTGCTGAACAATTAATGTAGTCTGCTTTAGCGAACTGCAATAGGTCATCCGCAAAAAACAGATGGGAGAAAGTCGGACCACTTTGTGAAGCCTTGACTGGTTGCCACGTCTTAGCATTACACTTCTCTTCTATTAGTTGCCCAAGGAAATCCATGCACAATATGAACAAATACGGAGACAAGGGATCTCCCTGCCTTATCCCCCTAGAGGGGTAGATAGGCTCAAGCGCTTCTCCATTGAATAAGATAGAGGTAGACACGGTGGAAACACAGCTCATGATGATGTCCCTAAGATCAGGAGGAAGGTTTGCTCTAACAAGCATTTCTCTAACAAAACTCCACTCAAGTTTATCATAAGCTTTTTCCAAATCTATTTTTATGGCTATGTACCCAGTATTCCCCTTCTTTCTGCTTAAGGAATGGATAATTTCCTGAGCGATGATCACATTATCCATACCCTTTCTACCTGGAACAAACGCCGTTTGGAGGGGAGAAATCAACTTACCCAAATACGGTCTTAATCTAGCCACAATGATCTTTGTCAACACTTTATACACAGTATTGCACAAACTTATGGGCCTATAGTTACCCAAAGTCTCCGGCCCTTGAATCTTCGGAATTAAAGCAAGATGAGTGGTATTAAGATAATCAGGAACTCTTTTTTCAGTAAAAATCCGCTTTATTTCCTTCATCACCGAACTTCCCACCACAAGCCAAAATCTCTGGAAGAACCTTGCATGGAGCCCATCTGGGCCTGGGGCTTTAAAAGGCTTTAAAGACCACAAGGCTGCCTTAATTTCCTCATCCGTGACCCCCCCACTAATACTTTGCTTCTCTTCCTCCGAAAGTCTTGGCTGCCATTGGTAATTTAAATTGTATGTGACAGAGGCACTAGCTAAAGAAGTCGAAAAAACATCAGCAAACCCACTTCTAATGTACTCCTTAATCTCGCTTTCCTCAACAATCCGTTCCCCACATGTGTCTTTAATGGCCATGATTTGGTTTCTTTTCCTCCTGACCAGAGTAGAAACATGATAAAATGAGGTATTTCTATCTCCTTGAATCATCCAATTTACCCGGGATTTTAAAGCCCACAACTCCTCCTCCTGGCTGATCACACTATCCAACTCCTTCAACAGCTCATTTTCCAGATTACATAAAAAAGAAGAAGGCCTATTAGCAATAGAACACTGAATACCATTAAGTCTAGCCATTATATTCTTTTTTCGAGAGAAGATATTACCAAATTGAGTCTTGTTCCACACCTTGGCCTCCTTAGTGAAGGTGTCAATGACATCAACAAGCTTGGTACAGTGCCTCCAAGCTTGTGTAACAACCTTCGGAAAGGATGCATCAGAAAGCCAGCAAGACTGAACCTTAAAAGGCCTAACTCTTCTATTCATAGCCTTTGGCTGCATCTCCAGTAAAACGGGGCAGTGATCCGAATGACATCTTGTGAGATGTACCACCTTCGCTTCAGGAAACAAAACACACCAGCTAGGATTTACAAAAAACCTATCTATTCTTTCTTGGATTAGAGCTTGCACCTCTCTTCTATTAGTCCAGGTGAACCGAGGACCAGAAAACCCAATATCGATCATGTTACATTTATCTAGGCACTCTTTGAACAATAGTGATCTTCTAACACTCACAGCTCTCCCCCCAAATTTATCCTCCTCCACAAGAGGCTCATTAAAATCCCCTGCTATCACCCAAGGCATGTTATGAAGTTCTGCAATGCTCATGAGGTTTTTCCATAAAATTTGCCTTTCAACACTCCTAGGACTAGCATACACAGCAGAAAAAAGCCAACTAGAATTCAAAGAACGTACCTTAACCACAATGTGAATCTCCTGCTCAGTGTTAGCTAAGGAAGAGATTTCCACCTTATCTGCATTCCACAGGACCCATAAACCACCGGCATACCCGATAGTCTCCGTGTGAATAGCTCCATCAAAGGGAAGTTTGTCAGTTATTTCCCTTGCTCTTTCACCTCCAACTTTGGTTTCCATCACTACAAGAATTGTTGGATCATGGTTCTGCGCCAGCTCTCTAACATGTTTCTGGAAAGAGGGCTTCAAAGCACCTCTACAGTTCCACACTATAATATTCATCATAAAAATACAATTTGGGAAGAGGCAATAATCAACAGGCGGCATTAGCTCCACCATCTCCATCAAAATCCATCTGATTACCCACCCAATCTTCACCTCCTCCGTTGGTGGCAGCGCAACCGCCATCACTACCCACCACGGGTTCTTCACAATCCTCCAAAATGGGTCCAAGAACAGTAGCCAACATACCTTCGCACCCATCGCCGTCACCGGAACCCTGCATTTCCGTGCTCTCCTCGTGATGGTGTTGAAAACCCCCATGGTGAGAACTTGCTTAGCTCAGATCACAGCTTAAAAGCTCTCCGGACTCACCACGGCTGTGCCCCTCAAAATGGTAAACCCCCTCTGCCCACCTAGATTCACCAAATCAGAAATTGGAGGCCTCTCTCGGACTTAGCTCACCATCGCTCGTCTTATGAAAGTTCACGGCTTGCACAGGACGGTATCGTGTCTGCACTGAAGCAGAACTTTGTGCTTTCCCATTTTCTTCAGCGCCCTTACAATGCGATTTTGTCTCCTTCAGACGAGCTAAAGCTCTTTTACCTTTCACTGAAGCATGCCGTGTGGGCTTAACAACTTCATGCAGGCTTGCATTTTGGTTTGAAGGGGGTTGGGCCTGTCCCATGGGCTTATTACTTATGCTTTGGATGGCATTCAGAATTTGGGCTTTCTCCACTACTCTAACAGGTGGAAATTTCCTTTTGGACTCTTTGCTTTGCCCAATAAAATTCTCCTCCCTTCCCAGCACATATCTTTCCCTGGCATCCACAACATGCTTACCGTTACTATTAAAATCTTGTGCCTTTGTCTATCCCACATGGTCCCCACTACTTCTGTACATTCTTGCCCCATTCTTTTTCCGTGCTACCACCATCCACGACCCATATGTACAATCCTGAGCATCTTTTGGCACATCCTTCTGCACCACCTCGGGCCCCACCTCCACAGCTGTCCTTCTCTGCTCACGCTCATTGTGTGCATGCTCATCTCCCTTATCTTCCATCCCCGTCTCCGCTTCCCTCGTCGGTGAACTTTGCCGGATAGTATATGAACAAGCTTCACGTTGGTGACCCAATCTCCTACATCCAAAGCATAACTTCTGTATTCCCTCATACGAAACAGGTTGTTCAACTTTCCCAAGAAGAATGGCCGTAACCAACGGTTGCTCAACATCTATTTGAATGCACAATCTAGCAAACCTACCTCTAGTCTCAGATGCAGTGAATGTATCTACCCGAAGCACCTTGCCAATGGCATTGCCAATCCGATGTAATGCCTTAACATTATAATACTCTATAGGAAGCTCATTTAGCCTTACCCAAACTGCAACTGAGGAGACGTTTGCCGACGAAGGCCTAAAATCTGGTTCCCATGGCCGGAGAGACAAAAAATGTCCACCAATGAACCATGGACCTTTCTTCAGGATGTTTTCAAAATCTTCCTTTAAAGACAACCTCACAAGAAAAAATCCATTACCCATGTTCACACAATCCATCCTACCCGCTGGTTTCCACAGAGAGAGTAGCTTACTTTGGAGAAAATGGAATCCCACTGCTTTCCCATACACCTTGACTATTAAAGCTCTAGCCCATGGATCCCGAATCTGTTGCTTTTCCTCCTTTGAGAACCTGACAGCGACCAGCCCCTGCCTAAGCGTTTCTACCTCCTCATCCGACTCAACATCATCCTCCATTAGATCCTCAAAGTTGAAGGCTTGAATATACGCACCTGGAATCTCGCCAACAAGTTTGTCTTTAAAAGACATACTCTAATTCCAAGGACCGAGACCTTTGACCGGTGACGAGGAGCCCGACTCGTTTCCTTCACTAAAACCCTCATGTTTTACATCCTTAACTTTTTTCTTACTCCTAGCTAACTCTTCTTGTTCTTCCCTTGAGAGCGAGAGAGACATCTTCACTTATGGGGGGATTGTCGTGCGTGTGTTGATTTATAGGTTACAATTCAGGCCCAAAGGGTGCTTAAAGTCTTTTGAATATATGGTGTGTCGGCTTATTCAAAAAAAAAAAAAAAAAAAAGCATTTTGCGTCACCCAAACACACTTTATTTATTTTACATAACCGCTTTTACAATGTACCTTATATCTAATTTTTCATTTTGTTTTCCCAACACATTAAAATAATACATTTTCTACCTTAGGTAACATGGATATACCAAGAGAGAGAGAGAGATTAAAAAATCCAAAAAAATTGATATATCTATATATATATATATATATATGGTGCTACAACTATTTTTAGATGTTATTGTAGCAACATATTGTTATCTATAGTAATAGATAAACCAATGAGTTGTGTTTTTACTTTTTAATGAGTTATTTGCTACAGTGCAATGCATATTTGCATATTACCCATTGTGAATGCTCTTTAGCTTATTCATTTTTATTTTTTATTTTTTATTATTATTGTCAAAATTTTGATTCAAATTGTTTCAGCTTGAACATTCATACTAGGTAAATTTCTCCTTTTGATAGTCTTTTAGGGTTTCAAGTGCACATAAATAGATAAGATACAATGATAAAGAGCAAAAATCAATTGATGATAAATAGACATTGATTCAAGAACCAGACATCACTACCTCAAATTATCTAGATTTAGGGTTTACTGTTAATAATATTTGCATAAGAGCATCCACAGCAGTGGACCTAAAAATTTAACTTTTTAGTTCCACCAAAAGTTACTTTATCTATTTTACCTACACACATGCTGCAGCAGTGGATCTATTTTAGCTTTCAACACAATAAAATAATATAAACATCACAATAAAATAATATATCTACTACAATAAACAACAATCACAACCATCCGCAACCGCTACCGCTGTCACTACCGCCGCCATCAACTCTTCCACCGCCACCGCAATCACTACCGCCACCACCGACTCTTCCACCGCCGCCAACTCTTTCGCCGCCGCCACATGATAGAATAATATATTCTCTACAATAAACAACAATCACAACCACTACCACCACCATTGTCACTACCACCACCGCCACCGCAACCGCCACCACCACCGCAACCACCATCATAAAAAAAATTATTTTTTTCTCACCAATATATATAATAATCTATCACTTTAAATTTATTGCAAAAATATTGTGGTAACATTTCTTAATTTTAATTTCTTATTATTCTTTATTTTATTTTTCCCATTATTTTCAACCAAATACACGTTTCTTTTTTCTTTTTTTTTTCTTTTTAACTCTTTGTTTTTCTCCTCCATACACGTACTCCTCTTTATCTTCACTTGCATTTTTATTTTTCTACTTCAGTTTTGTCTTTCTTTCTCTTTCACTCTATCTTCACCGCCACCCCCACAATAGCCACATCGGAAAACACAAGCCCATTGCCACAAACACAAACACAAGCCCACTGCCCACAACAGATCGGAAAACACAAACACAAACCCACATCGGCGCTGGGCATGAGATAGCAGAGAGAGGGTGGAGCTCGAAGGTTCGGCCTTTGAGGTGGAGATCTAGAGAGAGAAAATGCAAGATAGAGACCCACGTCAGCGCTGGGCATGAGATAGCAAAGAGAGAGGGGGTGGAGTTGTGGAGAACGCAAAGAGTGGTCGGCTTTGGGCTGGGGCTTCGGTTGGCGCTGGGCTGGGGCTTGCGTTTGTGTAGAGAGGCACGGGCAGCAGAGAGTAGATGAGGGAGAAAAAAAAATGAGAAGGAAAGAGGAAGAAAGAAGAGAAGCCGAAGAGAGAGTGAAAAAGAAAGAAAGAGAATATTTTTTTAATGGAAGAGGAGAGAGAAATTCAATAAAATAATATATATTTTTTTAGCTCCCATGAACAATGCACATCTATCTATAGATGTGCACTGTAGCAATGGAGCTAAAAATTATAGATTTAGCTCCATTGCTGTGAGTATGATTTTGGGGTTTGAGGAGTTAAAATATAGCATTATAGCATTATACCTCCACTGCTGCAAATGCTTTGTAAAAGATGATTACACAATAAAATTTTGATGGTCATCGGCCTCTGTAATATTCACATTGTAGTGCAGATCAGTTGTGGGATCACTGGGATAACCCAATTTTTGTTTCAATAATTATTGTTTCTTTATAACACAATCAAGACCATCTGAATAGTTTCTTTATATAAAAATTGCACACATACTTTCTTTATGTTTTTGGGTAAAAAAACAAAAAAAAAAAAATTGGGTCAAATAAGCCTAAATGCCCAACAAACTGTAAACTCCACAGCCTCAACTCCGAGTAGATGAGATAGAAAATTACAAACCCATTCGAATAGAGGCAATAGAGGCACTTACATTGTATAGGGCCTAGGAAACCAATACTACAATACGTCTATGAATTCCATGGTAGAAAAAAGAAGAAGAAATCACTGTACTTGTTCAATAACTAGGATAAACATAAACAAGCTGAACTCAAATAAGTTCAAGAACCATCCGATGTATGATATAATTTTCATTAATAATATCAATAGAAGATGTGCAAAACAAGCGACATTAATGGTGAACTGAAAATAAAGCTACAATAGATTAGCAAAATAAAAAATAAAAGACCACATTGAGTAATGTAAGACTTCATGGTGATCAATCCCTTCCGTCATAACAAGTTACGAACTTTTAGGTGAAAAAAATCGAAGCCAGCAATAGCAGCACATTAGTTGGTTTTATAACATTTCTTGTGATTTTCTGACACAGCGACTGACTTTCTTTCTGAACTCGTCCCTTTGGTCTCTCCATTGTTTCTTTAGTTACAAAATTAACAAGTTGCAAAAGTATATCAGCAAATCAACCAGGTAAGCCACAATGAAAAACTTTAACCTATTATGTTCATTCACTTTGATACCGATTTTTTTAAATTTTTTTTATATAGATTAAAAAAATTGCGGCTCAAAATTTAAGGTTGCATAATTATGATGAAAATATAAATATAGAGACTTACTGCAGCATCCACATTTGCAGGAGATTCATCGTTAGGGCTTGAAAGCATTGATATAATACTCAAAACTATGCTCTCAACCTGCAATTAAAGTCAAATCAGTTAGTAAGGTTGTACAAGAAGGTATAGAGAAAAAGAGAATGAGATATGGAGGACATTAGACAATGAAGCAGAAAATCGGGGAATAACTTGATCAAAGAAGCAGAAAACACCCGGTTTAAGATGAAGAGAATCATATGCAAAGTAAAACAAAAAAGTGAAAAAACTAGAGCCTAGCTAAGACAGTCTTGCTAGCCTTGATCAACAGCAAATAACCTTTTGAAATCAAGATCTCTGGCTCCATTGTGGTTACAAATTACCAGTAGGCTAAGACTATGATAATAGATCTTTCAATCTTAACACATTGCCTTTTATACAAATACTCTATGGTAATTAAGATATGTTAAAATATCAATAACTTTTCATCCATGAATGATTATTCACTGACATAACAAATATTATAGGTGTAACTTTCTTTTCCTCCTTGTTTGGTTTTCTTCTTGGAAGTAATATATGAAAGTGAAACTGGTGTGATTCTGCCACCAATCTTCCATCTCGTGCCTTCTTCTTTTACCAGTTTCTTATACTGGTTCGCCATCGGTTTAGCCAATTTTATATTATATACATACTCAGAGAACTCAAAAAACGGTGTGCCATAGCCTAAAATGCTGCTAGGGTGGAACTATTAATTATTACTAAATCAAGACCAAGTAAAAACACAAAGATATAATGAATAAGTAAGAATTCAATTCATAATAATGGGCTAAAAATATATAGGGTGAAACAAGGAAAGCAACATTTTGAAAAATCAAAACATACTGTATGGACTGGACTCCAACGTTCACTTGCTCGCTCATAGCCATTTGGATCATCACCAGGGGGATGAAGAATTGAAATGCAAACCTTTCCATCTGAGTAAACTGCAGTTTAGACAGATTCAAGACATTAGTCCAACTCAAGGAGAGAGAGAGAGAGAGAGAACTATATTCAAAAATTCAAATACAGAAGACAAGTACTCACCATTAGGATGCCATATCTCTGAGGTAAACCTCACCGATGGAGGGCTGTTAGGGTAATTAGAGGGAAAACTCATGATGGCATTAAAGAAACCCCCCTCACTGCAACAAGCGAACACAAACAAGCTAGTAAGGTCAATCCACCAAATATCCTAATTTAAAACCAACTACTAAGCACATTTGTGATAAGAGCTGGTAAGGTCAATGCACCAAATATCCTAATTTAAAACCAACTACTAAGCACATCTGTGATAAGAACTCAATTGGAGCCTAAGCATATAGGTACAATGTAGAAGGGCTTAAGTTTGAGATAAATCAGTGAAATACTACATAATGGTCAGGCGAAAAACAAAAGAAGTACAATTTTAACTAACCAAAACTGAGTTAAAGCATCAGTCTACAACACATTCAATACATATATCAAACCATAATTCCCAAATTAGAAACACCAAAGAAAGCTGAATGATCAATAAACAGAACATGTAAATTTTGCTTATTTTTAGAATTTGTGGTCATCATTAACTAGTGATTACATACCATTCTCAAAACTAAAAATCCATCAAACATTCACAGTGATCATATACCATTCAAATTTCCAACTTAGAAAAGAAAATTATATTGCAAACTTATTACAGACACTCCTTCAAAACTTCAAAAGCACCCACCTTTCTATTGTCAAATCAAACACAAAAACCAAAACTGAATTCCCATAGAAAAACCGATAAACAACCAAATAAACAAAACACACCTCCAAAGCAAAAAAGAAAAAAAAAAACAACAACAAAAATCATGATCTTCAAACTCAAGTCAAACAATTATCATGTCAATCTCAAAACAAAGTAAAACCCATATACCAAAAACCAAAGCTCTGATAACAAACATCGTTAAAAAAAAAAAAAAGCTAAATAAATTTAAAAAATTCAAACTTTAGGGAAGAAGAACTGGATCACTGACTAGAGAGTATCAGGGGGGCCAATAATCGATACGCTCCACTCGAACACGTTTTCCTCATCAACCAGACCAGCTGAGAAGCCGTCAACCGGGTTTTTACAGAGATCTATAAATCAAAAAAAAAAAAAAAAAACTTTAATCAATCTGTCAAGAACAAAACAAAAAAAACATCAATCTAAACAAAACCCACATAAGAGAAAACACCAAGTGATTGAAAAAAGGGTCAGAGAGAAGGACCTCTGAGCTGCTTTTGGAGGAGCAGGCTTGCTTGAGACGCAGCCATTGTAGACCAGAAAAACCAGGGAGGCAAAGCAAGAATGAGAATCAGAAAACTCGAGGAAGGGCTTTGCCTTATATATATATATAATATAAAATAATACTATATGTTATGGGGGTGAGGACTCTCTTTGAAGCGTGAACTAGCTTTTATAGGTAACGAGGAGTCAGCAGAGAATCAAAATAGAGAGAGTTCTCGTAGGAGTAGGAGTTTTGAGTCTTCCTCTTTTCCGATGAATAAACTATATATACAAAAACACAAAAGAGGAAAGGCGGTGGCCATCTGGGCCACGAAGAGTATTTGCTTTTCCAATACTTTTATTGTTTTTTGACTTTTTTATTTTTATTTTTAATTTAAAATATTTGAAAAATATTGAACCGGCCTATTAAATAGGGTTGAAAAAAAAATTGAAAGACCGTGATGGGTATTATTGTAATTTTATTTTTCTTTTTAAGATTACAAGTTTACTTTTTAAATAATTATAAAATTGATGATTGTTTTTCCATTAATTAAAAAGAAGAAAAGTTGACGGGGGCTCTATGTCGGTGTTACTTTTTTGATAACTCACATTCTCCTTTTGATGAGAATAAAATCAAATTAATCACACAATACAATAAATAAGTGGTTCCGCAATGTGTCACGTCCTTAGATCTACAACCATTTTACTATGTTAAGAAAAATTACAGAAACAGTTATAATA